>VZTD01003876.1:1136812-1164443 GCA_013397725.1 Rhagologus leucostigma | reverse complement strand
CCGGGAGGTGAGGGGGGGGCGGCAGTGCCTGCTGCGGCCGGGCTGGCGGGGGGCTTGGAGCTACATCCTTAATCCCGGCCTTGAGCGACGGCGTGTGGTGTCCTTGCTCCCGCCGAGCCCTTGAGCCAGTGCCGTGAGGGGCGGTAGGTGTGTGCCCGTGGGGGTGCTGCGGCGGGCCGTGGCCCCAGCCCGGTGTGTGCGTGCGGCGCTGGAAGTCAGCCCTGTGCTGCTGCTTCTTGAGAGAAGCCCAGTGGTAAACCAGCATGTGAGGGGCCCGTAAATCACAGCGAGGAGAAAGGAGAAGGGGTGGATTTCAAGAGTATGCCTCCCTTCTAAAGCTGCCCTTTTATTGTTGTGCTTGGGTGTTTTGTCTCTCTCTCCCTCGCTGGAGATTCCACCTGTGCCATGTGCTCGAGGATGACTCTTCTTGAGCAGGGAGGTTGGAGCAGATGACCCACTGTGGTCCCTTCAAACCTTACCCATGCTATGATTCTGTGATCTCCTGGGTGGCAAGAGGGCTGCTGGTAAGCTCTGTTGAAGCTTTGTATTTCTGCTAACAAACTGAGTCGTGTTAGTTAAGGTCTCTCTGAAGCATACGTCTTTCTGGCTCCTGCACTGAACAGTGCTGTCTGGACTGACTTGGAGGAGGCAGTGGAGATCCTATAATTCAAGTCCGTGGGTTGTGGGTCGTGTGAGGACAGCAGATCCTGAACGTTCCTCACAAATGGCTGAAATGGGGCAGAATTGATTCAGTGAATCTCACTGGTCACCTCTCTGTCCTGAAGCCTTTTCAGGTGAGCACATGCACAGAAGACCAAGGTAACCAGAATAGAAAGGTCAGGGAAATGGCAGGGCTTGTCATGTATGTGTCATCAGCTAGTAACATAAAGGTGAGTGTCACAGAATCCTTAGAGCTGGAAGGGACCTCTGGATATCATGTCATCCAACCCCCTTGCCAAGGCAGGGTCACATAGAGCAGATCACACAGGAAAATGACCAGGTAGATTTTGAATGTCTGCAGAGCGGGAGACCCCACAACCTTCCTTGAGCAGCCTGTTTCAGTGCTCTGCCACTTTCAGTGTAAAAATGTTTTTTCTCATGTTGACATGGAACTTCCTGTGTTTTAGTTTATGGCTCCTCATCCTGTCGCTGGGCACCACTGAAAAGAGTCTGGCACCATCTTCTTGGCACCCACCTTTAAGATATTTATATGTATTGATGAGATCCCCTCTCATCCTGCTGTGTGGAATGGGAGTTCAGTTTATAGTTTTCTGGTCTGTTTCATTGGTTAGGCTTTCATTAGAGAAACACAATTCTGGGCACTCTAACCCAAATATAACCACCAAAGGGAGTCCAGAGGGGTGTGCTGACTGTCCAAGCTTCCTTTGGTGAGCCTGTCAGGGAGAGGTGAATAGGAATTTTTTTTGTGGTTGTGGTTTGAGAGGTGGCAGACAAGAAGGAGTTGAGATGGTAGGGTCTACCTTACAAAAGGAGAGTAAAAAGGTCTACCTTACAAAAAGAGAGTGGTAAGAAGGTTCAGCCTGTTTTAGGGACCTGCTGTTCACAGAATGAAAAGGGACTGATTTTAGCTGCCACAGAAAATTCTTGCAAAGTGTTTTAGGAACTGTAGTAGCTTCCTATTCGTTTTGGGGTTTGTTTTTTTTTAGAAGTTTTCATGATGGAACATACTAGTTTTGAAAGCATTGTAGAACTACTCTTTTTTGGTGTGTCACAGGTGAAAATCTCTCAGTGCAAAGACACTACTACAAGATAAAATTCTTTCCACTTGCAGTGATGAGAACAGTACTGAAGAGGAGTTGGGGAGGAAGAAAGAAAAATCCCTTTAAACCAGAGGAAGAGAGGGCTGTGTTTCAGCTTGCATGACAACCAATATACTTGTTTCATAATTCAAACTTTTATTCTGTTCAGTATTGCCTTCTGAGCTGTTACGATTGTAAAGAAAACTTCTCAAATGAGTCTTAATATGATGTGATGCATGACTAGCTTTGAAAGGCCTCATCTAGGCAGAGTCATGCTTGTTTAACTGAAGTCATGATGCTAAATGAATGTAATTTTCTATATGGACACTTATCAGATTAGCTTGCACTTACAAATTGCAGATGTAATTGATATGATCTGGTTTAAACAGATGTAAATGCATCTCCATAATGTTGTGGTGGTTTAAATTCATGCCAGTTCTCCTGTCATATAGCTCTAGTCTTTTGATCAGCAGCCCTATTGACAGTGCTGAGCTGCATAGGACTTTCTTGAGGAAACTCATCAGGAAAATGAAACTGGGATGACTGGTCGATTTTGTACCAAAATAGTGAAATTGGAATTAACTCAAGATAGGACACAGATGACCAAAAGTGTGGAAAACTTCTATGCAAGAAACTGCCAAGCATTCCAGGTCCTTTTAAGTTGGAAAACATGACTGCAAGGGACCCAATATAGGTCTGTATCCTCTGTGTGCTAAACAAAGAACAAACATACACTATCAGTACAAAGTTAGGGCTATCAAATGAAACTAGCAGCCGACAAGCTCAGAACAAACAGGAGGAGTTGGTTCTTCTCATAACCTGCTGTGAGACTTCTTGCCAGAGGATGTTGTAGCCATTAAAAATATACTTGTGGCTCAGGCAACAACTGGGAAAAAAAAATCACGGAAGCAGAAAAGTGCATTAAATGCAAAGAGAACACCCTGCACTCAGGCAGTGCCTGGGCTGCAAAATGTCAGGTGTGTGTTTGTAGAAAGTATTGTTACATGTGTTGGTGCTTCTGACAGAGCAGTGGCTGATCGGTGTCTATGAAAGAGCATAAAGAATAGGGAAAAGGCCAACAGTTTTTACTCAGTAAAGCTGTTCTTACAGAAGTTTTCAAAAATCTGTGGGTCACGTCTGTGTGAGGTCCTGCAAAGCTGCTGGTCTGGGCTGAGGCAGGACCTTCTGACTAACAAGATGGTCCCTGCAAGGCTGAAGGAGGAGGTATAGGTAGGATCCAGCCTTTTCTCCTTTAGCAACACACAGGGTTCTGCAGGAGTCATCTTAGACTTTGCTGGTGGATCATCCTCTGCTGTGAGTAGCTTATCTGGTAAATATTTCCAAGCATGCTGTGGGCGGAATGTCTGTGAAATGATTTTCCAGCATGCAAAATAATTCCAAGAGCATGGAGAAAATGGAAGTGTGTCCATGAACTGCAAGTTTGCACTTGAATTTAAACAAAATTTGTCTCTGTTGGACTGATTTTAATAATCCAGCCAAATTTGTGGATGCAGGAACCATTAATTCTTCTGTGAAAGAATGGCTCAAGTGTGCTGGCAGGTGACAAGGCATGTAAAGACTGCTCAGGGAAGGGGTTTTTCTTTGCCCCCACCTCCTCAGTTGGCTTTGATCTGTTTTATGAGGGTCAGAAGACGAAAACCTCATTACCTAATGCTGTTGGATGTCGACATATGTGTGATATGGCTCTTTGCCAGTATATTAATTAGGGAATTCATAAAAGCAGAGGGTGGATGCCAGTTCTTCAAAAGCGCTTTTAGCCTTTCTGCTGGAAAGAAAGCTTTCATTAATTCTTTACGAAATGTATTAAATGGGATCCAGCTCAATTCTATAAGCAAAGCTGCTTCTTTTTCACTTCTCTCTTTGTCTCTGCCTTTATGAGAGCCATTTCAGGCTCCCTGCCCAAAATGGTCCCAACAAATGGAATCTGTAATAAGCATGTAAGTCAGCTTGGATTGAAATCCATTCTCTCTGGAATCAGGTCTCCCTGGTTTAAAAAGGTTTCCAGATCATAAGCAAGTGTTGTCAGAATTCAACAAAAATAGCTGAATGCCTTGTCATACCTGTGGAGCAAAGGAGGCATCTGGTCTTAGATCCCTGTGTGCATCCAAAGCTGCTGGGACTTGACTTTCTGGAGTGTCTCCTGAGGAGCTTCAGAAGATCTGTGTGCCCAGATCTGCTGCCTGGAGTGAAGCACATGTTTCACTCTCCGTTTTTAACTGGAACTACTTAAAAGATGTTGCTGTGAATGAAGTTCTGTGTCCCTGCTACCATCTGTGTGAACTTGAGGAGTTGTCATGTGAGCTTTCTGCTTGCTGCATTTCAGCTCTGTCCCAGAGGATCCCCTTCAAGGAAAGGAGAGCTAAAAGGAGGAAGAGTTCATCTTTGCAACTTAGGAGGCACTGTGCTGAGATTGCCACTAAAAAGATAAGGCAGTGTGAAGTGCAGGGGTGGTTCAGCTAAGCGAGCTTGGCTCTTTGTTTTCCTGTGGGCTTCCAGTGGGCCCAGGTACATACCTCAACTAACCTCGTGTATTATTTAGTAGGAGGGAAAGCTTTCCATCCACAGCAAGCTCAGGTGAGCACCTGCTTCTAGGATTGCTCTCCTGGAGAGCTAGCTGCAGCAGGGAATTATGCCAAAGCTCTACAGATTTTCTTGTGCTACAGTTTTGCAGACTATGGCCCCCCCAGGAGTTTCCTCAGCAGCCCAGAGAGTAATCAGTAGTTCCCAGGCATTACTCTGATTTTTCCCTGTGCTTATTTTCTGTTTCTGTCTTTCGTCCTGCCGTGAAGAGTTACCTGGATGGCTGAGATGCCTGGCTTGCAGGAGCAGATCCTAAATGCCAAACAAGGCAATGGCACTGACATACCAAGATAGTGCTCTGCCCATAATTTGGGCTAGTGTCTGAGGCTTCTTACTCAAATGAGCTGCCTTCAGGAGGCAGATTATATTGTCTTAATTTATAAGTGGGAAAACTGGGGCACAGTGAATGGATAGCATCTGTGAATCCTCACTCTCGTCCTTCCTTATAACCCTTTATAACCCAGACTAGCCAGAAGAAAAGAAGTAGTGAAATTCTGAAAGAAAAGTATTTTGTTCATTCAGCAATCTGTTCCTCCTTCCTTGCCTTTTTTTTTTCTGATTATTTTTTGTCCCTTGTGCCCCCAGCGCAGCACAGCTGATGGTGCAGTTCTAGGGCATGTGGTTTATTAGCAAATTATTGCTCTCCAGCAGGGGACCCAAACTTGGGTTTTGATTTAAGAGCAGTAAAACCAGTTGAAACTTTAAAGTGTTATGTGGAATCTGGAGATTTTTAGTCAGCAGAAAGTAAAAGCACTGACAAAGTTGGGCAGAATGTACTCTTGTTAAGTCTCATGAAATGAGGGAAGTATGGGCAGAGAATGTACTAGTGAGAGCAACTGCAAACTGAGCAGGAGGAGCAGTCCTGGAGGAGAGGACAGGAGTGCAGTGGCGTGGATAATTTAGTGGTGGTGTTGGCAGCTGACTAACTAAAGCTCTCATTAATTCATTAATATATTGTTTAACAGTATTTTTAAATGTACTTCCAGAGAAGCCATGGTGCACTGTGATAAGTTAACTGGCTGAGGAGGAGCCAGGTAACACACACTGAAGCATCTCTTGCTGTGTGTGCATGTAAGGGTTTCCAACAGCTAAGGGAGCAGAAACAGCCATTTGCAAATGGTAGGAACTGGTGAGGGAGATGGTAATTCTTAAATTTGACTGCACCAACACCCCACCTCTGCTCTGCTGCACTCTGCTCTTAAATTAACTTTCTGATAAGTGTGGTCAGAGCTGGCTTGGGTGAAGTCCTTTCTTGGCCCTGAAGTAGACTGGGGCAATGCATCATGCTGACTGAGTTGTAGTGGATGACATAGCGATGAGCAGCTGGAGTTAACATTCTTAACTAGCAGAGCTGGGAATGGAGGAGGACAATTACCATCATCCTGGCAAACCCAAGCATTGCCAAACACAGAAGTGCTATTCCCTGAGGTTTGGGATCAGGTGATATGCCTTGGTGCTCCTCTTGGGCTCAGAAAGCTGTGCATGTGCCTCTGGGGAGTTTGGCATCTCAGCAGCACTGGCATAGTTGCCGAATAACCTAGGACTTTGAAATTGCTATCTGATAAATCAAAGATTTATTTGAGCTTTCTTATGTGTGTCCCCCTCCCCAGCTCTGCTGTGCTCCTTCCAGACTGTTTAACTGACTGGTTAAACTTCTTTTCATGGTCTGCTTTATGTCAAGCCTCTTCTCTCTCATCCTGCTTAGTTATAATGCTTGCCTGCCTTTCCTGAGCAGAAGGTGTGAGATTGTTAATGAGCTCATTAACAGGAGCTGATCAGAACAGAGCCGATCCCAAAGCAGCACTAATTAGGGATCACTACCTTTGATTTTGTTTCCCTTATTACTGTTTATGAGTGTGTTTGTGCTCTGGGCTGCCTCTGAGGCTGGTGTCAAGGCAGCTCATTCCACCTTTACCCAGGACTGTGCTGCCTCTTAGCGTCAGGTGAAGGCTCCCACCACAGAGAGGCCATGCTGCCAGCCTTGGCCTTCCCTGGAGAACCGGGCACGGCAGGAGTGTTGCACTAAGTAGCTCAAAAGAGAGGTCACTGCCACCGAGGCTGTTTTCTTTCAGGCTAGGTTGTTGTGTTCATATTATCTGATTAGTCCCATTGTTTCCCTGCTGGAAGCAAGCTTGAAAGACAAAGTTTTCCTCAAGATGTCTACGCTGTGGTTGCCAGGCAGAAGAGAGGAATAATTCCCAGAACTGTTGCCCATGGTAGGATTCCCTCCTGGGCAGTCTGTTTGCACATAAGGAAATCAAGCCTCTGTGGTTACTCCCCTCCACAGGAAGACACAGGAGGGGTGGCTGTTGGGATACTTGATGAAGAGACACAAGGAGATAACCAGTGTTTTTCTGCACGGAAACATGTTGCTGCCAACACTTGGAACAGGTTCAAGGAGGCAGTGGCAAATGCTCTCTTGAGCATACTGTGCAGACTCCTGTTGCTGTTGTAGATTTAGCTGGGTAAGAGACTGTAGGTATCCATTTGTTCCTTCTTCACCCAACCAGACAGTTGAGGGTGCGTTGTAGTCACATCCCATGAATTTCTACATCCATTCACAATGCTAAATCAAGACCTTGTCCTTCAGGCTTTGGTTTCGGTCAGTGTCTCTCCTTTTGTCCTCTAATTGCATAAAGATACCTTAGATCACACCTTTGCTTGTGGACCCACATGCAAAGAAACTAGAACAGGCTGGAACAGGATCAGATCCTAGCAAAAGGGTTCTGGCCAGCCACGCAATAGGCAGTGTCAGGGCTGGCTGGGATGTGTCTGGGATGATGATGTTACTATTGTCTGGGCTAGAATACGGGCTCATCTGGGAGATGATGAGCTCTCTGTGCTGTGATCTCTACACAGATCTGGGGTTCTTCCCTTGATTTGGGGTAGAAGAAGGTGGAGTGGCTGAGCTGCCACCATCTGAGTGGGAATGGTTCCTTGTAAGCTGGGAGAAGAAATCATGGTAACTGGTGTGTGTTTTTCAGATTGATGGACTGGAGGAGAAGCTGGCACGCTGCAGACAGAGCATGGAAGAGGTGGATCTTAAGCTGCGCAGGGAGAAGCTCAGCCCTGAAGGAAGGTATTGCTGACCAGCTCGTTTCACAGCTGTGTCTGTGCACTTCAGCTAGCTGTCATCCTGCTGTAGGACTGAGCAAGGGCTCTTGAAGGGGTGGGAATGTGTGATTTCCTCATGACAAGACTCTCTTCCCCCAGCTTGGAGCTTTCTTGGGGATCTTGCCTCTGTGAGAAGTGCAGTGATACAGAGAGAGAGCTGTTTTTTAACAGCCTAACCCCAGCCTGTGCCACAACCAGACAAGTAGTGCCTGAAACTTGCCAGTTCATTTGCAGATCTGGCTCCTGGCCTCTTATCAACCTGCTCTGTGAGTCTGGCAAACGTTTTCTGCACGCTGCTGCTCAAGCTTTGCTGAAGCCACCCGAGTTCTGTCAGGGAGATGTGCAGCAACTACTACTGAGGGCCAAACCAGGCTGGGATCCAGCAGTGGCTGAGGGGGAATATCTGTGCCTGCGTTGCTAATGTGTCTGGATGTAGGGATGCACTGACACACTGGCTTTTCTTGGGAGAGCTAAGAGGGACAATTCCCCTGAAATCTATGGCTGCTGTAGAGGCAGCAACTGTTGGCTTCTAGAGCTGGGACTTGCCAAAGCAAGGACTTTGGCCTGGATTTTTTGTAGCAGACACAGGCAGAAGCTACTATTTCTCTTGAGTATGAAGCAAGAGATCTTAGATCTCCCACTTGATTCTCAAATCTCTCTGCTTGAGGACATTTTTTCAGTCACTAGCATCCTACTGCTCTGCTCCTAGCAAAAAAAAGGCTGGGAAGCTCAGTCATAGGCCCAGGGGAGTACTCCTGATGATCCTGGTGTTTGCTCTACATTACTGTCCTCCAGAACCCCATTAGAAATGATCATAGCAATAGTGATGTCTCCATCCCCTGATATTTACCAGGCTCAGTTTAACTTTGTTAAACTCTCCTTTGCACTCCCCCCTCCTCCTTTACTGGAGTTTTATATCCCCATCCGTATTTAGACAGGGTCCTGTCTCTTCCTGTCCCTCATCTCTTTAGCTCCTCATCTCAGCAATCCTCTTCTGGCGTTAATTCTCCTTGTTTACTGTCTGTATTCTTTATCTGGTACCTAGGTGGCCAACAACCAAACCTACAGTTGTGATAACTTGACAGGATGGGATATAGTTTCTGTCTGAATTATAGGGCCTAGAGCAAAGAATTATGAATTGGGATTCTTGGGGCCTCCTATGAATTTTACAGCTTGTATGGAAATAGAAACAGAACTTCCACTGTCCTATCCCAGACCCTTTGAAAAACCCTGGAGGGAAGGTACTGCAATCAAAATTATCGATTCAGGGCATAGCACACAAAGAGGAGCTCTGCTTTCCCACTTTGAAGTTCAGTTGTCATGGTTTCTTCATGTCTCATTCTCAAAGCTTCTTCCCTTGACTCTCTTCGCAAGGCAAGTTTCTAAGTAGCAGCTCAGTCATGTTGGTAAATCTGTCTTCTCACTTCCTCCTGGCTGCTCTCCACCTTGCCTTTCCCCAGTTTTCTTTAAGAGCCCTTTCCTCTCCTGCTGCTCCTGACGTAGCTTGCTTTCTTGCCCTCCCTTACACTTAACTAGCTGTACACAGATTTGGATCTCTTTCCTCCTACAGGTTGTTCTTGCTGTGCCCCAAGGGGAACAACAAATTGTTACACTTGCTGCCTTCTCTGAACAAGGAGATCATTTGTTAGTGCATGTTTATTTATGTGCACAGTCTGAAAGGACTGACCGTGTCCTCACTGCCATAATGGAAACACTGCTGCTTTCAGGAATTTTGTTTTTGGTTTATATTTTAAACTGTGTATTAATTAATCATCTTGTGCAGTTTAAGACAAGGGCTGGGTTGGCCTGACTTAGTCTTTACTGTTATTATGAGTCTTAAGTCTAATGACAGGTTGTTTAACTGGTTGGTACTGGGCTTGGATTCAGCTTGTTTCTTTGAGTTCACCAAGTTCTGTAAATTGGATACCTCTGACAAAGGGATCCCAGCTTCAAATGGTGAGAAGAATTACTGTTCCAGCACTAAGCCAGATGTGGTGGAGGGGCAGGATCCTCCAGAGAGCATATAGGGACCCTGCCCCATCCCACAGCTGTGTCAGAACTTCCTGCCTCACCTGGGGAGAACTAGAGTAGGGGACTGACCCAAGAGCCCTTTCTAGCTGCTTGCCTACACTGCGCTCCTGAGAGATAGGAAGCAGTTTGGGGGAAGGAAAAAATAATATAAAATGCTGCATCTCTTGTCTTGCACGACTGGGTATTTCTAAACTGTCACCTTTCCACCGGGAGGGGTGAGGAGCTCATTGTGTGAGCAGATATCCCCAGCAGTGGGGACAGTCTCTCTTCCATCATGTAAGCAAAGAAATAGGCTGTGTTGTGCCTCGCAGGTAATGAACTCCTCTTCTCATTACAGAAAGTCACTGGAGAGAGAGAGAAACTTACTAATGACCAAAGCTGACAACTATGGTAAGAGCTTCATTAAAAATGGTCCCTCTGGGCAGGATGGGATCAGTGCTGCAGCTTAGCTTTGTCTTCAAGCTCCTGCCACCTCTGACTTCTGCCTTTGAATTTAGCTTCAACCAAAGGGTGCTAGACTAATGGAAATGTAGTCAGCATACTATAATAGGAGTCTGCATCCTCCTACTTGAGTTGTACTACCATAGGGAAAAAAATAAGCATCAGCTAATGAAGGGGAGAAAACGTCCCTTCCACAGACCCCAAATTACCAGTCTTTAGATAATCATAGCTAACAGATTGCCTCGAGTAGCTTTTAACATCCCTCCCCCCAACCTTTTTTCTTTTTCCTAATAGAGGCTTGCTAGGCAAGAAGGCAAGTGCTATCAGGAGTGTAGCAAAGCATACCTTCCTTGGGGAAGGTTCTTACTGCATCAATTTATGGGACCACTCAGCACAAGAGCATAGCAATTCACACTGATATGCTACCTGCAGTTCTGGAGAGCCAGGGTCTTTCCTTGGTGCAAGTCCTGCTGTAGACAGAATGAGAGTCCCTCTGAGATACCACACTTGACAGCACTTCCATTCCAGTAGAGATGCTGCTTTGCACATTGTCAGGCTCCTGGTATTGATGCAGTACTCTGCAGCTGTGCAAGCACCAGAGCTCACACAAGGGAAGGAGGCACAAGTATTCTTTTAGGTCTAGAGCGTTGAAAGCTGGGGTACGGCCAGCAAATTTATAATTATAACTCATGTTAGAGGACTGTTTCCAGAAGACTAACAGTTGCTTTAAACAGCCTGAAAGCTGTTCCCTAAGGGCCTACCACTAGAGACAGCAGAATACTGAAAATTGCTGCCACCCTTTTACCAGCCAGCAGTCAGCCATCCCTGCTGGCATCAGCAGAGCAGTCTGACAGCAGCTCAGACAGCAGCAACAGCCTCACCTAATGGTGACATCACCGCTATGGCCTCTGATTAAATCTCTCCTTATTCCAGCTGATGCACTTGAGGCCATGGAACTGCAGCTGCTGACAGTGGCATTGTCAGCATCAGTTATGGCTGGCACTGCTGTGCATGAGGTTGTGTGGCCCTGGCACCTCCTTTGTGGCCTTGCAGATTCAAGCAGATTGCTCTGTGGTTGCATGAAAATGCTTGTATTAGGTGAAGAATGGGGGCAGAAAGAACAGCTAAAAGTCTCTTTTGATTACCAACACCACTTGGGGAACTGCTGGAGGCTGCTTGTGCAAACTGTAGAGGCAGTAACCTGGGCAGTCACTGCAGATGAACTCGGTAACAAAAGCAGTCTCTCTCTGGCCATGCAGTGTGTAAGGCTGGAGGCCTCACTGCTTGCCTGTACCAGCCAGCAAAGTTTTGTGGAACAGAACTAGCAAGAGTGGGGTTCTCATCTTTGGTAAAGAGAACCAAACAGAAATGGAGATCAGCAAGACTCCATACTTGAAGTAGTCACTGTCGTCTTCTCTCTGCATCTGTGGTTCTTACATAAACCAGGGTGAGGGAAAGCAACCTATCTCTAAAAAGCTTCAGACCCCAAGAGAATAAGAGTGTCCAGGTTCAGACCTTTTCCACACTGATCCTTCTGAGGTGTAAGCAACAGATTCTGCAACATTCGAAGGTGGCCACAGTTGTATTTAAATTTTAGCACTAGGAAGGCTACCATGCTGTTACATCTAGAAGACAGTAGAAAGAGCTCTCTGCCCTCCTGTCTCCTTCATTCTCTTAGGGAACAAGCAATTATTCTAATGACACAGTCTGTCCTTAGTAGAGGCCTACAGCAATAATATTTGCCAACAGGAACTGGTCTGGCACTGAATCCCAAGCATAGCTACCACGAGTGTCAGGATGAAAGCAAATGAAAGGGTTCCTGCTCGTTTGGGTAGTTACTTCCCATTCAGCACATCCTATAATTGGCAGCTTTGCATACCGCTCCCAAAATTTTTGCTTGTGGCCAAGGTAGCTTTGTGCTTCTAAGAGAGTTTTGAAAGGAGATGGAGCTGCAACATGAAGAACCTTCACAGCCAAGTCTTTTGTTTGTTTCCCAGAGAAAGAACTGAGCGTGCTTCGTAAGGAAAATCGCAAGAATGCTGCCCTTGCTGTGGCCATGGCATTGCTGATTGCTCTTATTTACGCCTGCTGGACAATGTGATTGCACTCAAGAATTCTCCCTGCTGAACAAATGACTCCTGCAAGGAGCTCTTCCTCCTCTCACCATTGTGCCTCCCCCAAGGGTGAGGATCAGCATTTCAAATTACTGTTCTTGTGTATTGTCTCCAAGCCTTGTTGTAGGGAAGATTTTTCTCTGCAAACTGAGGAGGACAGGAGACAAACCAGAAATCACAGCACACTTGCACTTGGAAATCAGGTCAAGCAGAGCTCAAGGTGGTGCCATCTTACCCAAAACACAGTCAGGACCATCCAGCCCAATCCAGGAAGGCAATACATTCTCCCTTTTGAAGAGGATCTTTGTAATTGCAGTCAGATGCTTTCTGCCCAGCCCAGGTGAAATACACAACCACTTTCTTGGCTCCTGTGACAGAGTCATAAATTGAAGGGACCAAGCTCTTGATTCAAAGGGTAATCTGTAGGTATTGCAATTTTGTATGTTCCCAGAGCTGAGCTAAAGATGCTTCCTCCTCCACCCTGACTTCCAGGACCAAAGGAATCCTACCTCCACAAAAGTAGATGGGATGTAGGTATCTCTGCAAGCAGGTAGCATCCACACTGACATCTGGGTGCCTGGGCTGTGAGAAGATCTGCCTACCTCTCCAGTGCTTAAGAGCTTGGCAGCCATTATGTGCCTCTGAGAATCAGTGCTTGCAGAAGACAATTTACTATCAAACCCCAGAGATGGAAGTGCTTCTGTAGAGCTTTAAATAAAATAAATTTATTTTGACTTTTGACCTTTTAATTTCCTGTTTTGTTTTTTTGTTGGTGCTTTTTTTTTTCCTGTTTTGTCCTGTTTCTCAGCCACTGCTTTATTCTCAGTCTGCTGTCTCCCTAGTGGCACGCATTGCACCATGGTAAGCCTAGACTGGGTTAGGCACTTAACCCCCTGGTCAGTGAGGTCTCAGCAGTGGGTTACTGGTCTGTTGTGGCCTGGAACATACTTCCTTTGAGTGGAACAGGAGCCTAGCATGCTGCAGGAGTGCTAGAAATTGTCCACTTGTAGTGCCCTCTCATTCCAATGTTCTAACTTGCCACAAAAACCTTTAAAAGGGACTGCCTTGAAAATTCAACTCTGCTGGGCATTTCTCTGTTGCCACACTCACACACTGCTGGCCAGAATTTGGTGGGAAGCAAAGGAAAGAAGCACTGCTGTGAATGAACTAAAGGGGCTGTATTGGTAATAGAACATGAAAGCATAGAAGTCAACACAAAATGATACAAAGCCTAATAACAATACATTGTGCAATTAACATACATAAACACTCCCTTCAGCAAGACCTTCCTCACCTCCCCTTCCCAACATAATCCCTCAGCAGGGGATCTAGTAGCTTCATGGCTCATGCTTGCCTTCTTGAAGGGAGATTCGGAATCAAAGTTCAGTGCATCAAAAAAAAATTAAAGCAAATTAAAATGAGGAACTAGAGACAACTGAGTAAACAAAGTATCCATTCATAAAAGCTAGCCTGCAGACTGACCAGGTTTTTTTGTACTCTCCAAGGCCTACACTGATCCTAGTTTACTTCCTATCACTCTTCTGCCTGCCAGCCCACAGGAGCCAAAGCCTGAGCTGAGGACACAACACTCTGCAAAGGAGCGTGGCAGAGGGAGCAGCATGCATTGCTGGCACTGGGACAGCCTCAAGGCAGTCCAGAGAGGTCCTCAGAACTCAAACTGCTGGTTGGTTTAAAAAGCCAACTGTGCACACAGGCCTGGACACCAGAGGTTCAGGTACTTCATTGCCCTCTGGGAGAGATTCCTCCTCATCCCTCATGGAAGTGCCTTTGTCAAGACAAAGCTACCAATGACACACCTCTTGTTGTTTAGTGGGAAGAGCCACCATTTCTTTCATACATGTTTTACCAATGTTTGAGAGCAGAGAGGGTGTACAGATCAGCCAAGAGGATGCATTAACAGCCTGCAGTCCTTCAACTGCTTTGACAGACCTGTGTCTAAGTGAAAATTTCCACGTTTTGCTGCACAGGCTTGTTCAAATCATTCATATGGATGTGAAGAAAAAGACACGGTCTAAACAACTGCTACAGATTCTAGAACTATAGCTTTCCTTAAGGCACAGTTCAGACAAACCCCTAAATCACTTTTCTCCCCACTGCCAATCTGTGTTTAAAAACAAGCCAAGAACAAACAAAAAACAAAACAAAAAAAAGGGGGCTATCTTGCTGCTTCTCCAAAAGCATTCAACTATGTGTTATCTTCTGATTTATGCGGAAGACTTGGCAAAGTGCCATGGAAGCCACAAGTGAAGGTAAAACATGCAACAGAAGCCAACTGTGAGCCTGGCACAGAAGTGCATGGAGAAGTCTTGACACAAATGCCACACTGAGAGTTTCCCGGCTCTGTGCCTTCACCCCAGATGCAGTTCCAGAGCCAAATGAGATACAGAGGATTTCAAAGTCACTCTAATATTTGAAAAGGAAAGTCTGGTAACCTTTCCAATGGGCACAGTCAAGGGACAGGATTTCTTCTGATTAACCAACATGGTTAAAATTCAAGATACCTTTCTACTGAAGCCCTGGGTCTTTTTAACTAAGTTAGACATTCCCATCATTTCTTCCAGAGACTTCAGCATTCTAGCTTTTTTGTGTCTTCCCTCCCACATCCACTTTCCTCCCTGAAGGTTTAGGTAATAATGTTGAGCACCAAGAATCAAAGCATCTTGGTCTCAGAAGTACCATGAAGCATGTACACCAACCATGGTACACTTTCACAAATTAGCCCCAGCTGCTGGCTTGGCATCAGTCACTAACCTGGAGAGGGGAAATCCTTGTCACAGCAGCTTGCAGAGGTGCAAGCACATCAGATCTGTGCCAGGAACTCTACTCATCACCTGCATTGGCCTTTGTCCGACAGGGAACCATCACATAAGAATTGCCACATCAGTGGGTAGCTGCGTGCCGTGATAAACAGAAGCGTTGGAGACACCGACAAGAATATATAACTTTTGCCCACAGCTCGACAAAGACTTAACACCCTCCACTGGATAGTGTAGCCTTTGACAAGGCCAAGGAGACAGCTGCCAGGAACAATGCAGGGCTGCTTCAACGTGCTGTTGCCCAGCTCTGCCATCAAAACGTCTCTGCTCCTTCCCACACTGCAGGAGAAGCAGAAGCCTGGGGAGTTCTGGCACACACAGAGCTCCACAAACCTTGCCGAATGTTTGAACAGGAGCAAAGAAAGCTGCCAGCCCCTTGGCCTCATGCATACAGTAGGTCAGGACAAAAGGACATTAGGCCTCGGCTCCAGGAGTCATCTTGGGTACTCTGGCACCAGGTGCTACCTGGGCTGTACTCTTATATACACTACCAGAGTAAAGCCTCATCCTGTGCCTTCTGAATACCACCCTCTGGTTCGATCATCTCCAGGAAATCAGCTCTGGAGAATACCAGGATAGAAGTTGTGGAGCCTTCCCAGTCCCATCAGTCCCTTAAAAATCCAAGCTGGGCTCAGCCCCTCCCTGCACCCTCAAAAGAGCAGGGTTAGGGGTAGTGTGCTTGGATGAAAGACAGGACAGTCTCCTTTGATAGCTTCTCTGGATCTTGTCTTTTCTGAGAGTCGTGCACTTTGACACCTTCCCCCCATTCCCAGAAGAGGCGGCTGTAATGGCAGACACTGTGGGCAGAGAGGAGAGCAAGATTAGTTTGGCAGGGAAGGGAAAGGAAAACACTTTCATCCCAGCCAGAGACAGCTGCCCTTGCAGGGAGCCACACAGAAATACTTGAACAGGTGCATTAGAAAAGACCAGTGTATTCATTCATTCACCTTACAAACTCTACAGCCTTCAAAGTACAGCAACAGCCAAGCCTAAGAGATTTCCATGGAAACAAACCTGTTAATTGTAGCTTCACTCAAATTCAGTTCAGTATTTGCTGGAAGGAGTCAGGTCACTAGGGAAAAAAAACCTACCTCCCCCCAAGTTTCTCAGAGGATGAAACTGTCATTGCAGGCAATGGAAAGGCCTTAATAAAGACTTCTAGAGTCTGCCAGGAGCAGCAGCCTAATCACTCACCACATACCTACTATAATCAGTAACAGCTATCCTATGGAGCTTTGCAAACAAACAGCACTTCCCACTGTACAAAAGCAGCTACGATCATTCCCTCTTTCCCCTCGTGTGAAATAACTGAGCCCTGCTTGGCTGCTGAGAGTTCTGGTCCTACAATGCCATCTCCCACTCCATCCATCAAGCGCAGCCCTCCCTCACTGCATCAACACAGTCCCAGCCATAATGAAATCAGAGCTGCTAATTACTGCCAGCACAGCAGCCTTTAGTTTTGTACAATCACTGACACTTAATATTCATAGCTTATTTAGTGCTTCTGTTGTAACAAAGCAGTACTAGCACAGCGACAAGAGCACATGTCAGTGGCTAATTACAGACATATTAGTACTCACTAACCACAACACATCCCTTCTGGAGTCCCACACAAGCACTCCCTCCACCTCCTCAGCCATTCCTGTAGGTTCATGCTGGCCTATTTCAGAGTACATAGGCAGAACTAACCCCATCCTGACACATGGAGGGAAAGAGCATCATGTGCCTCTCTTTTTAAGCCATTCACCACATGAAGAAAGGCTTAAGGATTCTTGAAAGTGCTCCTCTAAGACAAGTAAGGAGGTTCAAAGTGAGAAAATCAGGAGTGCTATTCCATATCAAGTTCTCACTCAGAGGCACGGTCCTGGGTAATGGTGGTAGTGCAGAACACCTCTACCCAGGAGCCCTGAGGCATCAGACTCAGGATTTGCTGTACTTGGGTAATGCCCTCAGCCGAGCACTCAGTGGATACAGACGGTTTTCAGCAGCCGCAATGTTAATGACTGTCCAGTGACAAGCCACTCCATCCTTTCCCAAGGAGCCACTGTTTTTCTCTCTCACTCTCTTTAAAAAAATGTTCCCAGCTTCCCACAGGTTATTCCAGAGCCTGGGACTTGCTTTTAAATTAGCAACTTCCAACCAAACATGTTAAATACAGAGATGCAGCAAACTAGAGTTGCTGGGCTCAATTTCTACTTCCCCGCGTGCAGGAGGTTCGGTAACTTGTACTCTGCTGCAGACAGCAGAACAAAGTTGTGAGATGTTTGCTATTCATAGCCATTAACTGCAAAATCCATGATTCTGCATCAGCAGTTTCCTGAAAGCCTGAGAAGGTGCCGGCTCCTGCAGCACACCCTGCTGGCGACCGGCTGCGCTAGCACTGCAAACCACTGCAAGGACACAGCACTCCTGAGCTCCCTTCCAAATACCCAGGCACACACTCGAAGACGGATACCCATCCCTAGCCTCAGCTCTGGCTCATACTCACTGAAAGGGTGCAATGGCTTCAGGAAGGAGGTTGTATGTCGCTACATTGGTCATTTTGTTGAAGAAGAATTTCTTCTTGAAGTTTTTGCTGTATGCCATTGTCCAGGGATCTAGCAGAAGGGTTACAGGGATCAGATAAAAAATAAAAGGGGGAAAAAAAATCACAGAAGAAATACACATAACGGTGCAAGGAGGGAGGAGGAATCTCTAAGAATAACTGTGATCCTTCCATTACTCCTTTTTCCTTCCTTCCCCCAAGACAACCTGCTTCCCAAGCTGTTCTCTATTCACTGAGAAAAACCCCTTCTCCCTGCATTTAGAAGTTGACATTTGAAACAGGGTATTTCCATGTCGTATTACTCTGAAAATATCTTGATGAAAAATTATTATCTCATTAAAAAAGAAGGTTAATCAGTCATGTCAATAAATGGAATTACCCACACAATAGCTAATCAACCCACAATAGAACAATCTATTATATAAACACCCTAAACCTTACCCAAATCTAAGCTCTCCTCATTACACGCAAACACTTAATCTGTAGCCATTGGAATACTGCCATTTATTTTTTACCAAGTTACAAGGTGAGCAAGCCTGGTCAATACTTTTTACTTGGAGAGACAAAGAAAAGCTGAGAGGGAGTGGAGACTCTCTCTTCCTACCGTTCATAGTCCGTACGATGTAGAGTCCTGTGGGCACAAAGTGCCGGTCATCTCGGCCAGTGTAGGACAGCCGGGGCATTCCCCCTGAACTCTTGATGACTTTCATCTCTAGCCTAAATATTGAGAGAAGGCAGTGACAGAGATTGGTTCTTCCTTTACCATGCTTGTGCACACATCGCACCACCTGCACCCCTTCTCCAGAATGTTACAGCAAGAACTGAAAGCATTGCACGGGACAGGACCAAATCATCACATCCTGAAGAATTTGGGGTTTTGCCTTCCCACAAAGGACAAGAGAAACCAGTCAGACCTGTCTAGATCAGGCTGCAAATTGAGTGTTGTGGTGAAAAATCTGTGATGAGCTACCATAATTAATCCAAATGGGGTTCCTATTTCAAGTGTGAATTCTTGACCATTCAAGCCACTGAGAAGCCACTGATACTTCTGCACCCAAATTCAAGCACTGTTGCTACTCCGGCTGTTATGAAGGGCATTGGCCATATCTACGACATTAGAATGCAGCAGAATGATGCTCTGAGTCAGCAGCATCTCAGGAACAGCAGCCACCATGAGCTCTAACAGCTCTTTCTTCATGACTCCTCTAGCACAGATCAGAATATCCCTCCCATTCCTGTGCACCAGTGACTGATAACCTTCAGTAGGCCCTGATGTTTTATTTGCACCAATTGCTTACCTCACAAAAATCTTGTCCATTTCTTCCAATCTGTATACTTCCTTCACTCTGGGAAGAAAAGACAAAAACATTATTTCAAGAAAGTTTAAACTGTGCTTTTTTTTCTGCCCAGCTACAAGGAGCAGCCAAATGGTTGATTTGATACAGCATGAGGTAGTCAGGCACAACTGAGGTTCACTCTTCTCTTCTATCTTATGCTTCAGTGCCTAGTTTTTCCTGGCTTGAGAAAACCTGACACCTGCATCCTTATGGTTAGATTGCTGTAAGCAGCAGATAAGCATCCTTGCTGCTAAGGAAGCTGTGCATTTTTACCTCAGATTGACTACACAGAAAAGTAAAAACAGTGGAAGTCAAATGCTTTTGTTTTCCCATCAGATAAATTGACCAAGGTCAGTCCCAGGCAGGTTCTGGCCTCAGCATGCTGGCTTCACAGTAAAATTAAACAACCTGTTCTTCACCATTATTATCCTCAGAGATGCCACAAACTTGTTAGTTACCCTGAGGTAAAAAGAGCTTTATTTTTTTTTTTAATCAGGAAAGATTATTTTGAGTCATCATTCTGTCATTACATCAAACTGGTTTTGTTGTTCTGAGACACAGAAAAACAATCAGTAAGTTAAAAAAGCACTGCCTCTGATCAGACACCCTAACCACTCATTTCCCACATGTGCTACAAAAGCATCAGGCTTCAAAGAGCATAGCAGAAACACTTTAACACCTTTCCACAAGAGCAGCAAATGACCCCTCTGCAATCCATTTCCCCAGCTCTCCTTCTCACTTCACCTTCAGTCTTCCAACATTTTGGGCTCCTCCAAATATTACAACTGTCTGCTTGTTGTTAGGCTGAGATTCCACTCGTTATCTTTCATTAAGCCATCAAGGAGAACATCCTCTTTCCCTTCCTCCAAATTCTTTCATAACATTGCTGCACTTCTAGCTTCTGTATGAGAAGCTGTTTTGTCCACAATACATATCTTGATGCCCTCACAGTGGTGCTCTTATGCTCCACTGCAGTAGAATTAATGAAATGGAAGGCCAGGAGACAACCAAAGCTGAAGCCCTTTGTCAGGAACTTTCCTGGGGGTTGTAACCAAAGCCCTGTCCTCATAGATGCTGGTCAGTACTGCATTTACTAACAGTCAGCATCACTGTACTGCTGCTGACCCTTCAGGGCAGACAAGGACATAGAATTCTTTGCAATGATTAAGCTCACTGGGTGCTAGACCTACAATCACACATATTTGGAATCAACACCAGCCAGTCCACTTATGATGAAAATTTGACTGTTTGACATGTGAAAGGAGGGCACAATTTCTCCATTAACAGTATTTACCTTAAATATATAAAAAGCTTTTAGCCTCTTTCCAAAGAACATAACAGAACTATGCATTTCAGCCTGAAGCTTAACTCCTCCTCAGGTCCTCCAACGCGCTGACACCAAAGCACGCCAGGCTGAGGGAAGGAGGCGTCACTCACCGGATGGGGTTCATATCTGGCCGGCTGGGTTTAGAAACAGCTTTGACAAACTTCTCCGCCAGCCGAATCCTGAATGAACACAGAAAGAGGACCCAGCCATTTAATGAGGTCTTTGGCACAGCGGGTAGGTAACAGTTTCAACAGAGTAACTGATTAGACAACTCAGGACATGCAGACTGTCTCCACTGCTAGCCAAATGGGTCCACCAAGACTTCTTTTCACCTCACCCTCCCAATTCAGTGCCCAGTGATACTGCCTATTATCCATGAGGAATGAGTCTCCATAGCTTACTCTGTAAGCCCACATGCTGTTGAACACTGATATATTTATCAGGCTAGCAGGACTAGCAGAGACATCATGTCCCTGAGGAAGGAAACACAGGGGCTTGTTCTTTCTCTCTCAGCCAGTTAGCAACTCTGCTCATTTATATTCCCAGAATGGTCAGTTTACCCCAGCTGTGCCTAGCTCACCCTACACTAAGAAAGAACCTAGAGCTGCCCTCATACACAGAGAAGACAGAGTTGGAAAAGCCCATATGTACTTCAATTCAGAGCAGCTTCATTCACAGTTCATCATTATAGCAGCGTTTCAGCTGAATGCACTTGTCTCCCTGTGCTCAGCATTCTGCTTTTTGTCTAAACACTGCTTCCAGGTCACTCCTACTCATGTACAAGAAAAAAGTTTCTCCAGACCCTACATACCTCTGGTTGAAATGCTGCATTCGAACATCATTGCCATTCAGCACCAAGACATCAAGGATGTGGATGGCACTGATTTTTCGCTGGGCTTTCCCCTAAGGGGGGCAATACAGAGATTTATTATTCAGACTGTTGATATTTCAGCTTTGATTTATAGCCTGGTTTTTGACAGGACATCTCTTCTAGCAAGAAGGCATCTTTCCAGATATTAGAAGCACACAAATTCCCTGATGCCCATTAAACAGTAACATGGCATCCTCCAAGAACTGGTGTATCTCAAATACCCAGTTGTGTCCTAGGGGAGGTAGAGAAAGCAGGACCCCAGCTGCCTTCACCAGCTATCTGTGCCTTATCAGGTATCACAAAGCCCAGTGCACTACAGTATCCTCATCTGAGATGCAAGAGGACAGGGAAACTGCCAGGCAGCTGGGATTTTTCACCTTACACTGTGAATATACCATGAAGATCTTTTCCCTACAGCCTGCAGTCATGTACCCAAAGAGCCACAGACACATTACGTCATGGTGGCAGTGTCATCTGCAGCTCCACATAGAATAGCAACACATCAGGTCCAAAGTGTTTTCAAAACAATGTTGAAAATTCGTATCTCTAGCACTAGACAGAAAGAAGGAACTTAATCCAAAATAGTTACTCTAAAGATCATCTACAAAAAAAAAACCTTGGACCTGACACAGATGGAACATTTATTCTGCAGTATCTTACAGAGATTAGGTGACACTGCTCTTTGTATTTGCAGCAACATGGTAAGGGAGAGAGTAGGCTCCTACCTCTCCTTTCAGCTCATGAACAATCTCTACAGAGAGAAGAGTATCTCGTGGCAGCTCAGTTTTCAAATCCAGCTTTGTCCAGCGATCTGACTGGCGACCACCCCAGGTGTAGATCTGTGATTTCTGTACATAAAGACAGAGTGAGATTCAGCCAAGGCTTCCTGAGGGTAGGGGTGGAGAAGAGACCTCTAACTTGAGGTTGCAGAGCAACTGTCAGAATTTTTTTGTCCTAGGCTGTCACAGGCAGTTTCTTTGTCATAAGTTTTAAGGAACATAAGCAAAGGAACAAAAACACCGATTCTAATCTGCCAGTGACTTTTCACACCCACACAAATAACCAGAAATAGAACACCTTTAAAAGGACAGTGAAGATAGTTAGAGACACTAGCAGGAGCGCAGGTCTCTGTATAGGCTGAGATTACAGAAACAGGGTTAATTAGTGTGAAAAGCAGTGGCATCAGGAGAAAGAAACATAAATAAGTAGCAGTCTCAGGTACTGCTGACAGGGATTCTTTTAGGCCTTTAAGGACAGGAAAGGATGGGATGAAACTGCAAGGCAGAATAGTAGCATTGAAATGAATCAGCAAAACTCCCAGACTGCTCTTAGCACTTACCCCTAACCCCAGGAGGAACTTCTGCTCACTTCCAGACACCATACACCGGTAATCTAACACTTGGCGAATTTTCTCCAGTGTGCTGGAATTCAGAGGAGTGGGTTTGTAACTGAAGGTATCAATGTCTGTGCCCTAAAGAGCAAAGTATGGAAAAGGAAAGATAGACACAATACATCAACAGGCAGGTAAACACAACTTCTACATGAAACAATAATCCAGGACTAGCTTCTTCATCTCTTAATTCCAATATGAAAAAAAAGTTAAATTTGTATGAAAGGACTCTAGGCAAGGTCTCACCTGGATCAGCTCAAAGAACTTGGACTTGGGATCTGAAGATGAAGGAGCAACACGAGCCTGATCAGGAATCTGAAAATAAATCCAAACAATTGATACTGAGTGTTATTCTTTGGCAGATTCAAAGAAACATTTCTGGTTTCAATATATGACAGAACATTCTGCCCCTGAAACTCCTGCTGTTGGGATTTGAGATGAAGAAGAGATGTCATGTGGCAAATATAATGTGTCATGTGTTTTGCAAATTTGATGTAGGTATACCACATCTCACAGAAACCAACTGCCAACTCTAGAAAGATTTAGTCTAAACCTTTGATTTCATGCATGTTTTGATGAAATACCCTTTCATCAGCCACACAATCAGCCCGTGAAACTGACTGTCATATCTATGGCCCCACTGCAGTCTAAAGCTCAGGAAACAGAATCTGCAGACTCATAAAACAAGACCTTTTAGAGAGCTCTGCTGCTTGGGATCTAGGTGCCGAGTTCACTCTGTGTACACTGAAATATTCTGAACTGCAAAGAAGCCTGCTCAGTTAAGCCATACACAGTAAATCAGGGACATCCTGTTTGATTACATCATAAACAGCTTGAAACGGTTTCTGACTTTCCCACAAGACAAGATATTAAGCCTCTGTCTAAAAAGGCCTATCTGTAACTGCAGCTCCACTCTTGTTTCACTAGAGCAAGGACACCTTCACAACCTGCCTGCTTGACACCTTACTTACCCCCCACAGCTGGAGACACTCCTTTCGGATTTCAGCCTGCCGAGGCTCACTCAGCGTTCTAAAGAAAGACAGCAGACTGTTAAGATGGTGAAACCTCCTTGATCTTACAGCATTATATATCCCAGCCCTATAAAATTTGGAACTTTCAGCATCTGGCTTGGGAACAACGAACATGAACTGCTCCACAACAGGTTGTACAAAAGAGGATGTTGCCTTCCCTCCCCACCCTCCAGTTCCTGTGTTTAGCTTTGTTTCATGGTCTGCATTTCTGACTACCAGCCATCACTTCATTCCATGAAAGTACCACTGGGTATAAGTATTTTCAATAAGTTATGTATCTGTACAAACTTGTGCTAATCTCCAAGAGCTGGGTACACAGCCCTACCTAAGAATAACAGTGAAGACCTGCTGAAGGCCATACAAAAAACAGTGTCAAGGTAGAATCAGATCTAAGACAATTCCTAACTACCATACTCACTTGGCTTTCTAGCATGTATTATGTCTGAATAACACCTGAACAGAAAAGTCATGGCAGGAAAACATTGCAATGGCTTTAGTTTTATGCAAGAAATTAATGTCAAGCTTTAGGTAATTCTAGGTCTGTAACTTAGATGCTTTGAACTGCCCCTGGAAAAATGAACAACTATGAAGCACACTCAACTTGGATGGTTACTGTTGAATTGAACATACCAGCTGCAAGTTACTTTTCTGCTTACATTCTCGCTAAGAAGTGGGCTCACTTATGGTAACTGGAAATTATGCAATGCATGGAAGCCTTCTCAACAAGGATGATAACAGACCATCAATTTTCAGGACTCCTCCAGCCACCCACACATCTCTGCAAATAACTCAGGTAGAGACACAAACTGAGCTACCTAAAAGCACTTTTCACTTTTCATTTCCTTGGCTCTAAAGGCCAGTACAAGTACCAGCTCAAATCAAGAACTTATTAAACAACGGCAAAGCAATTCATTAATAGTCGGTTAATTCAGTCCTCACCAAAAGCCAGAGGAATATACTCACGTGTCTTGAACAAAGGCACGAATTTTGGCTAGTGCCTTTATCTGAACTTTGCAGTGGCTAAAAGAGAAGAAAAGTTTTAGTCAGGGAGCAAATCAATCACCACCTCTACTGTTCTACTGTTCAAAACAAGAAAGAGTGCTGTTCAAAACAAGAAAGCAAGCCAGTCTGATTTGCAGAGCAATGAGGGATCTTAGCTAACATGATTCAAACTGACAGGATGATCACTGGAATGAATTAGGCAGTACTTTCTTTTCTACACAGTACTCAGAGACCAAACAGTCACTAACAGTAATACAGCATTTCTGTCTGCAGAGTCCCCCTGCTCTGCTCAGCCTCTCAGGGAACAAAAGCAGAGCAGTGTGGCAGCATCAACAAGTACTTCCATGAGTACAGGAAGTTACACCTGAAAGCCATGCTAAATTAATCTGCCTACAGCCAGCAGCCCTCATCTCCCACTCACTTTTCATTGGATTGGACAATGTAATTGTAGAAATCCTGGTTGTCTTTGATCACATTCAATGGGACGATAAGATTCACATCCACATCAGAATTGCGCAGCTGGTTGAGTCTGATGTTCACTGTGAACAGGTAATCCCGCACATCATCAATCCCTGACTTCAGGCCTTTGCATACCACGTACCTGCAGAGCAAGGCAGAGAGATCAGGTGGGTTCAGTTCTTTCACACAGCCACCTTTTCTGCAACACTCCCATTGTAAGGACAGTTTCCCAAAGCCTAGGAACTCTTTCCTCCTGGATATCCCTAAGAAGATGCAATCGCACCTATGACTGAGTCATTGTACATTTCCTAAGCTCTGGAAAGACAGGGAAATGCAACCCTATGTAAACCCCCAAGATCTCCCTCAAGTAGTAAATCAATTCTGCTAAACTTGACAGGTACAATGAAAACACAGATAGTATCACAGAATCATAGAATGGTTTGGGTTGGAAGGGATCTTAAAGGCCATCCAGTTCCAAGCCCCTGACATGGGCATGGACACCTTCCACTAAACCAGGTTGCTCACAAGCCCCTATCCTACCTGGCCTTGAACTTCCAGGGATAGGGCATCCACAGCTTCTCTGGGCAACCTGTTCCAGTGCCTCACCACCCTCACAGTAAAGAGCTTCATTCTAATATCTAACCTAAACCTACTCTCTTTTAGTTTGAATCCATTCCCTCTTCTCTTGTCACTGTATGTCCTTGGCAAAAGTCCCTCTCCACCTTTCTTGTAGGCTTCCTTCAAGTACTGGAAAGCCCCAGTTAGGTCACCCTTAAGCCTTATCTTTTCCAGGCTGAACAATCCCAATTCTCTCAGCCTTTCCTCACAGGAAATGTGTTCCATCATTCTAATCACGCTGGTGTTCCTCCTCTGGACTTGCTCCAACTTGTCCAAGTCCTTCCTGTGCTGGGGACCCCAGAGGTGGATGCAGCACTCCAGGTGGGGTCTTACCAGAGCACAGCAGAGGGGCACAATCCCCTCCCTCATCCTGCTGGCCACGCTGCTTTGGCTGCAGCCCAGGATACAATTGGCTTTCTGACCTGTGAGAACACAGTGCCAGCTCATGTCCAACCTCTTATATATCCTCTGGCTTCACTGAAACCATCATTGTTTTATGCAAAATAGGATTTGTTATATATCCACCACAGCTTCCTTCCCATATGGGCAATTTGGCAAATATCATCTTTACCTTGCCTGTAATTTGCTAAACATCTAAAATGTTTCCTCCTCCAAGACAGCTGCTAATTGAGGCAGGTACAAAGCTTCCCACTAAGCTTACCCAAATCCATCTATCACTGTATTTAGAGGATTGTTTTCTTTAGTAGACCCTCATGCTCAAGCATCTCACCTCTCTGAGTTCGCAGGGCGGCTTGTCACAGGTTTAAAGATGCAAATTCTCTCAAAGCAGCAATACAGCAGATAAACAAGTCCCACACTGAATGGAGTAAACAGGTCAAAGGTTTTGCAGACAAAATGTCCCCCTGGAAAAAAAAAAAGAGGAAGTACACCCATGCCAGCAGATTATAAGGAAACAAGGAGATACCAAGCACCTCAATCCTTCTGCAGAACTAGTAACAGGGTTTTTGTGCAATTAAACAGTATCCGGAACACAGTTATGAAGTGGGCCAGCAAGGCTTCATGAAACATCTTTCCAATGGCTCTGTAGCAAAGAGAGAAAAGCATTCCCTTGACCAGAATCTAATCTGTACGTAGGCTGTCTCGCAAACCTTCTATCTATCCCCCATCCTTCCCTTCCAGGCCCAAACTGTGCCCTACAGCATGGCAGCATGCTATCCCAAAGCCTCTAGGGAAGAGGAGCCCTGATATATGCAACAAGGAACCTCAGACTAGAGGAGAAGACTCTAAAGATGCTACCTAAAGAGAATAACTTGCCATCTAGAGAGAAAAGAGTCTGTGTTGCCCCTCTCCTTCAAACAAGATTCCCGATTTCCCCAAGCAAAAAGCAGGCATTTTTACAGAACTATCATCCACCCATGTAGGAAAGACTTAAAGGCAGCTTCAACCTTCTATCATATCACTTTTGAGACTACTGCTAAGTAGATCCTTGCCTCAGGTTCTTCTAAACATAGGGCACAAGATAAAAATGATCATTTTGTTACCAGTGCCAAAGGCTAACTAAACTCAGTGGAAGAGAGGAGCCATCAAAATCAGACACAGCTGTAAGGTCCATCATTTAGCAGCAATGAGGTACAGATAAGACAGGGTGAGGCATCATTTGTTCTGATCACACAGATGGCAGATTTAAAGGAGAAAAGCCTTCAGAAGTTAGAGGAAAGGAAGAACTGGAAAAGACCACTCTCTGTTCCAATCACCTGGAATATTCAGGAAGCTGGTCCAGCTAGTGCCATAAAACTCAGATAGACTGTCCAGTTTTCACACTGTGTGACCTTACCCCAAAACAGCTACATAACCCAACAAATTAAGTGCTTTAAATTAATGCATTTTAGCTCATGCTTTTAATTAAAAGCAAAATAGATGAAGATTATCTTATTTTTCTGACCAGTTCTCTTAGCTTTGTGACAACCATCTCAGGATTTATGCGTACACATTCAGTTCTCTGCAACTTGGCCTCACAGCAGAGCAGACTAATAAAAATTGTACAGCAACATTCCCCAGAGCCACCCACACCTTAGAGAAGGAGGAAGATTAATGGACAAAACATACCTGTCCGGACAATGGACAGTGCTGTAAGGAACTGGCAAAGCATGAGTTGTTTGCTTAGGATTTCTTGCAGATTCTCCTGACCCTCC
>VZTD01003876.1:1123222-1136186 GCA_013397725.1 Rhagologus leucostigma | reverse complement strand
CCCCCCAAAAAAAAGTGAAGAAGTTTATAAAGGGAGTAGGGAAAGAGACGTAGGGTTTGTACACAAATACTTATACAGTTCTCCCATACGGCTCTTTTTAAAAGAGAGCTACATTGCCCTCCAGCTGGTGTTTTAGAAAGCTGACTTAGGCTGTATTCTCAGGCTCACCAATTCTGCCTTTAGGAAGCCTGAACTTCTATTTGGTATTAGTCCCCGTAAATCTTCTACAACTACAGATTCTATTACCTCAACTGGAGGACTAGAAAGCAGAAGAGATCAGGATGCATGATAGTGTTTTGATAACTAAACTCCTCACCAACCATCTTGTCAATAAGTGAAGTGACACTGGAATTTGTTACCATTCTTCACAACAGAAGTATCATGGCAGGCTACTTCCTTCTCATCAGAGGAAGAGAGTCTGTACACACCTCACTAGACTTTATAGCAAAACAGAAAGGGATCAAGAAAATTAATCAAAATCATTGGGCTATTAATTTCTCCAGGTATCTCCTCCTCTCCATATAATACCAGTTTCCAGTGAGCTATGAAGATCCAAACACTGCAACCATTAGAACAAGGTGTTTATCTGCCTTGCTGCCCTTGCCATGAACCTTCACCTTAACTAAGATCTAATCCTTAAGTGCTACTAAACATTCCCTAAGAGCTCATCGTCAGGTGTCAAGAGTGGCAGCCAACAAGAGTCAGAGTAGTGGAGAGAAAAAAAAACCACACAAAGCACAACAATGGAAAAGCAAACTGTCTTCTCTACAAGACAGTCATCTTCCGGTTTCTTTTATATAGTCTGAAATAAGAAGCACGAATACTAGCAATCCTTGGATTTCCCCTCCTAATCCTAAAGGTGAGGCAGATAGAGGGCTCAAACATATCACCAAGATTAACAAGTTATGATGCATGAGATGAGATGCAGCAATTGTCTGTGTATACCTGTTTAGTCTGTCTCAAAGCAAGGAAGAACATGTTAACATAATAAATACCCTTGGATTAAGCAGCTCATTTAGTCGCAGTGATTCAGATACAGCCTCTAGCCCAAATCTGTTTTATTTATCTTTACTAAGAGCCCACAATCAATTATCAGAGCACAGCTAGGAAGCTCTGATATAGAAACATGCTGACAGTTGAGCAAATGAGGTTTCTATCTCTGGCTCTGCTAATAGATCTTTGGGCACATCGGGAGGCTGAAGCACCTCTCCCATGACGATAAACTGAGAACAGTGAGGCTGTTTAGCCTAGAGAAGAGAAGGCTCTAGTGAGTCTAGGCACCCTTCAGTACCTAAAGTGGGCCACAGGAAAGATGGGGAGGGACTTCTTATTGGGGAGTATAGTGACAGAATAATGGATAATGGCTTTAAACTGAAAGATGGTACATTTAAAATAGACTTTAGCAAGAAATTCTTTACTCAGAGTGATGAGTCACTGGGACACATTGCCCAGACAAGTTGTGGATGCCCAGTCTCTGTTCGTGGCCAGCTTGGATAGGGCTTTGAGACACATGGTCTCCTGGAAGGTGTCCCTGTTCACAGCAGGGGGATTGGAGCTAGATGATTTTTAAGGTCCCTTCCAACCCACACAATTCTATGATAAGTCATCTCATTCACTGTGTTTCAGGCTGAGATCAGTGATGTGAGAAAAACATTGCCAAGCAATCTTAAAGCACTCTATAATGTTCAGATAAGCAAAGTACTCAAATATCAACTACTACAATGAAACACATACCCAGGCCAGACTGGTAATAAGTGCAGAAAAATGACTTGATATGCGAGCTCACCAATCTCAACCCTTTTCTCCACTGACAGTCCCCTTCTACCTTGCAAAATGGTTCCCTAGGCTTCTCCTAGATCCCCCTGCTGGTATCAGTACCAACCCTGCCACTAATACAGAGGCTGCAGCATAAGCAAAAACATCAGGTAACACTCACGGGTGCACTACATACCATAATAAGGTTCAAAGAGCTCACTGGAAGCAGAATAGAAGTCCTCCAGCTTAAAATCATTTGGTCCTTTCAAGGTCATGCCAAATCCTTTTGCATGCCACTTCCGCCTCCACAAGACATATTCAGAGAAGCCTCCGGGACCAGCACACACATCAGCAAAGTAGAGCAGCTCTGCATCATACTCCTTTATCAAAGGCACCTGCAAAAGGAAACTGAGGAAATTCTACTGACCTGTAACTGCTCCTGTCAGTCAAACCACATACACCATAAACTACACTGCTCAGAGGAGTCTTTCAAGTACCTGTTTTCCCAGCTAGTACCCTAAGGATTCTTTCTTCCCACCTTCCACATTCTCTGAGAAAGCACTGCTGTGTTTGAAAGTTAGAGGCACTCACCCCTTGGTAGTCCTTAGGGTTTGTAAACATGTAGTCAAAGACATGGTCCATATTTGCCATCTTCATTGCAGCCCTGCGAACACATAAATAGGGCCTTGTTAAGTTTCATCCTTGGTTCCCACAGCTGAAAACCGACATAAATGGGAAAGGGACTGCACTACCAGACATTCTACAAACCTGTTCAGAAAGAAAGCTCCACGGATCATCTCATAGGGGTTAGACCTTGTCCGGGCTCGACGCATTTCTTCTCCATCCAGCTCATCAAATACACTCTGCACAAACAGAAACAAAGCTCAGCTGGACCTGGCACAGGCTGGAGGGATAAGCAGGCATCAGCATTTCCCATCTTCTTGCTTCTCTCTCCTTAGACAGCGAACTCCACACAGGATTTGCTTCACCAATACAAAATGCTTTTCCGTCTCATAATGATATTTGCTCTTCTTCTAAACCACCTCAGCTCTTAAGCAAATTTAATAACACTGACAAATTCTGTACTGATAGCTCCAGAGCCTGATAATCTGGTTAGCCACCTCAAAAGCAGTCCCAGCCTAAAATATTTCTTTCACATATACACACACACACCCCCTACTGCAATATACAAGGGCATGATAAAATCTAGGAGGGAAGACTGAACAGACAAGAAAAGAAGGGGAGCTCATTTCCTTAGCTTATTCAAGCCTTCAGCCTTTCAGTCGGACTAAAGGCACATGACTGTTTTCAATCATCTCTGTGCTGGTTTTGGCTGGGGTAGAGTTAATTTGTTTCATAGTAGCTAGTATTGAGATATGTTTCGGATTTGTGGTGGAAACAGTGTTGATAACATAGAGCTGTTTTTGTTATTTCTGAGCAGCATGTGAACAGCATTAAGGCCTTTTCTGCTTCTCATACCACCCTGCCAGCGAGTAGGCTGCGAGTGCACTCTTGTGGAGTTTGGAGGGGAAATAGCTGGGACAGGTGACCCCAACTGTCCAAATACATATTCCATACGCCCATCCCATCATGCTCAGTGTATAAAGCTGGGGGAAGAAGGAGGAAGCCAAGGACACTCAGAGTTCTGGCTTTTGTCTTCCCAAGTAATCCTTGTATGTGATGGAGCCCTGCTCTCCTGGAGATAGATGGCTGAACACCTGCTTGCCCATGGGAAGCAGTGAATTAATTCCTTGTTTTGCTTTCCTTCCATTGAGTGGCTTTTGCTTTACTTATTAAATTGCCTTTATCTCAACCTGCAACTTTTCTTCACTTTTACCCTTCCCAATCTTGCTGGTGGGCGAGCGAGCAGCTGCAGGGGGCTTAGTTGCCAGCTGGATTTAAACCAAGACAATCCCTTAGAAGGCTGAGATTCAAAAAAGGTTGCTGAACAGATAGTAAAAAGCAGGATGCTCAGTCATCCCAGTGACATGGAGGTGACAGAGGACTTTCTGAGCTCTTGTCAATTACCTAACTACTCAATCTTTTTCAATTATTTATTTCACTTGCTTCCCCAGAATTTCAGGTCCTCTCTAAAAAGGGGTCCCACCTTGCACTGGAGGACACTGCGTAAAAGCTCTTCATTACAGAACTCTGTTTCATCTTCAATCATCAACTTCCTCTGCAACAGGACAAGAACACAGAGAGCAATTAGCAAACATGATATCATCATTTCAGAATGCAGCATGTACCAATAATGGATGAAGGCTGCCAATCACATACTAGGCTGTATCAGCAAAAGCGTGACAATTAGGCTGAGGAATTATTCTCCTCTGTTAGGCATCTTGAGACCACATATGAAATACTGCATCCAGTTCAGCACTCCCCAGTACAAGAACAGACATACTGGAACAAAAGCAGCAAAAGGGCCACCAAAATGATGAGGGTGAAAAAGCACCTCGTGTATGAGATAAAGCTGAGAACAGTTTGTTCAGAATGCAGAAAGGGAGATCCTATTGCTGTACCTAACAATGGGACAAGTTCCTAACAGCAGGAGACAGAAAAGATTAACCTAGGCTCCTAGAGATGTACAGCGACATGGCAAGAAGCAATGGACAAAAACCACATAAAAAATGCCAGTTAGCCATATGGAAATTTTCTTTCGTCAAATGAGTCGTCAAACACTGAACAGATGCCCAAACAGGCTGTAACATTTCCATCCTCAAAAATACTGAAAACTCGACTAAACAAGGCCTTGAGCAACCTGAGCAGATCCAGCTGCATCTGCTTTAAGCAGGAAGCCAAACTAGCAACCTCAAGAGGTTGTTCACAGTCTAGGCTATTCTACAACTACTTGACATGGCAACTGTCCCAGGCCGAGTACTCCCGCTTTGTCTTAGGCGGCTAAGTACCGAGATACAAAAAATTACCTTCCCCACAGTCATCCACTCCTTCAGCTCCTGGGCATCTGGGATCTCCGTGGTACACTCAGGGCACCAGTCCACCTTCTCGTAGGCACTAGGCTGCAAACACAAGTCATGGGAAGAGCCAAAGATGTTTTTACCCGAAAAATATAAAAACTAATTGCTCCTCAAAAGTTTGCCTCCCAATGCTAGCATAAGGGGTTAAGCCATGACTTTAGGGTCAACTGTAGAGTTTTTTCCTCCTGGACTAAAATATGTCTTATTTATTTTTAAAATTAAAAAGGACTCCAAACACCTCCACCACAAAAAAAACTTCACCACTTTCCCCTTTATTAGAGTCTGATAATCAAGGCAAAACACAAGTCTAGTACTCAAAGTAGAGTTTAGAGACACTGGAAAAGAGGCAGTTGTCAAAAAAATCCCACACTTGCTTTACGCCTTCTTTCTCCCAGTTTCTGCTGAACACAACAGGAGAAATGGGACTTAAAACAGGAAGTACTCACCTCTGGCTCATCCTGCCAATCAATATTGAGCTCCCCATCAAATCCTTTGAGGGTCAGGCCAAAGCCTCTTCTTCCCTTCTGATTGGAGGCCTCAACAATATCCTTCCTGCCTTGGCCATATTTTCCCAGACCTTCTCCTTCCCGGAAGCCCATCTTGGCCTATAAAGGGAGCAAAGGGAGCACACTGAGGCAAGTGTACTTGAGTTTATGTACTACTGCTAAGGTCAAAGACTAGTGGGGAAAATGGCACACCACCCCAAAGTGACTTGAAGGCACTGAGCATTTTTAATCTCAGTCGTAGCTTTCAGGATTTTTGAGTGAGTTCACTTCACTGAGGCAGGATACAAAAAAACTCGATCTAAACAATGATGTTTTGAGATGACAGCAAATTACAAAAGGTTCAGTAATGCGGGAACAGCCTGCTCAGAGGCAAAAGTAGTGAGGAGCCTGGAGCCACTCATCACAGGGTTCAGTTAGCATGGATGGTTCACAAAAAAAAATGCTGGTACAGGAAAAAATTCATGTTGTGATGATATTCTTTCTTGTGAACAACGCATTCACATGCATTTCAAGTATCAGTTAAAACTTCACCTAAAACTCGGAGGAGGAATGCAAGACACACTGCTCCTGAAACACATTCACATCTCTTAGGTTAAAAGAACTATGTTCATTAACTGCTAGTTTTTCAGGCTTTTCTCTTAGTAAATTTTAGCAATAAGAGAACAATAACAAAAAGCAGGGATGAGTCAATTTCACACATGTACAAGACAAGACAGTAAGGAAAGAGAAGACTTAATGACTGTTTCACTTTGAATGTTATCCGTATACTCCTTCCTGTGAGAAACAAAAAAACATCATTTGTTACCAATCTGTATAAGAAACAACAAAAGAACATCTGACAGGTTTTAAACAAAGGTACTCGGTGTTTTGCCATTGCCTTTGCTCTGAATCAGACCTTGAAGTATGTACACCAGATGTCACAGCCACTGAATGTTTTACACCAGTTTTCTGAGGACAGAATTTTGAAAAATCTAGTAATTAAGGACCATTTTCCTTTTACTTACCAAATGCTGCCAAATCATTCAACTAGATTTGATATTACATCAATCTTTAAATACATATTTATGAGGCCTTATTAAAAAAAGCCTCATAGATTCAGTAGTAAAAGCACCTGTATTGGAGCAACTGAAAACACATTTCCTAACTGGCTCAGGAGAAAAGTGTCCAAGGACAGACACTAGTCTTGCTCTAGAATCAGCAAACTGCTACCCAGTGCCAAAAATGCACATGGACAGATTCCGAATGATCAGCAACAAGATTTAACTACAGAGAGGCACAATCAGCAACTCTCAGCCTCTGGATCCCATTGAATTTTGAATTCAGCAAGAAAGTTCTTTTTTCATGTAGAGCTACGATCCTGCTCATCAGCAGCACTGCAACTCCTTGAGAAGCAGTTCCCACTCCCTGTTCCCACTCCTAGCAGCAGCTAGCACTTCCCAGCTTCTAGCAAAACACTGAACTTCTACCTTGGCAAAGGCAGGCACAAGCTGATCTACCACCATGGAAAGATAACCAACCCAAGCTCCTGTGAGTAAAGCACCAGCACAGAACAAAGGGAGACCCACATTCAGGCCCTCAGTGAGTCCCAAATTTTCTGTCACATGTCAGGTCATACACAACAACACATCTCATCTTCTCTGCTGCCCTTGGAAATAACATTTTTTTTTCTCTGTTCTTTCATGATTATGAGATACTCATGATACTACAGAGACAAAGTTTGCATCAGGAAACAAGCATGCATCAAAAGAGACTCAACTTCTCTACAGGCTAGTATTGCCTTAAATTCAGGAACAAGTTGCCAAATTTGGGACTACCACGAAACTGTCAACCATTTCCTCAGAACTTTTTAAAAGCACTTTCTTCCCCATGCTAATGTTGTGCAGTCAAGGGGTAGCTGATCACTTTCAAAGTTTAGTTGTCACAGTCACTATCCTTCACAACTCCCTGCCTTTCTAAGAAATTTCCAGCCCTACATAAAGCAGAGTGGTATAACTTGAAAGGGAAAGAAATACCTTAATAATTAAGGTAATAATTCCACAAAAGTATACCAGCCAGCCTCCAAGACCAAACAAATTAATGGCAAACACAGAATTTGCTAAGGCCTTTCTCACAAAGCATTTGTTAAGTCAAGCATTGCAAAATAACACGATAGGACTTTTTTTCATGCTCAGTAAGCTGACTGACCCAGAGATCCTTTCCTTCTTATTCACCTCCCTGCTCCTAGGCCTTGAACTCAAACTTCCTTTCTTAACAGATTCCCTTAAACCAAGATCTCTCAGCCTCCCCCAGTTGCTGCTAGTAGACAGCTCAAAGATGCAGAGAACCCTGCTACAAAGAGGATCAGAATCAAAGTATTTTTTATAACAAACTGGTCTTTTCACTTTGCTCTCATCAGTTCTTGATAGTTTGGTCCAAAACTATTTCGACCTACCATAAGCTTTTGGGAGACACTGTTATACATTGAATAGCGAGATGAAGTACCCTCCACAAGAGAGTCTTGTTTGAACTCATTGCTGAAGACTGGTCTTTTATCATCGCTCTCACTGTCGGACCCACTGGTGCTACTGGAGGACTCTGAAAACAAACAAAAAAGTGAGAATGAAAATAAAAATAAAATGGAAGAAAGACATCTCAGTAATCACATTAGAATACAGTGTGACTCATTAAATCCTCTGAACACACACAGAGGACACTTCAGTATCTCAAATGTGCTATGGGAAGCATGCAGGTGTAATATAAAACACCCCATGCAATAACCAACTTGGTTATCTTCCCTGTTGCCTCAGGGACACACACAGCCTCTCTGACCCCATGGATTCCAGGCCCCACAAAGGGCTGGGCAAACCCCATCACACCAGCAGAGCAGCCACAGCATGACCACAATAGTACTGTGGTGTGCCTGACCTCTGCAATGATCCTGAGGAAGTGAGAAGGTCCACAGAGGTTCTCTCCTGAGAATAGTGACAATTACACCTTGATGAAACATACTGAACTTTTCTCCATATCCTACCTAACTACAAGTGTAAATCTATCCCTAACTTAGCCAAAAACTCACATCAAGTACACAGGCATCTACCAAATGGCCAACACTGCAGAAAGAAGAGAAAGTTAAACTTATACTTCAGTTTGACCCCCACTATCCAGTTAAATGGCAAGGATCCCCAAGTTCACTACAGCAAGTGAGCGAGTTTTTCACCTCTGGAGTTTACTGATACACACAAACTCCAGTGTTTGTGTATATAAGATAAGATCAGAAGATCCCAGGTTTTTTTACCTTGAGAGAGTTTTGAGGAAGAACTTAATCAAGCCAATGGCTCAATCAAGGTAATAAGTATCAACACACACAGCAGGCATTCAAAATAAGCCTTTTTTACCAGAAACTGATGCATCAGAACCTTCATGGGCACCAAAAAATGAAGTTCTGTCTCTGCCCAGTTCCACCTTGGGATGTAGTTGGTAAGAACCTAGGCCTGTATGAGCTGTATAGTCCCCACTGCTGCGCTCCAGCTGTGAGATGCCCAAACCTACTTGCTTCAGGCAGGATGTAACTGGGATCTGGGCAGGAATCATGGTAGTCTCATTTGTCTCAGCCTGCTCTGTACCAGCTGGGTGCCGAGGGAGGCCCTACAATCCAGTGAGTCCTTCTGTTTTTCCTGGGGTAATATCACTATGAGGATGAAGCAGTGCCACAAGTTTCTTACTACAGCTAATTCATACAGACTACAGGAGCGGCAATCCACAGCAAGCACAGCCGTGCTCTGTGTTGGCCCTCTGTCTCTTGAGCTCCCTTTTTGCCAAGTGCTAGAAGTCATTTTGTGCTGCTTTGTACAACCAGGGGAAGTTGAACTACAAAAGTTGCCCTGAGATAACACAGAAGATTGTCAGCAGAGTTGATCTTTTTCTACTTATCACTTAAGAAGGAATAATTTAGCTCCACAAAAGTGTTAAAAAACCCCCGAAAGATATTATAATACTTAAAAAGAAGGATTGAACTTTTCTTACATTTGTCTAATTTAAGAAAAAACACAGACTACTTCTCTCTCAACTCACAGATCTCTGTATTTTCCTGTTCTGGAAAACTGAGCATCAGTGAAGTAACAGGAAACAACTGAAAAATTAGCAAAAAAAGGCCATTACAAGAAAGTGAAGTAAAAATGAAAGACACCACAGTGAAATATACAACTGTAGTTAAAACCCTTTCAATGTGTCCTCACTGCTTGTTGCTGAGCAAATAGTTTTTAAGACGCAGGACTTGTGTCCCCACATACTACACTTGAGTTTTACAGTATCAACCTTTGAGGCTTCCAGCTCCAGACAAGGAAGGCTATGATTCGACTTGTGTTTGCAACATTCTATACCCATCTTGATTTTCAAACATCTGTCACACAAGATATATTTCTGTTTCATTCACAGAGTTTTTAGCTAAGAACACACTCAAAAAGGATTTTTGCTTTAGGGTCAAGTTACTGCTTTCTGCTTCTTCAGTACACAGCTTCAGTTAACTTTGCTACCTGCTTTTGAGCTGTGTCTTATTTTCTAGAGACTCATAAAGTGCCTTAAACCCAATACCCACTACATAAGTTTCACGGGAGTCCCTTCACAACTCTTCTTGTTTTTAAGATTTGCTAAGCCATGCTCAGCTGAGATTAGATCTCAAATCACTTCTTTTCCTGACCTCCCTTCTTCCATCAGAAACCACAATGGGTGTAATAGACTACTAAACAGTTAACCCTACCCAAAATGTTGTCCTTGAACTGTATCAACTTGTTCCTTAATCACTAAGGCTTACAGCCTATTTTGACCCATTTATAAACTCAATAAATCAAAAGGGGGGAAAAAAATGAAAAAAACATTGGTTTAAATTTTTTAGCTCAGCCCTGAGTGCACAGAGCATTCCCTACCCCAGCTCTAACATTCTGCACCTCTGACCTCCTCACGCGCCTTGGGCCTTGGCAGACAGGTACACACGCACACCCTGCAACTACAGCTACTCCTAAACCAACCCACTCCTCTTCCACACACACCTCCTTCCATTTTCACAAGGGAAGGTTTCTTTATGTGTTCAGGCTCTTGAACACTTCATGACCATGGGAAATCCTAAGACTCTGACGTGAGGCAACCTGAAGTACCATCTTGGGAGAGTGTAAAGCGTCCCACAACAGCAATACCAATTGTGTAGGGCACGTGCCTCATCTGTGGTATATCCCAACTCCAGGTGAGAAAGCACGCTCCAAGAAAAATCACACAATTAGTTAACTCTGAAATAGATTTTCTTTCTGAAATGAAACACCTGTGAGCTCTCACAACTCTGTTCTCCCCTGGAAAAATTGCACTGAGCCTGCGTAAGAGATGGTCCTACAAAGTAGAAGCCCCAGCCAACCAGCCCCTCTGTATTCATCTCAATTTCTCCCATCTGCAGAAATGTGATAAGACTACTGATTTCTTTCTTCCTTTTAAAACAAAATTATGATTATGATGCTTCTTTACGGCATAACACCCACAATGCCTCAGTACTGATTTTCCAAACCAGAAATAACTGCTGAGACTGAAAAGATCAATATGACAAGAATGTTTAGAGCTTTGGATCATGCATGTCATCTACCTCAAATTCAATTTTCTATGTCTGAATTCATACAATTCCCAGATGAAAAGGTTTACACAAGATTTTTAAAAAGCCTAAAAGAATTTACACCAATACAAGGCTGTGAAAAGAAATAACATAGCTTTTTTCCTAAAGAGAGAGTATGTCCTTGAAGTTCAGGCTATCAATGAGTACTTAGGAGATGTAGGTTCAATTCCCGGTTATTATTTACATCCCCTGCAGCAGCATATACCAGATCTCCAACCTTACCTTGAGTAGTATGATTACTAAATTGATTTTCATCATCCGAAGTAGAACTGAGGGTTAATCCCAAATCTTCTATCCTCTTCTTCTGCTTATTTTGGGGGCTGCTAAATTCGGGTTCTGTCCTTCTCTTCATGTTTTCCTGAAATGCTAAAAGAAGAAGATCACACTTGGCAAACATTAAGCAAATTAACTTTCTGTAAGGCACAGCAGCATGGTGGCATAGATCATGTTATGCTGTTCAGCACTAGGCTTCTCAAATTAAACGTCTTTAGGTAAAAGTATTAGCTTCTTTTGAACCTGCCTTTTTAAACAGCTAGTCTAACTAATCAAACAGGAAACCGATATGGAAGCTTCCCTGTAAGTGATGAATTTCAAATGACTTCTACAACCTACTTATCCCCAAATGCAAGTAGATGAAGTCAACCCAGACACAGACACTTAGATAACTTAAATATATGGCAGCTCATTACTACTACTGAATCAAAGATTCATTTTATCCAGACACACTGAAAAAATGTAAGATCAATCTAATGGAGAATAAGCAAGGTGGAACCAATTTCTTATGAGGCTCCAAATGACTCTGACCTCATCTCTGCAAATGTTAATTAACAAAGGAGCTTTCCTACACGACTTTTATAACAGAACTTTATTAAACATGTGTGCTCAAGTTGTGTGTGGGGTTGTGTTTTTCACCAGGAGTCACTGGCAAGATATCCAGCTTCCGGATGTGGCTGATAAACTTTGCATAAACCCAGAGAAAGGTCTAATGCTTAAGACAGAGTTAATAGAAGCCAGCTTGGAAGGCTTGCAGAAGACAAGAAGCAAGGAAAGGGAAAGCAGGTAAAAATTTAAAGGCAAAAATGCTTAGCACACCAGCTAAAACCTCTGTGCTACTGAAAAAAAAAGGAAGAAACAGAACCTTGATTAGTGTTTATTATTCTACATAGGATTGTTGGGCTACAAAAGATGCCCCAGGTCACCAATTCAAACCTTCGGTTATCAAACTTATTTCCACAAACACATACAAGGCAGCTTAAGACCAAATCCTTTCTTTATCCCCACAACTCGGACTGCAGAATGATCCCACAACCTCACTGCACTATGGCTAAGAAACCTTTTTCCTTCCACCAGAAGTTCTGTTACAGACAACTCACCTTTATCTGCTCTTGCCTCAATTGAGGGTTTTGGTTTTTTCCCCTTGTTTATCTCTAACAACCCAGCCATTTTATATTTCTTCTGAGATAGCCAAATGAGAGACCAACACACTCTCAGCTTACCCCTGTCAGGTTGCTGTCGAGACCTCCACCCTCCAAACCCCACTAAGGGTCCCTCAGTGCACCTGCCTTCCCGACAAATTTCAAGCTATGCAAAATTAAGAGCAAGTTAGGGACACACAGTCCCTCAGGAGCCCCGCAGCTGCGAGGAAAAGCCCCTCCACATCCCCAGCCATGTCCCACAGCCCCCATGCACCGCACCGCCGGCCTCTCACACAATTGTTTAGGTTGGAAAAGACCTCTGAAGTCAGCGAGTCCAACCCACGACTGAACACCACCAGGAGAACTAGACCATGGCACTGAGTGCCACGTCCAGTCTTTCCTTGAACACCTCCAGGGATGGTGACTCTACCGCTTCCCCGGGCTGTCCATTCCAATGTCTAATCACCCTTTCTATAGAGAAATTCCTCCTGATGTCCAATGTAAACCTCCCCTGGCGCAGCTTGAGGCTGTATCCTCTTGTCCTGGTTGCCTGGGAGAAGAGGCCGATACCTGGCTAGACCCTCCTTTCAGGTGATTGTAGAGAGCGATAAGGTCTCCCCTGAGCCTCTTCTTCTCCAGGCTAAACACCCCCAGCTCCCTCAGCCGATCCTCACGCTACTT
>VZTD01003876.1:1106701-1120355 GCA_013397725.1 Rhagologus leucostigma | reverse complement strand
GAGCCTTCGCTGCACTGTAGCGCCGCACGCCCTGCCTGCCGAGACGTTCTGGGGCTCCCGCTGCAGCTCTGGAGCTCGATACATCTCGCCTACCACCCAGGATTTTGTGCTCGTCCCTGCTGTTCCAGCCTGCTGTTCCCGGGGGTCCTGCTGAGGCACCGGGATCGGCTGCCCAGGGGTTTGTGAAGCCTTTCTCCCATCCCCTCCCGGCTCGGGCACGTCCGCCATTGCCGCGTGCTCCCCGAGCTCGCTGCGGAGCGCCCCCTGCCGGCGCGGGGGGACCATCGCACCCGCCCCGCTCACCGGGAGCCGCCAGCGCCCCTGCCGGCCGTGAGCGGAACTGCACCCAAGGGGAAAGGGCCTGAGGCCGAGAGAGGCTGCACTGGGTTCTGGCTCTGTTTGGTGTTACTGCCACAGTTATTGGTGTTTGTTTGCCTTGCTATATATATCTATATGTATATATATTAGTAAAGAACTGTTATTCCTATTCCTCATATCTTTGCCTGAAAGCCCCTTAATTTCAAAATTATAATAATTCAGAGGGAAGGGGGTTACATTTTCCATTCCAAGTGAGGCTCCTGCCTTCCTTAGCAGACACCTGTCTTTCAAAACCAAGACAAGAGTATTAATACTTAACCTCCCTCTGTGAACGTGTACACACTGTGCACCTACCAGTAAGAGCAACAATAATTTGGTATACACCACTTACATTCTTCATGTTCTAGTGAAGAGGACAAACTCAGAAATGAAACCAAAGATTACCACTCTGTTACCAGGGGAAGCATTATCCTTCTCTGCAATATGCATGAACACCAACATAATAAAATAAATATATATTTTGCAAAATGAAATGAGAAGAAAAGCACAGCAATATGGAAGAGATACAGAGTAGAAGAATTTGCAGTCCTACGTAACCAGAGTATTTTCCTTCTACTCCTCTTCATCGGGAATACCTGTTCCACATCAGCCTATTCCATGAGTATTTTGAGGAATGCTCTTCTCCTGCACATTCTAGAAAGCATCTATTCACAAAAGAAACTTTCAAGAGCACATACAGAAAGTGAACATTTGAGAAAGAAGAATACAGAAGATGTAATGTCTCCTTTCAAAAGAAACCTTACACTAAAGTTTTAAGCAAGTTGCCTGGCCCACAGATCAGGCCTCCCCTATTTAAATCCTACTGACCAAATTTGTCAGAATGCACTACTTCCTTAGGACAGCATCATCATTCATGCACCTTTTTAATGGGATCTTTCTTGGTGGAAGAAGGTAAGAGGTATGATTGTAGCTATTAAATTAGCATTAGGGTAGTCACAGTCTTGAAGGATTGGGTTGCCTCTTACCAGTTCCTGAAAACAAAAGTCTTTCAAATAACTTCAAGGTAGTCACACTGCATACAGCAATCAGAACATGAAGCAAAGTCATTAAATGAGACAGTCTGTTTTCTCAAAAACATCTAAAGACAACTAGAAGACATTCATCTCAGTGGCTGCACCAAGAAAGACTAACACCGAAATGGATTTGTATTTTCATTCTTAAACAAAATAAACATAGAAACAAAAAAATATATATGAAGAGCCAAAGATCTATTACAGATGAGAAGGGCTTCCCCATCCTCTTCTCACAGTGTAAGAGTCCTTTCCATGTAACAGCTAAGTCAAAAGCCTAAGTCACTGGAAAACGGAACTTGATAGACAAATACATGACAGGATGAGGCAAGACTTTATCAGTCTCTTAGGAACTAGTGATTTGCTGTGAGGGTAGTACAACCCACAGCTCAACAGTGATGTCTTGTAAACAATAAAATGAAGTGCTTCGTTCTATGCCTTGTGGTTGTCTACAGATGCTGCTTTCCTACCTTGCCAACAGGACATGTCAATAATTTGGAGAGCAGCGCACCTGAAGAGGTGGAGGTTCCTCTCTTGCTGCTCATTATATGTTTTTAAAGTCACTGCTGCTTCCCAGTTCTAAAACCCTTTATGCAAAAAGCCTGAAGAGTGAACAAACCAAAGACACTACATGAAAAGAGCACTAGCTAAAGAATTCTGAACGATTTAATCTCCTCCATCCCTATCTAATGGAAAATGGCCTACATAAACAGAGCGAGCCGATGGCCAGCAGGTAGCCTACAATGCACTTGCAGCCAACAGTGTCCGCATCCCACTCTTTATTACCTTTAATGCCAAAGGCCTGAGATGACTCTTGATGCCGTATGAAATTCAAGAGGAAAACCCATACTGGCACTTTTTCCTGATATACCCATCTCCTGCCTGCTCGTGGGGATGGCCAAGTTCTCAAAAGACTTGGGATATTCCCTCTGCTGCCTGATATAAGGGAAACTGATGTACACATGTAAACATGTAATTCACTAAGGAAAGGGCAATGATGCAATACAAACTATTTCATTACACCGAGCAGGTCACAAGGTATTGTGGAAGTTTAGGGTTTGTATGCCAATTAGCCAACATAAGGGCAGTCTGTTCTCTCACAAACCCCATTTTGTTTTAGAGATCAAGCTTCTGTGCATTCATTTGGAAAACAAGATCCTTCTTCCAAATGCTGCTAGTTTACAGCTCCAGTCTCTTCACAGAGAGTCCTTCCAGGTGCCCAGTCCACTCCTCCAGCAGCAATCAACCAAACACTATTAGGCTGGTTCTGGGTAGCACATGAGCAATGAGTCTGCAGTAACAGTGTTCAGATAACATAGTAGCTTTCACTATAGGAAGAATCCTCCTCAGAGTCCTCACTGTCACAACTGCTCCTTGACAAGATGGAGTAAGTGGAAGAAGGGACACCGTTGTCATTGTCCGTGGCTGGTTTCGCCACCACATTCTGTTTCTCTGCATTTAAAACACACAGATACAAAAGTCAGCTGTGACCACTGTACCCACAAGTGCTAAATTACTACTTGTCTTTGAAACCATATTATAGCTTCTCACTGTCAGTTTGCAATAGGTCTTCCAAGCTGCAGGACATAGGCCTTTTTCTTCTCCGTTTTCAGCATAAAAGAACAAAGGTATGGGGTTTATTTGTTTGCTTGTTATCTTAAAACACTTAGTTTAAAGTGTTCTATATGTCTTTTCCTATTAAGGTAACACAGATGAGTAGGAGACATGCTCCATCCCTTCACAGGCACTCAACTGGCAATGGAAGTGGCTAACTATTATAGTGTCTCGCCAGGTAAGAGAGGGAAAGAAAAAATGTGGTAAGGGGCTCTCAAACAAGTAGTGATTGTTCAGGACACTTACAGCCTCATCAAAAGCTTCATCTATTTAAGACTGCAAGCTGTCCTTCTGGTGCAGGGGCTACTAAGGCTCTTAGAAAGATTTATTTTCAGAAAGCCCTGACAGCTTCTGAAGTGCCACTTGCAACATTATTCTTCTTTCAGCAGGTATATTTCTTAAAAATTAATTTTAAATATACACATGGTTATCTTCATTTCAATCAAAATGTTTCCAGCACTGAACAAAAAGAGGCACAGAAACCATTTCACCTTCCAGCTGAAGCATGTCACGGTGAAACGAAATGATTTCTTACTGGTAGTTATTTCTGAAGGTAGGTTATGAACTCATTTGCTTTTTGTTCAAACAAGGATGAAGACCATTGGTTTAGCACACAGTGGGCTCCAATGAATGCACCACTTCAGCTAGTGCCCATTAGTTACGTGATGAGACACCTAAGGAGCGCTGTGGCACTCTGCAGATGCACACATTGCACAAGGGCTGCCTCAGTTCCACAGAGGTAAAAGCAATTCTTGTGCCTGAGCCGGGCAGCCTCTGAGCAATGCAGCATTTCCTGAGGGAATCAGACTGAGAGGGTTACACAGGTTATAATTTCAGGCTTGAACTAGCACTGCTTAGTGATGTCATTCTATGTCACCATGGCGCATCTGAAAGGTTTCAAAAGCACCTTTCTTTCAGTAAAAGGCTTGACACATTGCAAAATTAAGGATCATGCACTCATCTCTATGAAGGGAAAACAAGACAATTACTTACGGGAACACAGCAATAGAAATTTAAGGGGTAGCAGGAAAAGACATCTACATTTCAGCACCTAGATACCAGTGTCAAGTGCTCTAGAAATAAATTTAGAAGAAGGAAGCAGATTAGGAATAACCCACACTGGAGTTTTTATTAAAGCAATCTCCATCATGCACAGTATTTTAGGAACAACTAGACAAGATGTTATGCCTGTAAGCCGCAGTGGCTTTAATTGCACAAAAATAAACATGTCAGAGCATCTGTCAGTTCAGTCATACGCTTACGTGATATACCAGTGTCTCTTTCAGAGATTTCCTACATAAATCTAGCACACAGAAAAGAACTCAGAGCTTCTTACCAGGTCTGCTGAGTTTCTGTAATTATGTACTCCACAGTTTAATCAAAAGTGCCTGGTAAATTTTTCAAGGACCACTCTATGTATTTTTGCTTTTATTTAGTGATCTCTTTGAAAGAGCATAACCTTTAGCGTGGTTAAATTAAGTTGTCCCGCCAGACCGTGGAATTCATACTGAAGTCTTTTGCCAAACTTTGTATTAATTTTGTTTTACTGTGCAGTAAAGCTAGTTACTCAGGAGATCTCACTATTGTTTTTTGAGTGCTTCTGCAGCATTCCGTGAGCATCTTCTTGGTATATAGGTGCCAAAGAAAGTTGCACAAAGCAGATGGAATAAGAGGATTGTACTCATCATGCCACATCCACCCACCTCTCACCTTTCCGCTCTCTGATAAGGGTCAGGCGATGCTCTTTCATTTCCACATCCAGTTTTTCTACCATCCTGTTAATGCAGTTATCCAGCACCAGAGAGCGCGTCTTTGATTTGATCTCCTGCCTGCAGATGGGGCACTCCACTTTACGTTTCGTCCACTCATTGATACAGTAGGAGCAGAAGCTGTGAGCACAGTTCAGAGTGACCGCCTGTGGAATTCAGCAGAAGGATACTGGTCACAGCAAGCTCGCACAGGCATTGTCAAGCAAAAACATCCTGAACACAGGGAAATATTAGATTAATATTTTCTGTAAGGAAAGGGACTGGAGAGCCTAAAGCCTTTAGGGCCTTCGCAGGAGTCCCACAGAAACTCTCCCATACCAGAGGTCAGGCCAGTTTTACAAGTCAATTAATGGAGTCACTGTAAGTCATAGCAAGTCAGAAACAGACAAAATGCATTCATTTCATTCCAAGTTTCCGCAATTTGAAAAGGATAAATTACGGAAAAACTCACATAACTGCAGAATAGCATCTTAATATACTGAGAAACCAGAAATTAAAATTTCAGCTAGCTCTTAAGCCATTTTAACAAGGCTAACAGATCAGGTTTCCCACAGTAAAAAATAACGTAATGAAACTGACCTTATAGCAAAACATGAATAAAAATAACAGTCTACATGACAAGCATAGACTATTACTTGTAGAATCAAATGAAAACAGGCCAATTTCTCAAAGAAAGAGTTTATCTGAACAATGTAAACATTTCAGGACTTGATTGAATACTGTACCTCCCTTCCTTTACTAACCTCTCCATATATCTAAACCTCACACAGTCCAACTCTAGTCAGCTTAAAGCAAGGTCCACTACAAAGTAATTCTTCCCCAAGCAGCTGTCAGCAGCAACTCAGAGCACCAGTTTAAAAACCCACACAAGCGCTCCAAACTTATGTGCATTCTAGGATTAAGCACTCATGTCTGCAGGTAGAGACATTAAAGCTGAATTTGCTGTCAAGCAAAGAAGAGTCAGGGCAGACAACAGATTTCTGGATCAACTCTTTCCCATAACTCACTGTGGGTCTGTTGGGACTGTTAAACAAGCGAAATAAAGAAAAAGGCTTAAATATTACTTTAATAGAACTATGGAAAGCTTCTCAAGTCTCTTTTTTACTGGCAAACCCATACAGGTTTAAACATACCTCAATAAAGTGCTCAGAACAGATTGTGCACTGCAACTCATTCTCCAACACATCATTCATCTGATTCAACACCTCTTCTTTTTGGGCTCTCACCTTTTCCTTCTCCTCCTAGTGGAAAAGGACATGCGGTTGTGTATCAACAAAGAACAAGGTTTTTGTCAGTTGGCAGGAAATGTGTGTGCAGGGGAAGAAAATCATACTGCAAATCTCCACATCTCAAGTGGAGCAGATATCCATTATATACCCAGATCTGTAACCTCGCTCCTCTTTGTAGTCTCAGCAGTATTGAGAATATTCCCACCCACTACAGAGAACTTAGAAGGAAGAACAGCAGCCATTACCAAAATTCCCTTCAGCCTAAAGGAACTACCAGCTGATCAATCTTTTCAGAATCTTTTTCAACCTGTTCCTGGCAAGAATTTGGCTTTAATCAACTTTTTTTTTTTGATGCCTGATATAAAAAGCAGAACACCCATCAGACAAAACACCTCAAATGTTAAAAAAAAGGAAGCATTAAAGTTTTAAACATTTACTTGCATTTAACAACCCAATAATCTTTTTGTTTGCTTGTTAAGAGTTAAATTAGGCTGATTAGGCTACGTACCTGCTCTATCTTCTAAAAATAACAGAAAAATTCTTCTAATTGAAGCTATAGTTGAAACAGCAACAAATTTCCAAAGATGACATTAAAAAAACATAGCAAACTGTCAGTGGTGGATAATGTGATAATTTCCAAAAGTAAGACACAGGAAAGGATCTCCTTAATTATTTTCCACTCATCACTTTGTGTCAAGGGCAGGAAGAACTGTGGCTTATCTCATTCATTATTCAAATTCCACGTTGCTTCAGTCCTACACTCCCTTATAGAACTGCTGTCATGCTACAGTTTTACTTGAATGCACTTTAACTGAAAATGAAGAACCTCACTTTTCAAACACTTTTGGTTTGTCGGTGGGTTTTTTTCCTGTTGTTTTTGGTTTGGTTTTTTGTTTGTTTGTTTTTTAAAGGAAAGGTGCAATGGGCCCATTTCTCTTCCACGATGCACAGTTCAGGTGCTTTGGGCTTTCTTTATGATCGAGAAAGATCTAGTAACAACTGCTCAACACTAATTTATGAAAAGGGCGAGGTGCCTCCTCCCCCAGTGCTGGAAACCAGAGTCAGCTGCCACCCAAAACACAGAAATTTTGCACTATAGGAAGCCAGGCAGAGCCAAGACAAATGTTAAATAAACCATTTCCTCTGCTGCAGCATATCGTGTTTCACTTATGAATAAAACTAAGAATGCAGTTATCCCTTACCTTGGTTTCTTCCAGTTCTTTATTTTTGGCTCGAATTATCTCCTCAAAATCTTTTCTATTACGATTCAGTTCTTCCATCAAAGCACGATGCTGTAACAATACCATTCCAGAAGTTATAAGAGTGACATTATAAGCTATCCTATTAAAGATACATGGTCATAGTCATAAGGTTCAGCATACTCATTTCTCCTAATCTCCTCCTAGAAGAGCAACACGTATGAGTTGAGGTGTTAAGGCAGTTTATCCTTAACGTAAAATTGGACTGCCAGTTATTTATGACCTTCCCAGTGCCATGACACTCTGCATTCCCTCTTCCAGGTTACTCTTTCATTTCAGTTAGGTTTTACAGGCACCTAAGGCAAAGTCCTTGTCTTCTACCAAGAAGCCACAGCACTTGGAAAGATTTAAATATCCAAGTTATACAGTTAGACCAAACCTAGATTCATAATCACTTGCCTCTTGCAGGACCTGGGCCAGCTGCTCCTTCAGATTCTCTTCCCCTTGTTGCCACTTTTCTCCCTGAGTGGGGTAAGAAGTGGGACAATAAAAAAAGACTCGAAGAACATAAGAGACAGAAAATTACTACTCTGCACACTCTCTTTAGAGGATATGCTTAAAGAAACAACACTGATTTTCAACAAATGGCGAGACGTTCTGCTCTAGTGTTACATGAGTACAACAGCAATTAGAGCTATCATTTACTGTGAAGAGTTATAATGGATTTACCATTTACAGTTCCATATTTGGAATACCTCCACATTATTCTAGCTCAAAAGGCACCAGCACATCCGTAGAAGCAAAGAGATCAGCAACAGTTTAAAAGCTGCAACTCTATCTTTGAGCACGTTCAAAGAGGTCAGAGATACCAAAAGCTCCAGGTAAACTTTCCATTGTTTCTAAGGACACAACTCCAAACTTTCTGTACTTCTGATACTGGTATCTTGCCTTTAGCAGCAGACTTTAAGGAAGTAACTGATAAATTATTAAACTTACTCCAAGACGAATCCTTACTTTCTTTAAACCAGATTTTGAGCAGTCTTAAGTTCAAACAGATTTCAGTCTGTTACCACAAAAGCAACTCGTCACATATACTTACTGCTTAAAGGTACTTACAGATTGCAAGAAAGGGTTTTTTGGAAGTAGGAAAAAATCTCCCTCCCTTCAGGGATTAAGGCATGCAATATTTCATTGTTTGTAAAGACAATGCATTTGCCATGCAAACTGGGCATTATTTCAGCCACATACTGAGAGCAATTCACACTTAAAGTTATTACTTTTCAATTTGTTCTCTCCATAACCACGAGAGATCAGGCAAAGACTTTCATTTTTTATTTAAAAACACGTTTCTTTACCAACTGAAATGCTTTATTTTGCACCTTTTTCCGAATTCCCCATGCAGCCAAATCTCTTCTGTCTCTGCACTTTCTTTTGGTACATGCACTGTGTTACATACTAAGTTAAATACTTCGATGAAAATTTTAGCAGGGGTAATTCACACAAACACTATTTATGTTACTGTATAGTTCAAGAGCTATTTTGGATCAATGCCTTATATGAAGCATTCCATAAAAGTGAAGACACAGGCCAAAATTATTACCACCATTATACCTCTAGCTTCTGCTGCTCTTTACAGAATGTCCTCTCCAGCTCTTCCACCTGCTGCTGCTGATGCTCTTGTTCCATGCAGAGTTGGTTCTGCAACTCCTGCAGCTCCTGCTCCATTACCAGGATCTCCTTCTGATCACACTTCCTGTGCTTCTGCTTCACATTTAGAACCGCAGTCTGCTTCTCCTGCACTTTGACCTTTAATTTCATTGTATCTACTAGAGATTTCCTCAGCATTTTCAAGCCAGTCCATGACTCTGCAAGACTGGAGCCTTTCTGGTCCTTCTGGGGGACAGTCACAGCTTTCTTGGAGTGAACAGCGCTACCAGGAACTGGACCACTATCCCCCTCACTGGGTCCTGGAGAAGGCAGCTTAACATCCATCTTCTCTGTTAGCCGTTTGGCCTCTTCTACCTGTCCCCATGATGTATCCAAAGGTTCATTGTCACAGGACATTCTGTCTCTTTTGCATCTGGAGTTTGAAGGGCCTTCTGATGCAGACGTCTCCAATTCCTCCAAACTAAATTTACGTTTAGTTCTTGAACTCTTAGCTTTCCCCAGGTCACTTCTTTGGGCTAAAAAGGGTCTAATTTTCTCCCACTCGTCTTGAATTACTTCATACTCATATTCAGCAGTCTCTCTGTTTTCCAAAGGCACTCCCAACTGGATACGGTCTCCTTCAGCAATAGGATAGACTTTTGATGGATCCAGGCGCTGTTTGTTAAGCCAGACTCCATTTAGACTCTGCCAATAAACACAGAATCACCAAAATTTAATACGTAGTTACAGAGTCCTCTGCAAGTTATTTCTGGCAACTGTAAATAAACACAGCCAACCTCTTCAGTGCTTCAATCAGAACAAGCCACCTCTTTAAATAAACCTTGCAATATCCAATTTATTGGCTCAGTGTTCCATTTATTAGTTACTGCATTGTATTATTTACTGCACGTTATTCTTGCATTACACATTTTGTGTACAAGCACCAAGAACAACATTGTGACACACATGCTTGTGCAGAAGGAAAACAGTGAACTCTGAGGGGAAAAACCTGCACAAAAACTTCAGAAATAAGAACTAACTAATAAAAAGACTCCACAATAGATCATTGTCAGGAATATAGAATACTGCAATAATTATTCTTGACAACTAATGTTACCTGAAATTCCAGAAAAAAAAATAGGAAAGAAAAAGAAGCATCGGTTAAACTCCTTGAAGAAAGCAAAGTTTCCCATAAATACAAGGAGAATATAAAGAAGAAGGAAAATGTTCTTCTAGAGATAATGTTCAAAGCACAAAAAAGGTTTTAAAATTAGCTCAAGAAATAGTTTTCAAAAACAGCAAAACTGGTCTGTGCTCACGATGAACTGCAGAAACACTAGGAACTGACATACATCAATGAGATTTAATGAAACAAGCTGACCAACTGGTCAACAGTGATAATACAAAGGAAGTGTTAATAGTTAATCCACGGTAGATGTTTCCTATCATGCAGTACCATTAAGTTTTCCAGTTTATATGGGTACTACAAGAGGGTTTTGTTTAAGAGCAGTGTAATTTTAGTAGTAGCCACTCCATTCCTTTCTGACTAACCTGCTGTTGACCCAAACATCCTTCAAATCTGCATGATGTGTTGAACATTTTCGTTCTATCAGTGCTGTTTTAAAGCAAATTATTCATTTTACAGTTTTCAGACTGAATGAGAAAGTGGAGAGATCATGACATAAAAAAACAGATTATTGAAGTCAAAGTGACCCAGGTGAGGACTTTCACATCAACATTTTATTCTAATCAGCTGAGAAGAACTTCCAGGAGAAACTCATTTGAACGCAACATGAAACATGTTTTTTCTAACACTAGATTCCTGTTGAAGTTGATTATAATTAAAGCAATTGTGTCACTACAATATGGAGTTGCACTTTATCCTTTCATTAGTACTACAAGAACATTATCGTTTCGAAAGGATAAAATCTTATGTCAAAATTCATAGGGTATTTTTTAAGAAAGCAACACAAAACAGGTTCACAGACTGCAAAGTGCCCTTGGCAGGGCCACAGTGGTCTCAAAAATGCTAAACCAAGAGGTGGATGTACACACAGAAAGTAAAACAGTTTGCATCCCAACTGCAACAGACTGAAGTTTCCTGCTGGAAGTGCGCAACAGGCAGGACACATTCCCGTGGACTTCTATCACACTTATATCATGCTAGATCATAGCCCATACATTGCTAGGTCCCAAACAACGGATTCCATTAAATGAATCTCAGAGTACAAGGTCTTCAATTGGTCTCTGTACCTTGTTATCCTTGACAGTCCACTGCCCTTCTGCATTCTGCTGGAAGACACAGTGCTTACGAGAGATCATCAAGGGACAGGTTTTTGACACCAGCTGGTACGTGATATCTAATCCTCGGCCTATGGTTACCTAAAAATAAAGTAGTTTAGTAACTGCAATCAGCAATGACACAGTAAATTCAGTTTATGTCATTTCAATTAAAGTACAGCAAAACTGTAGATCAACATCTTATGGTTATTTCCAAAAATTCTGGCATAGTAAGATTTTTTTTTATTTAAGAGGAGATAGAAAATGGAAGCTTACAAAGTTTGAAGTATTATCTTTCTCTCCCACTGAGGAAAATTTGATTTCTCTGAGGCACGTTACAGCCTTGGTTTCATGGAAATCTTCCTCAGCAGCATAGTTGCTCAAAGCCACTCACAAACCATCTGTGTCCCACCTTAGGCATTACCTAACCAAACACCATTTCTTCAAACCAGCACTACTGTGTGTGAGTTTCAAGATTACTTCTTACCCTCTTCTTTTGCTGGTTGCATCTGTTCAACCATTTGTGAACAGGACAGATACAGGAAAAAATAGCCCAGAAAACTGCCATCCAAAAAGTGCACACTCAACATTGCCTTAAATACATGATACTTTTGTAAATCACACCATGAATCTTATGGCTCACAATCTAAGCTACATGCAGCTCATAACCAGTACTGAAAGTGATCTAAAACACTGGATTAGACTCTAATAGTATCTTCTGGAAGAAGACATATAATTTAATTGTACCATTGCACAGTATCTTATTAAATCTAATCTAATTTCAGACTGCCATTTAAAGCACATCCCTGCTCTCTCTGCCTCTGCTGCCTCCTCTGCACACTTCTCTTAATTTGTCTGTGCACTGCATTACCTGAGCAGGTAACCTTGAGTTTAGAGCAAGAATTCAGACTCCCATGTCATAACCAAAGACAAGGAAGCAAACTAAGATGACAAAAGCAATCTTAACCACGTTGGTGCCTACCTCTTAAATGCTTCATATAGATTAGTGTTCTGTCAGTATGGATTGCATATGAAAGAGGTACAGACACTCGAGCGGATAAAGACTCCCCTCTTCACAGGGATTCAAGCATAAAATCAGCTTTGCACTTGTTCCTGCAGTGGAATCCTCAGAGCCCAGTCACACACATCTGCAGGGCCTCACACACCAATATGAGTGAGAGCAAGCAGGGCCAGTCACAAACCTTCCCCTTGATCAAGTTCATTTAGCAAACAGGGGTCCAAGATGTTACCACTCGCCTGCTGGAGTTCAGTGCTGCTCACAGCAGTACTGGCAAGTCACAGCACATCCCCACGCCTCAGCAGTGTCCTTTGGCACCAAAGTGGTCACAGCACCAAGCCTGACAGGGTTCAAGAAGTGTTTGGACAACACTCTTCAGGCATGTGGTGTGATTCCTGGGGCTGTCCTGTGCAGAGTCAGGAGCTGGACTCAATGATCCTCATGGGTCCCTACAAACTCAGGATATTCTACGATTATGATTTAAATCCCCAGCAAAAGCAGTCTGTGCTCTGTGGCCTGGCACACCTACGGCATCGGAACGCCATCAGCCTCTCTGCTGCCTCTGACAGCCACTGTGCAGACAATCAGAGCAGCAACATCCCAAACTGGATTCTCTGCACAATTATCAGTGCCCTGGCTGCAAGTTCTCCAGATGTATTACCTCCAGTCCTTCACCGAGCATATCTGCACACCTCAGGGCTTCAAACCCATGATGGGAGAGTAACAAAAGTATACGTTTGCTTAAGGATGGGTGCCTTTTGCAGTGTGTGAGCACAAAGGCATTGGCCACAGCACCACCCACACCACCTAACTACCTGTCTGGTTCTGACCACCAGAACAGCAATCCTTTTACACTGCCCCAACCTCACCACACGTCTTTGCCTGCTGGGTTTTAGGGAAGAGTACCAGGGCCCATTTTTCAATTAAAACACACGATCGCTGAAAAAACGGCTATTCCTGTACCACACCAAAACATAACCAAACAATTTAAGCGTGGCCTCGTTTACACCTGAATACCTTACGCACTGTTAACCTTGCCAAAGCATCGCCTTGTTACTTAGGCTACGGACTCCCTTCGTCCTCACTTACGGTACCGTCACAGGAACAACTCTATCTAAATACGACACAGAGTTTAAAGATATAAACAAGCGAAGGCTTGGCCAAGGCGACTCCAGCACCTCGGCCCACCCTCCTCTCCCTCGGGCGTTACCGGGGCTGAACGGCGCTCGCTCGGGAGGCCGGCGGGGAGGCCGGGCGGCCCCTCCGAACGGCCACGAACGGCGGCTGCTCCTTAAGCGGGACGAGGCGGTGCTTCTTCCTCGTGGGAAGCGCTGTAAGAAACCACGAGACCCCCGAAACTGCGCCCCGAGAGCCGTGCCCACCCGCCCGCTCCGAGGGGTCGGACCCCAGCGCGGCTCACCTGCGTGCCGGCCTCCAGCAGGAGCCAGTCGCAGCTGGCCCCGACTCGGCGGAGGCACCAGGCCAGGCGCGGCACCCCGCGCACCGCCAT
>VZTD01003876.1:1044001-1106598 GCA_013397725.1 Rhagologus leucostigma | reverse complement strand
GGCTGCTCCTGGCGGTGCCGTGGCGCTGGCGCTGCAGCCCCCGCCGCGGCGGTGCCTCTTGCCCGTCGGCGGGGCAGATCCGCGCCGCCTTCTTGCGCTTCTTCGAGGAGCGCCACGGCCACCGCCGCCTGCCCTCGGCCCCCGTGCGGCCCCGCGGCGACCCGCGCCTCCTCTTCGTCAACGCGGGCATGAACCAGGTGCTCTCCCCGCTCCCGTACGTCCCCTTCTCCGGCTCCCAGGCGCTTCCGCGTCTCCAGAGGAGCGCGGCCCGGCTTGGGGTGTTCTCTACCAAGGAGGTCTCTGGCGGTGCTTTGGGCTGCCCGCGCCGCCGTCCTCCCGGACGCCTCTCGTAGTGCCGTAGTGCTGTGGGAGTGTCCCTCACTGGCCATAGTTAAGAACTGTCTGAACGCAATCCTGTGCCGTGTGTTCTAGGACGAACTTGCTTAAGCAGGGAGGTTGGACCAGATGACGCACTGTGGTCCCTTCCAACTTGACCCGTTCTGTGTTTCAGGAGCCCCAGGCGCAGCCCCCTGCGCTGGGTGGCATCTGTCAATAGCGAGTGTCTCTCATTTCCAGTTCAAGCCCATTTTCCTGGGCACAGTGCACCCCCGGAGCGAGCTGGCCCAGCACCGGCGGGTGGTGAACAGCCAGAAGTGTGTGCGTGCTGGAGGGAAGCACAACGATCTGGAGGATGTGGGCCGAGATACTTACCATCACACGTTCTTCGAGATGCTGGGGAACTGGTCCTTTGGGGATTACTTTAAGGTGAGGTGATAGGAGTGAACCCCTTCTAGGGGAAAACACAGCCTTTCTTTCGGAGCTGTGCTGTAGTGCCATAGGATTGTGTGCAGAAGGTGTTCTGGTAGGGTCCAAATTACTTCCTGTGAGCTCTGTGGCCTGGAGCAGAGGTGGTCAGCTGGTGGGCTCTGACGCTAAACGTGCCCAGCAGACTCTCAAAGCACTCAGCCCATTAAAGCTGTGACCAACACATAAAAATCAAAGTTTTCTGTGAGAATGCCATTGTCGGCCACTTAATATGGTGAAAAGATGTTACCAGTTCATTTGATGCTTATTACTAGTAAATTTGAAAAGCGAAGAAGGATAAAGGATGCTAGGTGTTTTTAGCTGGCAAATACATTTTTTCTTTGGAAAGAAAATAATCCATATAACTCTGCCGGTAAGCACATAGATGCACACCATGCTGAAGGTCTCACAACATTTTAGGAATGTCAGTTTTCCACTGGCAGCAGTGAGCTGTCTCACTCTCCTGACCCTCATCCTGCTCTTTGCAATACACCTGAAAATTAGAAAGGAAGAGAAACAGCTGAAATTAACTTCTTTGTTGTTTGACTCCCATTTTAAACACCCTTCCTGAATTACTGTGCTTCATTTATATTCTCTACCTGCTCAGGAGGAGGCATGTAGCATGGCCTGGGAGCTCTTGACAGAGGTCTATGAGATCCCCAGAGATCGTCTCTACGTCACTTACTTTGGTGGAGACCCCTCGCTGGGGCTGAGTGCCGATCAGGAGTGCAGGGACGTGTGGCTCCACCTGGGGTAAGTGTGTTAGAGAAAAGGTTCTGAGCAGCAGGTACTGACATTTCACTTTCCACAGTTTTGCATTTGTTCTTTAGTTCATCAGCTTTAGGGGCCAGAGATTATGTTTTAAACCCATTGTGTTTCTGGTTTCTTTGGGCTGTTAAAAGTCAGCTGGGCTGTGAGCTCACTGGGTCTCTTGAACTTTTGGTTCATTCTCAGTATTGGTGGGGGTGAGTATGTGCCTAAAACTGGCTGGCCTGAATGAAGTGTGTACAGGATCTCCAATCCTTTGCTTCCTCTGCATCATGAGAGTACATTTTCTTCTGAAAGGTAGCAATGGCTGCTTCAGTGAGAGGGTGCAGCCATTGCAGAGAGCACTGCTGTGCTTTGGGAGCTTGTTCCAGGCTGCATGTAGGCTTTGAACCCAAGGCAGCCAGCTCTGTGCCACTGACGGTGTTCAGGTCTTGTCTCTGCTCCAAGGAGCAAGGTGCTCCACAGACCCAGTAGGGAGCCTGTCTCAGTCAGCAGGGGCCAGGCTGTGTTTGCCAGTCATTCTGGGCTGAGACTAGGGTCCTGTCTGGTTTGGCCCACTTAATCTTGCTAAGGAGAGTAATTCTGTGTGAACAGAAGCAGAGAAATTCTAATGTGTTTGCTTATTGAGTCTGTAGTAGGAAGAAAGGATTCCTTTCTTCCAACTTTCTCTGTGATCTAGGCTACTGTGTGATTTGCGTGTATGCCTCAGCACTGCAACCTCTGTTGTGCCTTTCCAGGGTGCCTGCCAGTCACGTGCTTCCTTTCTCATTGAAGGACAACTTCTGGGAGATGGGGGACACAGGTCCCTGCGGTCCCTGCACAGAGATCCACTATGACCACGTGGGTGGTGGCAGAAATGCTGCAGCACTGGTGAACCAGGGCAGCCCTGATGTAGTGGAGATCTGGAACTTGGTCTTCATGCAGTACAGCAGGTATCAGGCATCTAGTCTGAACTCTAGAGTCTTTTCCCCTAGCCTGACTCCAAAATCAGTATATTCTCAGACTTACCACTGTTTTCCAGAAGGTGGCAATACCAGGAGCAAGAGAGAAGCTATGGAGATTTGTCCAGCATGGCTCTTGGTCCTTTTTGCTTTATTTCCCTGTCTTCTTCAGCCTTCACTACCTATTCTCCCTTAATGCTGTATTCCAGAGATCTCTTGAGGTTTGCAGCAGCCTGGAGGAGGAGAAGGCCTTTGGCCCTGTTAGGGAAGGCCTTTTTCCTTACATTGCAGCCTGTCCTGACTATGTGACGGTCAGATCCTGGCTGCCTGACAGGGCCAAAGCAGGCTGCTGTCAGTCTTGTCCCTGAGCTTCCTTATGCTGGGTCACCCACTATTTCCATCCCCTGTCACTTTCCCATTCTCTTTGATTCACCTGTTCCTTATTTTTGCCCATGAACTGATCCTTGTTTCTCTTCTGCTTTTTATTTTTTCTTGCCTGGCTGACAGAGAGGTGGAGGGGAATCTCCTTCCCTTGCCGCAGCACCACGTGGATACAGGAATGGGTCTGGAAAGGCTGGTGACAGTTCTGCAGAACAAACGCTCCAACTATGACACAGATCTCTTCACTCCCATCTTGGATGCCATTCACAAGGTGATGGTGCTTCTGCTCAGAGTCACAGCCCAGCAAAAGCTCCTTGAACACAGACTGCTTGCTGGGTACCGTAGTACAGCCTTCTCTACATGTTACTGAGCAGTGTTTTGAGACAGGAGGTTATGTCCTTCCAGGTCCAGTGCAGAGTTCTAGAAAAAAGGGAGAATTCTAGGTTGGAAATGTGCTGGAATATCAGCACTGCTGATTCGGTTTTCCTTGAAAGTGTCTTAAATTTCTCAGTGCCAGGGCACTGGCTGACCTGTGTTAGGTACAGAAGTCTTGGTCTGTAGTGCTGTGGAAGGATTTAATGAGTACACCTTGGGTGCACAAGGTTCAGAGGCAGTTGAAAAACATGATGTCAGACGTGGCTGGCTGCTTCTTGCATTGAAACTTCTTCAGTAGCCATTACTTTCTGCTCATCTGTCTCCCTACTTTCTCTTTTAGGGCTGCAGGGCACCCAGATACCAAGGTTTGGTCGGGGATGCGGATGCTGGGCGTGTGAACATGGCCTACCGCGTGGTGGCAGATCACGTGCGCACCCTGTGCGTGTGCATCACTGATGGCATCTACCCAGGCTTCTCAGGAGCAGAGTAAGGACAGAAGGAAATGGCATGGGGTGGAGGGAGTTAGGTCTAGAAAGGAATATGAACAGCCGGGGAGGAGGTTCTGGTGTGGGCCCAAGATAGGGAGTGCATGAGCTTTTGGGGAGGCAGGAAGATGAGAGCCAAGAAGGGGTTCCAATCTGCAGACTTCCCCTTGGATGGGTGTAGAGTGTTGGGAACAGTTGGAATCAGACCAGAGGAGCTGGGGGATGCTGGATGTGGGAGCTGGGCAGGGATGCTCACAAGGCTGCCTGAGGAATCCTGCCCTGTTTTCAGACTGGTGCTGCGTCGAATCCTGCGCAGGGCTGTACGCTTTTGCTCTGAAGTTCTACAGGCTCCACCTGGGCTCCTGGCCTCCCTGGTGCCTACTGTAGTGGAAGTGCTGGTGAGTAAAACTGCTGTCTTGGGGAAAAAGGTCATCACACATGTCCTACTGAGCCCCATTTCCCTTTTCTACACACTGTCAGGAGTCAGTCTTGGATATGAAGGAGCTCCAGGAAGGTGTATCTGATGCTATGCATTCCAGCATTAAAAACCTCTTGTCCCCGTATCACTTGTGATGGGAGGGAGGGGGCCTATTGTCATCAATGGTACAGTCAGCACAAGCATGCGTAAGTGTATGCGAGTAACCTCTGTAATGTTTGTGACAAGCTGTGAGATCCCCTGAGGAAGATGCTGAGGATGTTATCACTAACTGAGGCTCATTACCACAGGGGGATGCTTATCCAGAGCTGACGAGGAATGCCAGCCAGGTGAGCAATGTGGAATCCTCTATCTCATTATCTTTGTGAGGCACTGCTTTCAGGGCCAGAAATCAGCCCGCCCTTGGGACTTAGCTGGAGGAGTTTGCATCACCTCCTCTGTAACCACGTTCTCGTGGGTGGGCTGAGATGTGCTGGGCACAAGAAGTATCTGTGGCAGATTTCCATGTGGGAGCTCCACTAGATCCTTACCAGGGACTGCATGTCCTGTGTAAGCTGTTGCTCTAAAAAAGCTCCAGTAGCTTTTTTTGTTGAGTGCAAGTACAGCCTGTCCTCGCCCGGGTACCCTTTGTCTAAAGTGGAGTGATGATTTAAGGCTAGTCCCAGCTTGCTTCCACTGACAGCAACTTCTCTGGCTGCTCCAGACATAGAGTTGTAACTGGGTCACAGATATGAATGTCCAATAGGGAACATTTGTCAGCTTAAAGCCTTCCCCGCGTGGATGGTCAATATTTTCTTGACAGGAATGGTGACAGGAGGCACAATGACTTTGGCACTGTTCAATAATGCATCGGAGCCGTGTTGTGATGGATACTTACAGAACAGAAAGGCTGGTTGATATGCTTTGAGCTGACTGAGCAGGGCTGAGCTGAGCTGGGGAACTCCCTGAAATGTTGTGGCTAACCCTTCTTCTGATCCTTGGGCAGATCAAGGATATCATCAATGAGAACGAGGCTGCGTTTCTGTCCTCCCTGGAGCGTGGGAGGCGCATCATCGAGCGGACAGTGCAGCAGATGGAGCCCTCCACAAATTTCCCAGGTGAGTGTCCCTCCTCTGACAAGCTGCACTTAGAGACAGTTTGCTCCAGGTCCTCACAAGCATTGCAGTCAAAAGTGGTGGATGTCTGCCTCCCCTGCATTTTCTGTGACCGTCTAGCCCCAGGCAGAGGAGCAGATGTTCCTTTCTCCAGATTATAGTTGTTTTCTAGTACTTTGTCCTCACAATAAACTAGGCACCAGGCAAGTTAGAAACATTCCCTTGCTGCTTTATTGACTGATCAACTAGGTCCTTACAAGATAGAGCTGAGAGGAGTAGCACAAGACCCAACCAGTGTGGCAGCCTGTCTAGATGTCCTGCACTGAATTTTAGCAGGAATGGGGCCATGGAGCATCCTTAAGACTCAGTCTCATGCAAGAAGAACTGCATGGCTTCTCTTCCCCATTAACTGTACAGTTGCACACAATACAGGTGGATCCAGTTACCAAAGCACGCACTAGATTGGTCGCATCCTGACAAATCTTGAGATGCCTTTGCTTTCTGTGTTCACACAGAGTTCTTGTCCTTCTTTTTGTCTTACAGCTGAAGTAGCCTGGTCTCTCTATGGGAGTTTGGGATTCCCTCTGGATCTGATTGACTTGATGCTTGAAGAGAAGGGAATCAGTTTGGATTCAGCTGCTTTTAATGAACTTGCTCTGGAAGATGCGAAGGTAAGAGGGAGACCTGCCTTGTCAGAATAATTCAAAGCCTTACGTGTCTCCTGTGAACATGGAAGCAGGATCCCTTTCACTGCTGAGGCTCTTCAGAGCACCACAGGGCTACACGCCTCCTCCCTGAAGGGGAAGTGAGTCTGAAATAGCAGTGTCATCACAATCCCCTTGTTTCTGAATGTGGAACTGAATGTGGGCTGGGGATTTTCTTCAGGTATTTTATGATGCTGATCATTGCTGGAGTGAAGGTTATAAAATATTTATATAGGTTAGGACTGAGTCCTCTGTCAGTCATGTAGTCTGATTTCTCACACAAAGTAGAACCAGCTTAGACAGCCCAAGCAGCAAATTATTTATGAAGAGTTTACAAAATCTCCTTGGTCTCTGTAGTGCTGAAATACTTGTGCTGTCCCCCCACAGTGCAGTAATTGGTTTGAGGCCTTGCTGTCCTGAGCTTTAATGGCCTGGAAGCTTCACAGCTACTCAGCAAGCTGTGCCAGGAGGAATGTGTCAACAGTTGCTTATGGCCTGGGTCAAGGCTAGCACAGAGTGGTATTGAGTGCTTGTGAGGTTTGAAGCGATGGGGTTGGTTAGCGGGAGCCTACATCAGCCTGGATCTGAACAAGCCTTTTCATGAAGGTGGAAGAAGTCATTGCTAGCCTTATAGCTGCAGTTACCTGTTTGCTTGCCCCCAGGTATCTCCCATCTAACCGTGCCTTTGCTCTGCTGCAGCGGAAGGCTGGCGGCGCACAGGCAGGACAGCCAGGGAACACAAACACGCAGCTGGATGTGCACGCGCTGGCTCAGCTGCGGAGCAGCAGCGTGCCTGCTACCGACGACTCCCCGAAGTACGCCTACACGCTGGGGCAGCACGGCCAGTACGGTGAGTGCCTGGCCCACCTGCAAGGCAAGCTCTGCTGCAGTCCCTCACAAGACTGCTTTTGCTGCCTAACCTCGCGCGTGCACAACGTGTACTTCGTGGTCCAAACCTGTCCACCTTGCTGCCGCACCTCTTCCCTACCCCTGTAACTCATCCCAAAGTAGATGCTTTTCTTAGTGCTGTTGGTATGTCTGTAGGAAGGCTCTGGGCTGGTAACAAGGCTGAGCTCTGGGTTGGCACCACTGGGTGGAGTGGTGAAACAGGGACTGTTGATTTCTTCCCGAGATAAGTCTGTCTCCAACAATTAGGCCTCTTGGTGTGTGGGCTCGGGAGAAAGAAGGATAATTACGCAAAGGGATTAGGTAGTCGTGTGAAACCGTGCTCTTGCTGTTTCCGTGGCAGACCACTAGGTGCCAGCGCAGGCTTTTTGTCGTCTGGGGTTACTGAGGTTGCTGATGCTCTACGGAAGGCATGAAGATAAGCCACAGGGAGCAAGAGGTGGTGTGGCTGTCACAGACAATTAGAGATGGCTTTGTACAGCCAACTCCCTTTTACCCAGTGTGCCGGTGGCAGCCCACGCCAAGCAGAAAGTGAGGCAATTCAAGCTATATATACTACAGCAAGAGCACAACAGGGGAAAAAAGCCTAGCAGTGACATTGGCTGAAATGTCCAGCCTAGAACTGTCCCACCTTCTCAGCTTCTGAGTCATGGAATAAGTCAGGTTGAAGGGGATCTCTGGATGTCCAATTTCTTGATAAAAGTAACACCAGTTTCACAGTTGGATCACATTGCTCAGAGCCTTGTCCATTTAAGTTTTCGGTATCTTCAGGGACAGAGATCTCACAGCCTCTCTGTTCCCTGTTTTTTATCACTCTTAGTGTGTAAAGTTTTTTTTTCTTTACGTACAGCCAGAATTTCCTGTACTGTAGATGTAGTCTTCCAAATGCTAAATAGGGATGAATAACCTCTTTCTTTGACCTGCTGGCTATGTTTGTGTTCATACAGCCCAGCAGGCAGGCAGCCTTCCTTGCTGCAAGGGCACGCTGCTGGTTTGTGTTCAGCTTGCTCCTGAGAGCCTAAGATTTCTGTCAGTCCATTTCTGTAGACTGCTTAGATGCCTCCAAAAAGCAGTCCAATTCTTCAATGTATCAGCCAGTCCCTGCCAATTAAGTGGGGTATGGGTACATCCCATTTTGCCATGGACAGTCATTAATGAAGATGTTAAGTGGCGTTGTCCATTATATCAGCCACCAAGTAGCTCTACTAGTAGCTGAATATCACTGAACATTGAACTAGTGAGCAATTCTCTCTGAGGCCCCCTGCCCAGCCAGTTACACACCCACCTTATGGTCCACTTGTCCATAGTGCCCAAGTTTGGGTTCAAGGATCCTATGGGAGAGCATGTTAGAAGCTTGCTGCGTCCAGGAAGGTGATGTCCCTGCTGTCCCCTATCCACAATGTCTGTCATCCTTTCATAAAAGTTAGTCAGGTTTGCCAAGCTTGCAGCGTAGCAAGATGCAGATGTGTCTGTGCCACATTTTCTTCTACCAGGCTCATGTGGAGCTGGATTGGCTGTCCCTGCCTGCTTAGCTGCTACTCAGCAGTTCTGTCATTAGGTAAGTGAGGGGTGACTTAGTTCCAGTCCTTTGTCCTTTCTGCTAATAGCTGTTCCTCTCCTACCAAGGCAAAGTGCCAGCTTTCAGTATAGCCCGGGTGTTGGCAGGGTTGGCATGGGGAAGTGACCCCTCCTTTCCTGTTGCAGTCTGACACGGTGTATGCACTAATTGCTGCTGTCTTCTGCCCCCTGACAGAGTTCAGTCCATGCCAGGCCACTGTCCTGACGCTGTACAGAGATCAGTCTCTCCAGAAGGAGGTTGGGGCAGGGCAGCGCTGTGGTGTCATCTTGGACAGGACTAACTTCTATGCAGAGCAGGGCGGGCAAGACTCTGACCAAGGCTACATGATACGTTTAGGACAGCAGGTAAGGCCCTTTGCTGCCATGGATTCTGAGGCCAGGCACAATTCCCCAAGTGGTGCGTTTTACTGTGTTGATTCGCAAGCTGCTGACCCTTGACAGTCCCCTTGGCTTAGCATCAGGATTGGTGGGGTACGGCAGAATCAGCAGTAACTTCACAGAGGTGTACTTGCTGCTCTGGTTGTCTCTCACAGCTCTTTGCAATTTCATCTTGCTGAGGAAGACTAAAGTCTTAGGTCTTCCTTCAGTGTGCTGCATTCTTGCCAGCTGGGGTTGTAATGTTGAGAGAAGGCAATCATTGATCAGAGAATCTGTGAGCTGAGTAACTTATCTCTGGTCAGTCCTGGACAGCTGCAAGCAGTGCCCAACCTGAGACCCCGTGCAAAAACTCTTATTCCTCCCAAGAGCATCACGGAGGACCTCCACTACTACAGCACATTCCTTCAACCTTGCCAGACGGAGAGCTTTGACCCTGTTCTGGGAAGTTACATGGGGTGCAGCTTTTTCTTCTTTCCCTGTTCCAGCTCTTGATAATCACCCCTCGGCCTTTTTAGCCTTGCAGAATGTGACCGTGCCTTGCTCAGCACTTCTCCCCAAGCTGAAGTGGTGGTCCAGTTTTTGTTGCCATCCCAGTGAGGCAGAAATGGTACCTTAGATGCCAGAGACAGGTGCCTTGGGAGATGCTGTCCATTTTCTCATGGATGAGCATACTTGTTAAGAAAATTCATCAGCATGGATGGCATTACTGCCCCTCCACTGCAAGCTGGCAGCCTCAACATACTGTGTAGTGAGTGGCTGGGTACAGGCAAGTCTGAGACACTTTGGTTATGTTTGCAGTAAGCTTCCCTCTGCTTTTCCCACCCCATCCCTGTCTTTTAGGGATTGGTGGGAATTGTGTTTCCAAGTTGGGTCAAGCAGGTACATAGCACAGGTATTTGGATCTTCCCCGTGTCCTAACTCATCTTTCTGTCTCTTTGCTCAGGATGTACTCTTCCCTGTAGAGTCAGTTCATCTCTGTGGTGGCTACGTGATCCATGAGGTCACTGCTGTGGAAACCCTGCGTGCTGGTGACCAAGTGCAGCTCTTTGTGGATGAGGTGATAACTTACTGCTCTTAACCTTTTCCTTATGACGTCCTGAGTAACCCAAGCACAGCAGATCTTTGTCCCTTGTATTCTTGAGACTGTTCTTCATCTTAGTGTGTAGTGGGAAAGAGACATCACAACTGACTCTGTAATCTTTGCGAGCCATTGGTCTGTCCAAAAGTATCCGGCCTACCCTTTACTGTTTTACAGAGATGATCCCATGGAAAAAGAAGTTAGATCTGCCCTGTCACGTAACTCATCTGACAGCTGTACTACCTGTTGTGTTTCCTCCATCTTCTATCCCCTCACATGCAGCCTTTTCCTTATCTCTTCGTGCCATCCTCTGCTCCCCTGAGCTGTGGAGAACCAGCACTCCCTGCTGACTGGTGTGTGCTTTCAGGCGCAGCGCCTGGCCTGCATGACGAACCACACCGCCACCCACCTGCTGAACTTCGCGCTCCGACACGTCCTGGGTGACAGCACCGAGCAGCGGGGGTCCCATGTGACAGCAGAGCGGCTGCGCTTCGACTTTGATACCAAGGTGACTCTGAAATCCAGTTTCCTAGTTCTCGGCAGTACCAACATTCCAGTACTGCTCTTCTCTCGAGGGATTTTTCCCCTCTCGCCATAATCGCTCCTTCAGAGACAAGTCACATTTCATCTGAGTAATGAAGCTTGGTCCTCTGGGCATGACTGCGTCTGCTTTGCATTGTCCTGACCCTGCGCAGGGCTTGCTGAGGGGATGAATGGGGGTCAGAAGGGACAGGGCTTAGCAAGTCCAGTGGTCATGGGACTGACACGAAATAGTGTAAAAGGGTCTTTCAGAGATGGTGCTTGGCTGTGGCACATATCTGATGTCAGACATTCAGGCGAGAGCATTTGTGAAGCTTTGGGTCAGGCTGAGTGCTGGCCCTGGTAACCTGTCACTCATTCCAGTATCTCTCTTGAAGACTCTGGCTGATGCTCTTGCATCAAAAATCCTTATCTCTCATGGGAGGAGAGGGTGGGAGGGCCATGATGTTCACAGTTCCCTTTTACAAGCAGAGAAGATGAGATGCAGGGGAAGAGTGGCATGCCCAAGCTGAGTCATCTGGTGGCGCTGCCCCAGTTCTCCCTCCTTCGTTCTCTACCTCTCAGGAGCCTTCTCCTGAATGTGGTTGATTTGCTTCCTCAGGGCCATGTGACCGTGGAGCAGCTGCAGCAAGTGGAGCAAGTGGTCCAAGATCTGATCAAAAAAAATGAGGTGGTGCATATGGCTGAAGTCCCCCTCACACTGGCAAGAAGAGTTCAGGGACTCCGTGCAGTGGATGAGGTATGACAGGATGGCAGCACAAATCTTGGTGAGCCTTCTCCTTCAGCAGGAATCATCTGGGACACGAGATGTTGACACAACATGTTTCTGCAAGGGAATTGTCTCCCAAAACTGAGAAGGGAAGACAGGACAGAGATGAGATCTCAGGACACTGTGTTGTAAAACATTGAGACAATTGATGCACAAGCTTTCTGTTTATGCCTGTGGACCAAAAGCCTGTCGTGTCACCCATTGTTTCTTTCTCCCCATTGGTGGCTGGTTGTGGGGGAGAAGTAGTGCCACCCCTGACTCAGGGGCTGCTCTAGAATAGGGGAAAAATGAGGCAGACACCTGAAACCATGTAGTTAGTCTGTAAGTGCCCCTGAACGACCATGTTGTTAGCTGCTGATCCCTGTCTCCTCTGTCAGGGGTATCCAGATCCAGTGAGGATAGTGTCCCTGGGGGTCCCTGTGGAGAATGTGCTGACCTGTGACTCCGAGGCTGCAATGCAGACCTCTGTGGAGCTCTGCTGTGGGACGTAAGTGACTTTTACTTGCAGCCAGAAGGCATGTTTGTGGGCACTGGTGGCTGAGGTAGAAACATCACTACAAGCTCAACTCCCTGTCCCTGTGAAACTAAGTTTCCTCACTGGAAAAATATTGTGAGGACAGGATGAGGTAGTTACGAAGCTTTGAAAGTTCCAGGGTGAGCAAACTTTGATGAAATGAACGGCATTTTTCCTTACTTCATAGTCTGAAACCAACCTGCAAGCCACAGAGCACCAGCAGAGTGTGGGGCAGGTGTGTGTGACCTGTCACACCAGGGTTGTGGTGCTTTGCCTTTGGGGCTGCAGAAGGGCTGGGGATCTGGCTGGAGACTCCCAATTCAGCTGTGAGAACTTGAGACTGCTCTGATTATTTTAATTGATTATCTTCACCCTCTTCTGCTTTTAGCAGTAATGAGAGTAGAAGAAAAGTTAATCAATCTTAGGACAGTGCTGACACCAAAAAAATAAAAAAGAAGGAACAGACTGGCCTTAGAGCAGATAGAGCTGAAAATGAGCAATTTTCTAGCCATGAGATCTTCTTGTGGGAGTACTGGGACAAGAAACTGCATGGGGGAAGAGATGATTAATTCTTCTGAAGCTGTCTGGAATGTTTACTTGTGGTAACAGAACCCAAGACACCGTAGTTTACATATGCAGTGTTGAATAAACAAGAAGGAAAAGGGAGGTTGTCAGTGTCCTGAGACTGCACAACTATCCTTTGTCTGGAGTCTGCTGGCCAGGCTGTGAGCTGTCCTGACAAAAGAGTAGTGGAGTAGCAGCTGAGTAGAAGAGAAAAATGCCAATTCATCTCACTGCTGAAGGAGAGGAAAGGAGGACAGAATTTGGCTGCTCCATTTGACCGGAGCCTGCTGGGCAGGTAGCACAGAGGTTCCTCTGGAGTAACCTCAACCCTGCTATCTCTTGCCTGACAGGGTACCATCAGGATTTTAGAGATGGGAAAGGATTCAAGGTATTGGGATTAGGATTAGGAAAGGGCTACTGGACTTCAGAGTTTTCTAAAAAGAAAGCAGGGTTCCTGATTTCTCTTTGCAAGGAGCAACGTGCTTTCTTTCCTATTCTCTGCTGACTTTTTAGGCACCTTCTCCAAACAGGATCTGTGGAAGATCTGGCCATCATCAGTGAGCGCCAGCTTGTCAAAGGGATTAGCCGTGTCATTGCAGTGACAGGGGGACGGGCCAAAGAGGTAAGAGAGATGGAACTGAGATTTCTGCCATGTCAAGGCAATGCCAGAAGGACCAAACTTTGTAGGTTCCTCATAAACAATTAGCTCCCCACTGCTTTGGTTGGAGCCTCCCTGCTGTGCCTCATCTGGCTTCCTGCTTCACACTTAGACTCAGCTCTGCTACTGTACCTCACTATTCACCTCCTTTCCCTCCCATTCTACTTCTCTGTTATCTTGACCTTCATTTCTCCCTTCAGACCCCCTTTTCCAAGATAAAAACTTGGCACAAAATATCAGGAAGCCTCTGGTCTATAAATTTCAATCCCCCAGTAGGTATTTAAAGGTGTAATTCTTTGTGCATTGATTTCGCCTCCTGCCTATCACAGCTGGATTTGCACTTTATGATTACAGGGCTTTGGCCTCATTCTTACAGCCCTTTTGCTTCCCTTCTGTAGTCTTTTTCCTGCTAAACTGTGATTCTGGTCTGACTGGGTCTGTATAAAAAGTAAGCAGCCTACTGTTGTGTTTGTGAGATCACTCTGTCCTTTGAGTATTTGGAAGTGTCAGGTGCCCCGTAAGCCTTCCCCCTTCCTTTAAGGCTGCTGTCAGAGGAGAGTGACTCATAGTCAGTGGAACTGGAAACACTAAAGGCAAAGCCCACCCCTGCAAATCTCTTACTTTTTGGCTGGCCGTCCCCTGTGCATCTGTGTCTCAGAGAGGCTTTTCTTCATGCAGAAGAACAAAAAGCTGCAGGGCACATCTGCGTGCTTTGCTGGAAGCGCTGACCTGGAGAGCCCCCGAGAGGAGCTCTGTGCAAGTGTTAATGAGACAAGGGAGGCTGCAGGCATGAGAGAATTACTTGAAACAAGGGTTGTGTATCCTGGCTAGGCAGAGCAGTCCTTTGCTGTCCTGCTCTAAAGTCTCACAGGGCCATCATAGGCACAGATAATCTGGCAGGGAGGAAATGCTCCAAACCATAAGAGTTGGCACTGGTGAAAAAAGCTTGTAATAGCTTTTTTAAAAATTATTAATAGTAGCATTGTTGGTGAAAACAATAAGAAATATACCAGGATAGCTAAACTCAGGAAATATGCTTGAACAGCTGATGAGGTTTCTTTTAGTTTTAGTGTTTCTCTTGTTTCTTCAGTCAGTAGTTTCAAGATTGCATTTGCTAATGAAAAAAGAGTTCTAAGATGCTCCACAGAGCTCCCCAGTTTTTCCTCAATGAAATCCTAATGATTTTGGTGCAAGTTTTTAAGGGCCATAAATACCACATAAAGCTTGGTCCGCCTGAGTGTGACCATCTAGTGTTGGTTGCAAATCTAGAGAGGATTTGTATTTCAGAGTCTTGCGGGAACAGTCATTCCTAAACCATCTGTAGGTGTCTTCTTAGTGGATTCTGAGCAGCACTTCAGTGTTCATGACCCTGCTGTCTCCCTGCTTTCTCCATCCCTGTGGATTGGTTCTGTTGCTGCATTTGAAGCATGCATTCCTTCCATCTCTGCAGGCCCGGGAAGTAGGCCAGTGCTTGGCTATGGAAGTGGACTCTGTCTCCCTACGAATGAAGCAGAAGGTCACCTCTATTCCTGAGATGCAGAACCTCTCGAAAGAAGTGGGCCAGTTGACCAATGTAAGGATTACAGTCCTATACAGACAGAGCCCAGCATGGGCTTTATCCACTTAAGACACTTTTTCCATACCAGGTTCACATCTCACCATGGTCAGTAGCAAGGGCAAGTTGCTCCCTGCTGTTGCCTCTTTGATCATGAGGATTTTTGCCAGTGTCCAGGTGGCTGTGTTGCAGATGGCCAGCGGAAAAGAGAAAGCTGCTCACCACAGTGACTGGCTGCCCTGATCACGTGGGTTAAAGCAGGGTCTGGGAAGAGGCCGTGCTCCAGCCTGTCCTCCCAGAGAACTAGCACTTTATGTCTGGGTACAGTTTAATGTTCTTACAGAGCAAATTGTTTTGCAGGTGGTGGCCAGCACTGCAATGCCCCAGTGGCAAAGAAGAGAACTACAGACCATCCTGAAAGCACTGCAGCGAACGGCCAACACAGCTATCAAGAAACTGGAGCTGCAGCAGGTACTGAGGCAGCAGCACTCCGACTTGCAGCCAGCTGATAGCACACACCAGTGCACCTGGTGTCCCCGTCACACTTCACAGCCACTCAGTCACTAGGGTCTCATTAGAAGGCAGAAGAAAGCCCATACAATCACACACAGTGCAACACAAGCCCTGTGTTGGGTTGATTTCAGTGGCATTATCTGGGGCCGTTGTTAAAAATGCAGAGAATGACTGGCTGGGCTTTCAGCACCTGAAGAATTTCCATGTTTTCCTGCCTGTGGGAACAGAGACCCTCATACCAGCATTTTTGGCCAACACCAGTAGGCAGATGATAATCACCTCCTTGTTTATGCATGGAGAAGATGAGATGGTCCTCACAGTGGGCTTAACAAAGTTTTACAGTCAGTGACAGGACAGAGTCTTTCTTTCAGCTACGTGCATATTGCTGTGCTTCCCATGTGTGTTTGTGTTCTGCCAGTTTACATTAAAAGAGATTAGAAATGCTTACTGGTAACTTAGAGATCTCAGGAAGAACTACCCCTTCCTTAAAGTAGGAGCATCTTGCCACAAAAGCCTTCCCGAGACATGTGGCGCTGCATAGGTCCAGGAGAGAGGCTGGGGACTGAATGAATCACTCTCTATTCCACTTTTGACAGGGGTTCATCTCTGCTTGCATTTGGGGAAGGAGGGCTGTACGGGTCTCCACATGGAGATTTCAGTCTGCCAGTCTTACTTTGACTTCTGTTATCAAACATCTCCTGTCTGTCCCACAGAGCAGCTCTTGCATTCCTTTTGTGTATATGTTGCATGCATATATCCCCATCCAGCCCACCCTGTGCCACCTGTAGCTCTTCAAAGTGCTGTGTTTTTCTCCCTCCAGGCTGAGAAGAAGGCACAAATCTTGCTAGCAAAATACTGCAACCAGCCTGTCATCATTGATACTGTCCCAGCTGATTCCCTCTCTGTGAGTGATCCACATTCTTTGTTGGCCCAGCAGTACCTCAGGTGCTGCAAACAGCAAGAGGAAATTGCTGGGCACATTTTCTGCTGGATGCTAGTCTCCTTTGCTGTTGCCTGACCTCTCTTCTCCCTGCCTCTCCTAGATCCTAATGAAAGTAGTGAACCAGCTGTGTGACAAGTCTCCTGGCACATCAGTCCTGCTGCTCAGCCCTCAGGCTTCGGGTGAGGTGCTCTGTGCCTGTCAGGTATCCAAGGTAAGCAGAACCTTGGTAGAGACAAGGGGAACCTGCCTGCCAAGGGGGACTGGAGCCACTGCTCAGCAGGTCCTGCTTGAGGTTTTTCCTGGGGTTTTGCCCAGTGCTGGTGGTTAATCCCACAGGGGCAGGACCTGCAATGACTGTACCCGGACCACATGTGCCTTCAGTCTCTGCTGGGCACAGATACCCCTGGATCCTCCAGGCTGTGTTTGCCCAGGGGCAAGACACAGCAGTAACTTGTAAGCTCAGCCTTTGTGGTCCTCACAGTCATGACTGCCTCAGGCTGGGTGAGGAGAAGATGCTGTTACCTTTCTGTGTTCATAGACTGCAGGGTGCCCCACAGTACAAATAACTTGTCTGTGTCTCTTCCCCAGAACTGCCTCCCCACGTTCTCCGCTGCTGACTGGGCCGTGGCTGTCTGTACGCAGATGGAAGGGAAGGCAGGAGGCTCTCCCGTCGTTGCTAAGGGCAGTGGAAATGCCAAAGGCATGCAGGGAGCCCTGACTACTGCGCTGGAGTTCGCTCAGAGCAAACTGTGATGCTTTAGTGCCAGGAAAGCTGTATGCACCCAGCTGGACACTTGATAACAAGCATATACTCTGCCCATCGGAAAGGATTAGCAGCTGAACGCTGCTGCAACCACTGCCTTGGAGCACTTGACTTCTGACCATCCAGGGACAGCAGAGACCCCACTGACAGAATTATGCTGCCTGTTCCCAGCACGAGCACATGGGGATGGAGCCTTGCAAAGCGCTGGTTGCAACAGCACATCCTGCTTCTCATGGAACAGTGCAAGTCTTGCCACAAGACCAGCAGAGATTTTGTGAGAACATGGGGAGTTGGCAGAGTGTTATCCTAAAGCCATTAAAGGGTAGAGAGTATCCATTCACCTGATGCTTCTTGTTAGCTGCACCTTTTGTTTTCTGCTCTGGCAGAGGGGTTCGTTCTGCCCCTGCAGCTCCAGAAGTCAGCATGTACTTTTGTCTAAGCAGTTCCATCCTACTGCAGAACTCAGGACACCCCTCTGATTAAAAATGCTGCTCTAAATTAGAAATGGGAGAGGAAATCCTACCTTGCTTGTGGGCTCAGGCTTGTTAGGCTATGCGATGGGTACTGCTGAAGCCAGTCCTCAGCACTGAGGGAACAAAATTATCCTCCTCTCCACCTCTTTGCTTTGGATGAATGTTCTTATCTCTGTTTCTTCCTGCCACTCCCTTGTAAGTCCTTCCTTCTGGCTTCTTACCAGCTCCTACCTAAAAACCAACACTGATCTAATGAGTTGTGAGAATGGGAACTGTTGCTGTGTTGCAGCATGGAAGTCCCTGCAGCAGGATGCTTTGTCTTGAGGTGAGCAGGTATCATAAACTGGTTATTTTTCACAAGCAGTGGTGGACCCAGCAAATTCAATTCATAAAGACATTTCAGACTTCAGGGTTAGAGTGATGGTGAGAGCTCCTGGCCAAAGCATCATTATTTTAGATACAGTATTGACCTAAACAGAGATCACAAATGGTAGCTGAGGCAAAAGTGCAACGGGATAGTAATACAAGCAGGTTTTCACCCTGTGAGCAGCAAGAGCAGCCTGACACAGATGAATTCCACCAGCAGGTAGGGTTGCCTGTCACTGTGAAGGGAGGTGGAGGACCAGTAGCTGCCTGCTTTTGGGGAAAGAGGGAGGAGGGGTAGAAGCACAGTGATGCTGATGGATGGGTAGCAGGAAATGGCTGTCACATCGATACAGATGAGTGAAGAGGATGTAGTGGGGAAAGGCCATGTCCGAATGAGAGGCTTCGCACTTAACTGTCTGCCTGAGGGAAGGTGAACAGCTGCTGTGAGCAGAGCCTCATTTCCCTTCTCTTCAGTGAACAGCTTATCTTAGGGGAAAAAGGGATGTGGACTTTGGGGGGCATCATTAGCAGACAAGGGGTTTTCTTCCATATCTCAGTGGTTGTCCAGCCCAAAATCTCATATGTGGTCCCTATGGCTTAATGTGGCTCCTGCTCATCTTTGCCCAGTGCCAGCAGCTGGTTTTGCATTGGAAAGTGCCAGATATAAATGTAAGGACTCAGAGGCAGAGGGAATGGGGAGCCTTTAGGGGGTGGTGGTGCTCCCAGCTGTCTTCCTCTTCTCCCTCAAATCACTGACAGCTACAGCAGAGTGCAGACCTTAAGCCTGTAGTTCAGTAAATGCTGCTTCCAGACAGGAAGCTTAAAGCAGGGCTTATTGCAAAGGGATCTGTGAACCGAGGTCTCAGGGCATCTGCCCCTGCTGCCAAGAGTTCAGCCATCAGAGGGTTGCATAGGCCCCTTTCTTTCATCACTGCAAGTGGGGTAGGATGCTGCTCATCCCAGAGCCTGCCTGCATTCCACTGTGGCAGAGCAGCTTGGTGTCTTCTCAAATTTCTTTCCATTTCTGGATGCAGTGGAGCTACTGCTGCTCTTAACATCCCTGCATCTGAGCACTGGGGAGAGCTGGAACACCTAGCCCAGTGCTTCGGGGCCCTTGTGACAAGGCTGGTAGGGTGCTGGAGAGGGTGTATGGAGTCCCAGAGGATGGTTCATGCCATCTGTGCCCGGTGTTGCACAGTTCCTGTGTTTCACTCGGGCCACAGCAGCACCAGGTGGGGATGGGAAGGGGCGCTCTGTGTTACTGGGAAAGCGCTTTCCCAGCGTGCTGTTGTGTTACTGTATTAATAGCTGCTACAGGAGATCATGTCTCCTCTCGGTGTTGGAGAGTAGGTGTGAGGAGGAGGAAAGGAATGCTGGCTTGAGCTGCTCCGGCATGATGCTCCAAAAGCAGAGCCTGAGCTTGCCAGCAGCAGCCTTACGGGATTAACCTGCGTCGGCTTGATTGTTAGCTTAAAAGCCACTGACCTCATCGACTTTTGCCGAGCCCCTTAAGGGGCAGAGGTTTGGGTGCTGCCCTTCCAGGTAATGCCTTTACTGAGCCCCTGACACCACTCCCCTGGAAGGCCAAGGGCTGCTGCTAGAGGCACCACAGAGTGGTGGCTCTTAGAGCTGTTGGAATGAGATCCATCTCCGCTGCGGGAGCTGCTGGGCTCTCAGCACTGTGTGGTGAGTGAGCAGCAAAGACCTGATGCCTTGGCATTCCAGCTCTGTTTGTCCTCTCCTGTGTTCCATGGGAAAATGACTCTCTGTTCCCAGGGTGTTTGCAGCAGCCCCAGCACCCGACACACCCGGGGCTGCTGCCATCTCCTGCACCACCTTCCTATAAACCTTGAGAACCACCTGGTCTGTAAGCAGGGCTGCAGCTGCTGCAGTAGTGCTCTTCTGCCTCAGCTGGGGCAGTCTTGGGAACCCAGTTTTCTTCCTCCTCCTTTGCTGCTCTTGGCTTTTATAGACATGAAATTCAGTATTTCCCGTATCCTTTCTGAGCTTGCAAGAATCAATGACATCACAGCATAACCAAATCCTGATCTTGTAAGTGCAGTAGCACTAAAACTGTTCTGGAATTGAAGGAGGAAATGGATCTTATACTACCAAAGAGTGATTCTGTGGAGGCATCCATGGTGCCCATATCATCTCAAGCTGATAAAATGGGTCGCTGCAGTAGAAATGCTGGCGTTTGTGCTGCAACCATGCCAGGCTGCTGCTGATCCTAGGAGAGGGCATGTCCTGTCATTCTCCTGAAGTCCTTGTGCGCAGACTTACATCCCGTCCTCCTCTTTCCCTGCTGCAGGAGGACAAGACATTCACATCCCGTGCTGCACCTGCAGGAGCTGCCACATTTGTGCCTGGTGTACCCTGCATGTCAGCAGCAGGTCAGGCAGTGCTCAGCTGGGAAGGCTTCAGGAAATGAAACACAAGCTTGAAATAGAGTTCTCTGGCCAAAATTGCAGTCTGCATTCCCTTACAAACATCAAAGATCTAAGGTGCAAGCAGCATCCTGGGCATACATTTGCACCTCCAAACACATGCACACAGAAGGAACGGCAGGAAGTGGGAAACTAATTAAAAGGCGATGGGGTTTTTGCTGTGAGCAGGTGCTGTCAGGTTGGCAACACCTTCATAAGGCCAGATGGACCCCGAGGTCCCTTAAGGGCACCTGCAATGCAAGGGCTTGCCAGCCTCAACCCCAAGCAACTACCTGACACTGGCAAAAGGGGAGCAGAAAGTACTTGCATGTCTCTTCTTATGCACTTGGTCCGGGAACGTCACTCTCAGTAGCTTGGGCTGCAGAGTGGGAGGCTGGCACACAGTGTCTGGGAGAAGCCCAGCTCTCCCTAGGCACCCCTGCCACCCCGAGCCTTGGGACAAGCTGCTTGTCCCAGGAGCCTTGACATGCTTCACCTTGGGTGCCATAGGACCACTTCAGGAAGGTCCTGGGATTGTGGTGGTAGTAGCAGAGCTGAGCCATGCAGAGGATGTTAAAAGTGTACTGAGCCACAGGCTCAAAGGCTGTGGGGCTTGGTCCCTCACGGCTGGAGCTGAGCCATCTCCCAGAGACACCAAACATAATGTAGCATGTCCAAGCTGAGCCCCGCAGGGAGAGAGAGCACCGCAGGGGCAGGGAACCAGAGGTGACCTTTAAAGGTCCTTCCCAACCCAAACTTCTATGATTCTGTGATTCTACATGCGTAGTGGTAGTGTGCACTGAGCTGGTCACATCCCACGTGTACGTGTGTAATCCAGGAACCCACACATCCACGTATCTGTGGGATGCTGGGTTACACTTGCAGGCTCTCACCCTCACACTACCCTGCACCTCGGGCTCCCCGCTCCTGCAGCAGCCATCACCCACTCGTGGGCGGCTTCTGCACAGCACGCGCAAGGCTGCAGAGGGGAACCGTGGACTCAGCACCCACGGCAAGGCGAGACTTCCCATCCCTCGGGAGCAGCTCAGGGCTACGTCGAGCTGGTGCTGCTGCTCACCTTCCACATCCCAGATGCTTGGGAAAGGAGGGAATGGCTCTGTGCTAGAGGCGTTCAGCTGTGGGACAGGCACCACGGGCTGGGCAGGAACAGCCCCATGGCTGAATCACCCCTCCAGCCCTGAGTCCCCAGCTTCTGGGGAGCATTTCTGGGGAAGAGAAGTTTCCACCACAGGAGAACGCTGTCCTCAGCATCATGCTGAGTGCCCAAGGAGGCAGGAGAGGCATTTCCTGGGGAATCCCAGCAGCCGGCCTTTGCCACGTGTCCTTCATGGCTAGCTGGTTCCCTGCGTGAGAGCACTGGCACTTTGCATTCAGCTCCTCAGCCTAGATTGCAGCTGGCGTTTCCATGCCGCTTGCAGAGAGGCGTGACTTGCTCAGCTGCAACCTAAACCGCCTCTCTCCTCCAGAAAGCACCAGGTAAGCCCACAGGGCTGGGAGAATGCTTCTGCTTCCCCCTACATCTGCTCCCCATCACCATCCCAACTGTTGTCAGAAGCACCCTGCTACTGAGTGCACTCTCCTGACAGGGAGCAGCCCATTTCCATCGAGGCCTGAATTTTGATTGATTGACGTCATTCTGGGTCACTGGAGGGTGGCTGTGGGGTCCCAGGGTGTCAGCTCAGAGGGAATGCACTGAAGCTGCCATGGTATTACCCAGTCTGCATCCAGAGAGCCACGTGCTGCTGCATCCCCTGTGCACTGCAGAGCTGCTCATCCTGCAGGTGTGCAACCGTGGCAGGCCCCAGTGGAAAGAGGAACAAAGCTACACCCAAAGCTATACCCATGACCTGCCCCAGGCACTGGGGTGCTGCTGCCCACCACACGTGATGGCTCCCTTGAGACTGGGGCGGGGGATGGAAGGTGACCCTGTGGGGTCTGCTGTGGTGGAGACTAGAAGGAGCTCCATTGTGCCTGAGTCCCTATTGCACCCGGTGCCTGTGTGTTCACTTTTGTAAGCTGGGGGGTTTCAGACCGAGTTGTGAAGTCCTACCATACACAGTCAGTTAAAACTCCCATGGGGGCTGTCACTCTCAAAGCACTGCTGTAATTCCAGTGCAAAATCCTAACCCAAAACCCTTCCTGTGTTTTCAGCTGGCTGTGGGATCCCTATTCCAGAACTATTGCCATCAGATAGTCTGTTTTTTCTGGGACACTCCACCCTGAGCCTGCTGCAAAAGTCCCTGAGGCTATGCAGACACTGGGTTACTATTCCAGTCCCCAACCAAGATCTCTGCATCTCCTTCTAGTCCTTGCCCAGCCTCGTGTCACGCACTTTCCTCTTGCTTTGCATCAGAGGTTGCCTGGGCTTGAGCTCCAGGAACAGGAAGATAAATCTGAGCCTACGTAGACCTTCTTTTCACATGGTGAAAAATTATTTACACTCGGGTTGGGATTTGCTGCTCTACTAATTTTGTTGTCTCCTCGTTTGCCTGTTTGTCCCACATTCCACACAGTGTTTCCTCCCTCCCTCCCCCTTCTTTCTCTCACTGCCCTCCCTTACGGGTGTCTTTCCTCTCTCCTCCTTTTGGCTGGCCAGGTTAGGCAGGTGCAAGAAGAAGATGTACAAGGAAGATAATCCACCGACTCAAATATCACCGAGTTTTACAGAAAAAAGGGGAAACAGAGGCAAAACTAAATGACCTTTAAAACAAGCAGGTTCTCAGGTTCCCTCCCCCACCCAGAAGTGGCTCCTCTGCTCTGTTATAACCTTCTCCTCCCTGCCCCAGCATTTATTTATAAGCACCATCAATAATTAAGAAGCTGCCTGCCTGCCTGCTTGCCTCAGCTGCAGTGTTGACAGAGGCATTTCTGACGTTTCCTGGCTCAGCCTGGCTGCTTTGCTCACTTGGGCTTTTAATTTTCTTCCCCTGCTTTGTTAGAAGCACAGGAATCACCCACCTGGAACAGACCGGACATCCAGAGAGCCAGGAGAGCTTCCTGCTGGAGCTGGTTGCCCCAAGAGTGACCCAGTAGTTGCTGGCTTTCACAGCACTGCAGCAGCAGGATGAGCTGGGATGTCTGGGGTGTCCCCACCATGGGCACCACCACTCCCTGCCAGAGGGAGGGGCTGGGAGAAGAGACCCACCCTGTCCACATCTGAAGGCCATGGAGCTCTCACAGTGGCATTTCTTTGTGGAAAAGACAGCAAGTGAGGGCTCTGCAGCTGAGGTTCCCGCCCTGGGGGAGCAGCATCACCCAGCCAGGGAGATGGAAGGAGAGACCCACCAGGATGAGTCGGCCCTAGCAGGCAGAGCCGCAGGCCTTACAGTAGAGGCAGACAGCTGGACTTAGAATCAGGGATGGAAAGCTTTACTCTGGTCCAGAGGAAGCACCACAGGGCATAACCCAGGGACAGACCAGGCACAGAGGCAGCAGCTGGGCTTGGCACATTCCTGGCACTGCAGAAGTTCTTGGGAACACTCCAGGTTGCTCCTTGCGGGTTCAAAAGCACCCTGCAGGCATCAGGCAATCTCTGACCCTTGAACAAATCCTCAAGTGTAGGGTTTCCAGACAGCCTGGCTCAGCAGCTGCAGGCAAAGCCTGCAGCATGCCAGCCCAGCTCCCTTTGCCAGTGTGATCTGGATGCAGCGATGGGGCACAAGAGGGAAGCACGGTGGTTCTCCCTGAGCTGGCCTGCAGTGCTGCTGGACACGGCAGAGACTTTCAGGGAGGCAGTGGCAGAGAGCTGCAGCGGGGGCATCTGGCAGCATGCACCCTGCTCCCCCCAGCACGCAGCACGATGCTTTGGGGCCCTGCTCCACCAGCCGAGCCCTAAAAGGGAACACCAAGGGGATGTGGCTCTGCCATGGCCCCCAGCCCCTGCAGTGAGGCCGGGGAGTGCCCGGGAGCTGGGCGCAGCAGCAGGAAGCAGATCTGTCACAGAGCATGGCTCTGGAGGGACAGTGATGGCACTTGGCAGCTCCACAGCTCCACCGGTGCTGGGCTCCACTGGGCTGGGGAGAGGGCACCAAAGGACAGTGTCAACTCAGCAGCCCTTGGCGCGCAGGCTCCCAGGCTGTCCTATCCCATCAGTGTCCAGCTCCCACCACAGCCACCGCCTCGACATTGTTCTTGCTGTGATGAGGTGAACAGGGCCCCCTCCCGCTCCTGCAAGTTGCCCTACACCAGCCCCTGCAGCTCAAGATATATGGAGCTGCTCCTGGAGCACACCAAGGGTCTGAGAGATGGAAAATGTTCCTCCTTCCCCAGGTGCCCCCACCTCCCCAGCCCACGCAGCCCAGCTGACCCCTTTCCTGCTCTTCTCCTTCTTCTGTGGGTCAGGATCCAGGGAGCATCCCCAGCTCCAAGGGGAGGGGTCTCTACCTGTGAGGCATGTTGGTTGTCCCTCTGCAAGGGATATCACAGCCAAGCTGGCCTTGAAAGTAAATAAGGCAAGCAGGGATGACATCCTCATTTCAAATATAACAAGGACCATGGACCTCTGAGCTGCTTTCTGGTGGCCACAGAAGGTAAGGATGCTGCACTGCCTGCCCTGGCGTTTTCAAAATCTCGCTGTGCACTGCCTGTGCTGTAGGACCTGATCCTGCTTCACATCCCTCTAGAGCACCTACAGGGTTGCAAGCACTTGGATTTATCCAAACACAGCACAACAAGGAGAGGTGGAAATTGGGGCAGGGAAGGGAATGACACAGAGTCACAAGCTAAACTGCAAATCATGGACCATCCTGTGGAAAAAAAGAGACCATGCAAAACCAATGGATCATCTCCACGAGAGTGCTGGAAAACAGCCTCCCACTAACTCTCATCCCCAGCCTGGTAAGGGAAAAGCTTCACACCTGCTCTGAATGTCGTGAAGTCTGCAGCAAGCCCAGACAGGAATAGAAGTCACTAACTAGAAGCTTTCCCTCCTCCAACCATATATGCAGCCAGCTCTCCTCTCCCACATGGCACCCCAGCCTGGCGCACGCGCCTGCTGCCAGGTTTGTCGAGTGGTGATGCCTCCATGTCACAGAGCCCTGCAGCCAGGTGGACAGGGCAGGGCAGGGCAGAAGGTGACCAGCACAACTGAGGGAAGCTGGCCACAGCTGGCACCCTTGGCAAGGACACAACAGCACCCCGTTCACCAGGAATTGAGGAGGAGGGCTAGCAAAATCTCAGTGATCAGCATTTCCATATTAACTACCTCCCTCATGACCTGCCCTCTTGCAGCGTGATGCATCTCCTATCTTCTGTGCATGTCTCCTCCCGGACTCTACTAAGGGACATGTCTTCCTCATCCCCTCCGAGGAGCTGAGTGACAGCAACCTGGCAGTGAGGAGACACATGCTCCAGGGACAGGACCTGTGGGGATTGCTGTGACACAGTAGTGACAGCAGAGACCCTAGAGCTCAGGCAGTGCTAATGGAGATGCCCATCCCTGAGCATCAAGAAGAGCCAGCAAAAAGTGCCAGAGTCCCTCCAGGAAAGGAGGGATTACTCAAGGGGTCAGCCAGTTCTGACCCAAAAGCAGCAGGCACTGTGCTAAATGCAGCTATCTGAGGCAGAAATGCTGGGAATATCTGAGCACATCCTCCCCAAGTCCTTTTGCTGTCCAAACGCAGCCCCATGCTCCCAGCAGGACTCACAAACAGGATGTTTCTGCTGCCCACAGCCTCTGTGACCCACTTTCTGGTAGGACAGTTGCTCTGCTTTTCCCCTCCTCCCCCTCCTTGTTTCAATATAGGGGGCCTGGGCACTTGTCCTGCCCAAGAGGAGCTTGCTAAACTTTCAGACCTGAAGCCCTGTAACTACCTTTGCAGCCAGTTACCCAGTGCCGGTGAGCAACCGAGGACAAACAAGAAATTTTCCAACAAGAAAGGATGGAAGCAGAGCCGGGGGAGCATGGAGGAAGCAGTGGCTGTGGCTGTGTCCTCAGCATTGGTTGTTAATTATAGCACTGAGCTGGGCACAGAGGGGAGCTTCAGAGTAGGTCCTCTCTTCCCTGGCACCTCTTGCTCTGGGGTTGTGCCAGTACATCCCATGTCAATCCCACCGCAACTGGGGCTGAAGACCACAGAAGCTGGCACAAACACGGCAGCCTGAAATCTGGCAGTGCTGGTTCTCTGCCTCTTTTCCGTACATTGAAGGGTGGAGAGAAAGGGAGCGGAGCCTGGCACAGCTCCTTCTCGAGCCTAGAGTGCCATCTGGCACTTGGATGCAACACAAGGGGCTGAGTGGGAGTCAGCAGAGGGACTTGAAACTTCTGGTCTGACGTTGGAGGGATCTCGGAGAGAGGGAAGAAGAGAGGGCTCCAGAAGCGAGGGGCAGGGGTTTGCAAATGGGAACCAGTAGGACCCTGGGCACAGATCCTGCCTGCAGGAAGGTTTTTTTGATTCACTCAAGAAAACATATGATCTGGAAAAAAACTAATTAAAAACTAAGAGGCAAATAAACTGTCTTGCCTGGGAAGTTTCAGCTTGGCAAGATGCGGCAGCCTTTTTCCTCTCGCCCTGCTGCAAGCAGCAAGGGTCAGTGATGGGAAGGGGTTCCCATGGTGGAAAGGGTTACCAGCTTCTAAGCTGAACCAAGGGAGGAAAAGTCTAAGCTTTCAGGGAGCAGTAAGGATACATTGAGGCACTGTGGCTGTTCAGGTGGGCAGGACAGCACAGAGGTGGGGTTAGGGAAGTGCAGCCTTAACAAGCATCTTGGGCAAGCACTAATGCAGAGGATGTCCTGCCCCAGAGCCAGAGTCTGGGATGTACAAGAAAGATTTAATAGCCATCTACATTTGCTTCCATCTACTTGGAGGTGATTCCTAGGAGGCACAGCCTCCCAGTGGATGAAGAAAACCTCCTGCACTATTTATGCAGCATTTTTGAAGTAACCTGAATGAAGGAAACCTTCCTGCTTCAGAGTTCAGGCCAGAGGTGCAGTGGTGTGAGAAGAATGAAACCATCCTCTTCATGCAGATCATATCCTAATTAACCCTATGGAAGCTAGACTGTGCCCTGTTGGAGATGTGGGCCAAGTCCAGGAATATTCTGGGACTGGTTTTGCACCAGCAAGGAAGGAAGGATACCCCTTTTCACAAACCTTGGTGTGATGCATGATGATGAGGATGCCAACCGTAGCAACAGGTCAGATTCCTTGATTATTTGTTCCCCTGTTTTGTTTCTTTAATTAATCTCAAAGAGAGAGCATCCAAGCCACCCGCACCCTCAGCCTGTGGTGGGATCCTTTATCTCACCCCCCACGGGGCTCCTGTGTGCCACTGGAAGGGCCAGGCTGAGGGGAGCTGCTGCAGCCTGTCAGCTGGTGGGCTCTGCCTCCTCCCCTGTGCCCAGCATCCACAAGCAAGGCCTGTGGGATGTCCTGGGGAGACGAGCCTCCACTCCTGCTGTCAAGCTCTGCTCCCCACAGAGCCAGTGCAGGCAGCAGATGGGTTGGTCTCTCCCTGCCAGCGCAGGCAAGGGGGCTGGAAGGTAGGAGGTAGAACCAAATCCAGTCTCATTAAGGGTAATTACCATTCATCCCAGGAAGCAGTAGGAAAAAGAGCCCACGTTCTCCCCATCTATTAATAGCTGTCAGCAGCTGCATGGTTCCTGCTGGGACCCAGGAAGAGCAGAAAGCTTTGAGAGAGCAGCAGCACAGGGAGCATCCTGCTCACCCATCCTTCAGCACTGGCTGTACAGGGGCAGTTTTCCTCCTTCCAGGATGTCATTTGTTTTGCTGCTTCCCCCAGGACTCCAGGAACTGGTGGCTACTTGTAAGCAGTGTTTTTCAGCAAGAGCTGCAGGGAGCCAGCCAGAGGAGGGCCTGGAAATAGAGCTTTGGAACCAGTCCCTGCTCCTCAGCATGCTCAATTTTCTGAGTCCCGCGCAGTTTTGGCAATTTTCTGTGCTCCTTATTGAAAGGGTAGAAGCCATTCATGAAAGAGGACTCCACCAGTGCCAAGGACAAACCTTGCTGGCTCCTGCCCTAATGAATCCCTTTGGTGTCAGGCAGACATCAAACACCAATGGGCTCCTCTCAAACCTGACCTTCAGCTGTGCCCGTGGTTTTTCCCCACAGAGAGATGAACCACATCTGACAGATGGAGGTTGCCTCGCTACGGGCATCAGCTAGAGAGGCTGCCCCACATGGAGTAGAGAACTCAAATGAAATTATATCCTGGACTGGTGTGGTGACTTCTGGCCATCATGGTGTGATGTGAGGACACAGGGGGGCTGCCAGAGATGCACGAGCAGGGCTGACCAGGAGGACACGTGCACGGAGAGGGGTTTTTTCCACTCCTTCTACCTCCATCTGCCACTGCAAACAAACAGCCTGCTACTTGCTGGGGGCAGAAAGTTCACCAGATGTGTTCCTGCAGTCCCTGAGGAGACAGCTGGTGCTGGTGCCACTGGAGAGAAGAAGAGAGGGAAAGAGGGAAGAAGAGGGAGAGGGGGAGAGGGAGAGAGAGGGAGAGGGAGAGGAGAAATGCTTGGCTGCAGGGTGCGTTGGTGGCTGGGCAAAGCCAGGGAGGATAACATTTCTAGTCCATCATTCTGGGATACTAAAAAAGGTTGCCACCCTACAGCCATAGCTCTGTTTCCAGAACAGCACCTGAATCTTCACATTAGCAGCAGAAGATGCCCTCTGGGATATGTTCCTCCTACACAAGGCACTGCAGGACCTGGCTCCTGTCCAATTCATTTGTTGTGGTATGAGGTTTGACTGTTGTTACACTGTCCTCCAACTCCAGGCAAAGCTGGCAGAGCTGATAATGCCCAACACCATCACAGGTGCTGTCTGGGGGAAATCTGAAACCTGGCAGCTGGAGGGCTACAGAGGGCACCTGGGGTCTGCTGGTAGGACAATGCTTTAGTCACTAGGACCGGGAAGCGGCACCTTCCCTCTCAGATGTCAACAGTGGGGATGGGAATGGGAATGGGAATGGGAATGGGAATGGGAATGGGAATGGGAATGGGAATGGGAATGGATGCAGTGTTTTACCCTGCATCCCTACTGCACAGCATTTAAGGAGCAACTGCCACTGCGCACCTCACTGGGAACAACACTGATGTCTACACTCATGGAAATAAATGCTAAGGTAGAGAAAGAGTTAACATAGCTATTTTTTGACTACCACTACTTGTTTTCAGCATATGATTCAACACCTGATTGCATCCATTTTGACAACGGACTGCAATATCGGGCACTGTTGTGTCTGGGAATCAATGACTGGGCAGACACAGCTGGACTCCATGGGACCGTGAAGTCTCCAAAACATGACATTTGCACTATATTAGCCACGAGGTGGGCTAAAAACCTCAGTCTTGATGGCTTGTTGAAGGCTCAGCACAGAAACTGATCACTGTTACGCAGGCAACTCAGGGGGCCTCTTTCTGTGGATCCAGTTTGGCTATCTCCTTTGCAATTCAGGAGTCTGACCGACTGTGTGCATGGAAATCGGTGCACGAGAAAATGTCTCTGGTTTTATGTTGCTCTCATTTCTGCTTTTCAAGGTCTCAAAAGCCCTGGAGATGTGTTCCCAGGAGTAACATGGTCAGTGTGAGGCCAGCATTTGTGAAGCGCTTTGCAAGGCTTCTGACACCCCCACTGTGTTCAACACCAGCTTGACTCACAGGCGGTGTCACTGTCTTCTGGGGAGCTGAGTGACAGAATCAGGCCACACCTAGAAAAAGAAGTACATTGCTGCCAGGGTCTAACTTCCCATCTTTGAAACTCACCAAGGAAGCCTCAGAGTCTTGATCCTTTTTTTAAATCTATGCCTCTTTGCATTTATTGTTTTGTTGCTGAGCCTTTTGGGTGATCTGGGATCATGCTTTTAACATCTTCTTCATGACCAGAAGGTAAATTTTATACGAAAGTCAGCACAGCTTTCTAAAACTGCCAGCTAGTATGGGACTTGCAGGACTATCATGAGAGCTGGCACCAGTGTTATGTATGCTCCCACAGGGCACAGGCTGGCTGCACTCCTCTTGTGCCCGCTACTGAGTGCATCAGCATTCCAAAAGAGTGAAAGAAAAACACGTTTCAGGCTGGAAATGCCCTGGCAAATTACTGCAATGCTTAGATCTGAGAAATGGGAAAGAGGAGATGCATGTTTTCATCCCTTTGTTTACTGTTTATATTCCACAGCATGATATGTGCCTTGATGAGGATTCTGGTCTTTCCCCACCTCTGTAGAGGATGCTCAACAGCAGAATGAAAAAAGAACAGGTCAAGGAGAAGAGATGAACATGCAGCAGATGGACCAAGATCTTCTTGCCATCAGTGGAGTTCTCAGATTTGCTTTCCTCCCCCTCAGACCTGCCTGTGATGTCTTTCTGCCCCAAAATACGAGGCCTTGAAGCAAGCCCATTTCAGGCACAGACAGCATACCTTTAGCAATACAAACATGCAAGGAAACGGGTATCTTGAGGACAGCAATGTATTCACCCTCTGAATACTGACTGGTACCGAACCATTCACAGTGCACACCTTGCCCCGTTCTTTCCATGGTGCCACAGCAGCTGCTGCTGCAGCTGCAGGAGTGTCCGGGATTTCGGCACATGCCCCACCCCACCCCCCCCGCACTTGTGGAGCATGGTGGTGAGCTCACACATCTCCTCCGTGCTGGAAGAGGGGGCTTCTACTCACCACGGCACTAACTCTCAGCAGCTCAGCTGCAGCGGGGCGTGGTGACGGGCTGCGCCATCCCAAATCCCGTCCCTCTGCGTTCCTGCTGGTTCTTGCCGCCCCGCAAGCCCTGGCAGCGGGCAGGCCGTGTGGCAGCGGGCAGGCCGTGTGACAGCGGCCTCGGAGCACGGCGCCCTGCGTGGGCTTGGCCCGGGCCCGGCCGCGAACCCGCAGCGCGACGCGGGGCCGGCAGCCGAGTCCCGCAGGCCCACGGGTCGGGAAGGACCCGCGCGTTTCTCGCCCGGCGCACCCGCGGCGTGGCCGGGGCTGGGGACACCCAGCGCCCGTGGCCGGGCTCTTCCCCCGGCAGTTCGCAGGTCTGATTCGTAACGAAGCGGCCGCGCTAAGGAGTTTTCTTCCCTCTCGGGGTCTCTGCAGAGGAGCTTGGCTGGCAGGGGGGAGCGCAGGGCCGGCATCCCATGGATGTGGGCTGGTGGGGCTGGCGGGGGCCGCGGCGCTCGGCAGCATCCCAGCGTTCTCCGAGCGCCCCTGGGGAAGGGACCGCTCTCCGAGCCTCCGGGGGCTGGCACGGCAGAGCCAGCTGCGCGCGGTGGCCGGGGCTGCGGTGGGCAGTGCTCAGGTCCGAAAGGGCTTTTGTTCTTCTGACATCCCACTGGGGCAGTGGCTCTTCCCAGGTCGTGCTGACAGAGATCCAGGACCACAGTTTTGGCCCTTCACACCGCCTGGATTACAGTGGTGACAATTAACCAAATTCCCAAACGGCCAGCTGACCTCACTCTGCCCAAACTCCCATTACAGACAAATTTCATTATATCTGAAGCAAAATAGAGTCCTCATTTGGCACATTTTTTTTTTGTAATTCACTTAAAGCTCACTGCAGTGCCTCAGCCCCTGAATTAGCCTGCAACATGGTGTCCTAATGCACACTTAGCATTAGCCTTTAGAAGTGCCACAGAGCATGGCAAGTCCCCGCAGGTGTTGGTGGGATCAGTGGTGTTAGCCAGACTGAGGATCACTTGCCTGGACTACAGGTAACAGCACACCTGCAGAACAACTGGCATTTTCAGGATGCTGCTGCAGTGGCCTAAGATCTTCCTCAGTTAATGGGCAGACGGAGCTTCAGTGCAAATGCAGTCTTGGCTGGGGCATAACCACCCTCAGAAATAATTTATCCTGCTCTTAAAAACTCTCCAGTAAACACAATGTTTACAGTTGTTCAGTTTCTTGGATCTCTGTAATGATGGTAGGAGCATCAGCCAAAGGTCACCAGCTTCTGTGCAACTCTTCTTTTTTGGTCTCTCTGGGATTTGGTGTGAATGAAAAGAGCAAAAATCTTTTATTTCCAGATCAAAACAGGTTCAGCTGAAGAAGGTTTGTTAGGCATGTTAGTAGCAGCATAACTTTGTTGTGTGAGTAGGTTTCTGTCAGTTCCTCCTGGGGAAGAGAAGTGTGATTTCCTTTATTTTTTTAAAAAGTTCTAGCATTATTTACTTTTCAGTCTAATCTGGGTGTTAAATGACAAAAAAATGGGAATTTACTACATGGATCCATTCCTTGTATATNAGCTGACCTCACTCTGCCCAAACTCCCATTACAGACAAATTTCATTATATCTGAAGCAAAATAGAGTCCTCATTTGGCACATTTTTTTTTTGTAATTCACTTAAAGCTCATTGCAGTGCCTCAGCCCCTGAATTAGCCTGCAACATGGTGTCCTAATGCACACTTAGCATTAGCCTTTAGAAGTGCCACAGAGCATGGCAAGTCCCCGCAGGTGTTGGTGGGATCAGTGGTGTTAGCCAGACTGAGGATCACTTGCCTGGACTACAGGTAACAGCACACCTGCAGAACAACTGGCATTTTCAGGATGCTGCAGTGGCCTAAGAGCTTCCTCAGTTAATGGGCAGACAGAGCTTCAGTGCAAATGCAGTCTTGGCTGGGGCATAACCACCCTCAGAAATAATTTATCCTGCTCTTAAAAACTCTCCAGTAAACACAATGTTTACAGTTGTTCAGTTTCTTGGATCTCTGTAATGATGGTAGGAGCATCAGCCAAAGGTCACCAGCTTCTGTGCAACTCTTCTTTTTTGGTCTCTCTGGGATTTGGTGTGAATGAAAAGAGCAAAAATCTTTTATTTCCAGATCAAAACAGGTTCAGCTGAAGAAGGTTTGTTAGGCATGTTAGTAGCAGCATAACTTTGTTGTGTGAGTAGGTTTCTGTCAGTTCCTCCTGGGGAAGAGAAGTGTGATTTCCTTTATTTTTTTAAAAAGTTCTAGCATTATTTACTTTTCAGTCTAATCTGGGTGTTAAATGACAAAAATATGGGAATTTACTACATGGATCCATTCCTTGTATATCATCTAATAAAGCCTTTTTAGGACAGGTGACTGCTATGTATGTAGAGTGGGTGGGAAGGAGTGTGCATTAACGCTGTTGGCTTGGCTTATTGATAGTGAATTACAACGCTTCCCGGTGTTTAAATACGTGCTTCGCAAACCTGGCTCTGGAAACTGGCTTGGTGTGTCAGCTCTGGCTGGGTAGACTCCTGCAGCCAAGGCAGAGGGGGTGAGCAGTGAAGGAGGCCCTTCCCCTGGTGGTGAGGGCACCTGGCAGGTGTGTTCACCGTGCTGGCGTGATGGGAGTGGATGTACTGGGAGCAGTGTCTCAGCGTCAGACCTGGCACCACAGGCATGGGGTTGATTTGGATGCTTTGCAGCCTTGCTCCTGTTGGCTTCGTAGTGAACGACAAGCGGGGATGGCGGAGTCAGGCTTGTTCTGCGGCTCAGGTCAAGGGAAAGCTTCTCAGCAGCCTGGACAGCTCTGTCTCCTGCCTCGAGAGAGCCATTCAGCAGTCTTGGAGCCCATTCAGCAGTCCTGCATGTGCCATGGGTTACTAGCCCTCTGAACATCTATCTGCCTTCGGTAAACAGGCAATCAGATCATCTGCTGGAACAGACAGGAAATAGTCCTAGGCCACCAAAGCTGCACTGGCTCTCCCCAACAGCTGGCCTTTAATGATTGTTTCCAAAAGGTCAGGAAAGCCATCAGAAGCTCCAATTAGCTGTGATTGGCCTGGGGGACAAAATGATAGAGATGCTTTTTGAATAGGACGAAGGACTGAGCAAGGAGAAAACAATTTTCCTAGCCACTTCTATTAATGCCATCTCACTGCCTTCTAGCTGTGTTTTGCCCTTCCACTGAAGTCCATCAAGCACTAGGAGCTGGGTTTCAGCTGGGTTAATGTGCTGTGGAGAATCAGGCCTTTCTCTTCCTCCTGAAAGGTGGCCCATCATCATAGCACCTTCCTTAGGGCACGAGGAGCTTCGCAGGGAAAGGACTCCCAGTCCATCCTCACAGCTGCCTATCACTCATTCCTTCTCCTTCCACATCCACCCTTCTTCACATCAGGCTCCCTTTTTCTACAGCCTTTACCTTTGTCATCTGTACACCACTGCCTCCCAGGAAATACAGCTTCCCTGCCCTTGGCGCCTTTCATTCTCCTGCTCTGGGCCGGAGAATGCCCTGCCACTGCCATCTCCACCCTTTCCAGACTGTGACTCTCAGGCCTGCCTCAAGTGCATTTGAAGAAGCCTTTGCTGACATATTTGCAGCATGAATCTTTTGCTCCTCTCCTCCAGACCTCAGCATTTCACAGGTCTCCTCTCTTCACTCTTTTGCAGGCACTTCCTCAGACGCCTTTTGGAGGGGGAAGGAGCAGAGGGAGTAACACTAGCAAAGCCAGCTCCAAAGCTTTCAGGGAGAGAGAGGGCGGTGCTGACAGAAGCAGCACCAGCTGGGAAGGCAGAGGTGAAGGGAGCAACCTTGTGCAAGGGAAGGAAGGACTAACATGGTTCATCTAGAGACCACTGTGTGGTCACATCCCTCACAAAGGAGGAGCTGGTTGGGATCAAACCGCCCTTCAGGCGAGGGATATGGTGGCCAAAGATACTACATGGCAATTATCCTTCCACAGGATACTTTGACCCTATGGTGGTGCAAGGCCACCACTGCCCTGAGGAATGCTCTTGGTCTTGCAGGAAGGTGTCCTCACCTCTGACATTGCCATCCACCTCTGCCTCATGCTTCTTTTAGGTGTTCTGCAGCCTGTAAATGCCCAGCCCTGTGCTGCAGCCCCGTTAAGTCCAGTTAACCCCAGTAAGGATCAGCATGGGTTTGTATGCCCTGGGGAATGCTCACCAGACATAAATGCTCTTGTGGAACCCAGAACTCATGTGGATGATTTCTTCCTGGTGTCTTTTCTGCCTCTTTCAGACTGGATGGTTAGAGAACCATTAGGACTTCCAGGCAATAACCACATGTGTGGGATTGTGATGCCTGAGAGCACTGGCCTTGAGGTTGCAGTAGGAAACAGCAAATGCAAAACTGTGGTCTGGGAAAGCTCTGCAAAGTTAATAGGACCAGGCATCTTTCCTTCTGCTCCAGGCTGGTTCTTTTAGCTCATATCTGCTTAGGCTCAGTGTGTTCTGAACAGGTCTGACCCATCTCATCAGTTAATGGATGTTTGGAAGGAGTTCAGCTGGAGAATAACAGAGAAAGCAGGAAAAGAATACACTTATAATGTATTCATCTGTAAAGCATCTGTCTTTAGAGAGTCATAAGGACAGGCATATTGGATCAAACCAGGGGATAGCTGACCCAAAAACCCATGTCTGACAGTAGCTAGAAACAGACACCTACAGAAGAGTAGAAAAACAATGCAAGTATGTTCTTTCCTCCAGCACTCTCCCCACCTCCAGCTGTGTTCAGCTGCTCACTCCGAGCCACATGACTTCTGTGCATTTCATCCTTCTCGAAGAGTTTCTTTCCGTGGACTTTTCCTAGAGTCTGCACAGACTCCTAGCATCCACAACATCCTGTGGCAAGGAATTCCCGAGTTCAACTGCAGCCTGTGTGAAGAATCCTTTGCTTTAAACCCAGCTCCTGCCAGCTTCCCCTGTTACTTTTATTGGAAAAGACAGTAAACAATCAATTCCTGTCCATCCTCTTCAACAGCACTCTGAATTAACACCACGTTATTATCTCCTTATTGCATGTGGTGCCTAGAGACCTCTTTGTACAGGGCAGGCTATAAAGATGAGGCTGAGTAATAGTTGTTTGCCTGCAGTGCTTCCACTCCAAAGCAGAGGAGGCAGGCAAAGGGCAAGTGTGTTACCGGAGAGCAGTGTGAGCCGGCCATTCTTATTGCTGGCTTCTTTCTAAAGCTGCCTTTTTCTTTTGCAGGCAGCCGCGTGGTGGTGACTCTCAAGGAATTTTCCCCTTGCTTCTCCTGAAGGAGAACTAGGTCCTGAGCAGGATGCAGCAGCCAGCAGCTGGTGACAAGAGCACAGCCATTCCCTCACCATGTCCACCTCAGGCCAACCCTGCTGATGGCTCATTCTACACACGCCGCTGCATCACTGAGGATCCCAGCTGGTGTCTGGTCACTGTCCCTCACCTCACTGAGCTCTGCCTCCAGCACATCGTTCACAATTTTGAAAGTAAGTGAGAGCACATTTACTCTAGGACGCATGGAGAGAGAGGGTCAGTCCCAGAGAGCAGAGGGTCAACAAGGCAGGCAGATGCATCTGAAAGGCAGAGTGTGGCACCCAGCCCTGCCAGAGGAACAGATGGGGAGAAATATCCCCTTGGGCAGCCAGTTAAACAAACTGTTTAGTTGCTAATTATGTACTTGTACACTCCAGGGATGGCTGTAGTCCTCTGGGCTGCTGTCCAGGATGGGACTGTGTCCTGACCTTGTTCTATCACATCTTCTTCCATCCATGCTCTTCTGGACTCACCTCAACCATGACCGGGGCTGTGGAGTTGCTGTTTCCTGCTTTTGATTCATATACATGTTAGGGCAGCGCTTCAGGATGGAGCCCTGTTGTACCGAGTGCTGTACAAAGAGATGGAGGATTGCTCCCTGCCCAGAGGAGCTATCATCTCAGTACTGTACTCACAAGCTCAGCCCTCCTCCATGGCTTTTGGTGGTGATGTGACAAGTTATATCCTCAGGCAGGGAATGTGCTTTTGAAGCAGGTGGACTGATGAAACACAGAAAAACAGAAGAAGCATGTCTCATCTGAGAACTGACTGGGAGGGGGAAAAGAAGGGCCTACCAGTCTTTTTGGCTGACTCAGTGAAGTGGCAGCAAAGACCAAAGAGAGTTTTAAGGCTATGTCCACACTGGGACTGTAAGACAGTACAGAGGAGCTCAGTGCTGCCTTATGCCAGGAGCTGATGGTACTAGGGGGCCTGAGCTGGGACACCCTTGCAGCCCTATCAGCCTGATCAGTCAGTTTGATGCCAAATGCATTGGACCCGCATTGTGCGTGCATAAAAGCAGTGTGCTCATTGTCGTGGGGACCCTCGTGCTGTTACCTGAGCTGTGAGGCTGCACCGTGCCCACAGTGTGGCCTGAGCCCAAGTGAAGCTAGCCCAGCCCTGCCCATATGTGTCCCACCTCTGCTTGTGTCGTGGGACTTTGCAGAGAAGGTCACTGCAGTGTCAGCTGTAGGAGACTGGAAAATAGACTCCAGGAAGAGGCTGTGGTAAAACTGTCAGTGTCCTTAGAAAGGGAATGCCACAGAAACAGAAGAAATATAAAGCTAACCCCACTTCGTGTTTCATAATCTGGTTTCTCATGCACAGATGGGTCTCTCCACTGATGATTTCTGTTACTCAACACAACTGTGTACATGTACCCAAATATTCATAGTGTGAGTACACGTGGTTTTTGTCTGGCATTTCTTGCCACAAAGAACTTCCACCAGAGAAGACAGCTGAGACTTAGGGCAAGCATTGGGAAAGAGACTGAGGGGAAAGAGTACCTGGGAAAACAGAACTTTTATTTAAACAAGGTGGACCTAAAAGCTAGGAGTGTGCCTCAGCAGAAAGGAACAGGAATCAATTTGAGGTAAGACCGATGCTTGAATTAAGATAAATAGGCACAAGGACCTGCATGAAAAGCACACAGTTGTTCTCAAATACTGTTCTTCAATATGCTTAGAAACCAGAAGGGAGAAAGTTCAGCAAATGGCAGGCCAAGCTCTCCCATCACTGTAAGGCTGAATTAGTTCTCTTGGGAGCAGAATTCCTGCTCTGAATATAAACTGCATTCAAACTAAGTTTAAATGTGGAGCTCAGTTTCTGGCACAGTTCCCAAATATTATGAGAGTAAACCCGATTATGCTGATGTTTCATTGTAAAAGTTAGAAATCGTATATGGAAACGTACAAATGAATCCTACGTGTCTTCTGCCAGCTTAGCTCCGTGCTCCAGCCTCCGGCAACCAAGAAGAGAGCCAGTATCAGCAGAGGGGAGGGGCCCGAGCAGAACCATAGTGCCAGCAATTGTTCCTACGCCCAGACCAACCTCTCATTCTTTTAATCCCTTCCAGGGAACCCTATTTTGAACTATCTTCTGCCTGAGCACCAAAGGAAGGTGGTGGACAGGCTGTCCACCAGCCTTCCACTCACTGTGACTGCCAACATAGTAAGCCATGAGGAGTACTGGAAGAGGTGCTGTATCGAGCGCTGGCAAGTGTGTGACATCTCCAACTATGGAGACAGCTGGAAGCGGATGTTCTTTGAACGTCACCTGGAGAACATTCTGAAGTTTTTCGTCCCTAACACCACAGATCCCAAACAGGTCCTAGAGCTCATCCCGCTCTGCAAAGGCTACGTGCGGAAACTGGAGATCGATCAGTTCCTGCCACCTGTGCGGGTGGATCAAAAGGAGGACAGCAATGATCTCACTGACACAGAGGAGGATGCTGACTTTATCGAGGCCTACACGCATCACTACGACCTAAGAGATCTCATTACTGCTCTGCCTCACCTTGAAGAGCTTCATCTCACTTATGGTGTGAAGCGCTGTGGCATGAACTTTGAGTGGAGCCTCTTTAACTTCACTGAGCAGGACTGCTCCAACTTGGCTGCTGCCGTGAAGATGTGCCATAAATTGAAAGTAATATGCCCCAAACTGAACCTTACTCCCTCAGCTAGATCTTCAAACTGCCTGTGCATAGAAATGCAGGGACCAGTTTTGCTTGCTGGTAGCCCCCCTCCTTTTGCAAGTTACAGAGTCTGTCAGAGTGCAGAGAGCAGAGTTAACCTGCTGGCCTAGTGCTGAGTATCTTGTTCTGCCATGTCCTTGTTAGAACAGGCTGTCAGAAGATCAGTGAGAAAAATACTTGCTCCCACAAAACTTGTTGCTTGTAGCGTAAGGGACAGCAGCACTCCACTGTGTTAACTCCACATGTAGTTCTGGGAGGGAGGAGAGGAAAAGTCCAGAGGGAGCTTTTCAAAAGGAGTTTTTGGCAGTTTTGCTCAGTAAATATGTCAGCCTCTCCCAGAGGAGCAAAGACCCCCAAGAAGAGCATGGGGAAACACCCACACTTGCCTTAGAGCAATGAGGGATTTTCCTCCTAAGCACTAACAGTATCTTCAGCTCTGTGGGAACTGCAGTGCAGATACTCAGCCCGTCCAAAACAGCAACGGGCATTGGTATCCAGAGTGGAGCCAGAGTGAGCTGGATGAACTCCCCACAGATGGGCATGCTTTGGGAAATATGTCTTCATGGCTTCCAGAAGAGAAATTACCTCTCTTGTGGCTATTGAGATGCCCTGGCCACACAGGACATTGCACTGTGGTTACCATTGGTGCACATGTTCATTCAGACAGGTTTGACTGTGAACTGGAGTGTGTTCTGCTGCTAGTTGCTGCAGACATTTGGACAGCTTTATCTTGCTTTAATTTAGCCCCCAGTTAGAGATCTTGTGCAGTCAGAGGAGGGGAACAGGCATTTCCACGAGACAAATCCTTTTTCCATAGAATAGGCATGGGACATCAGTGGCATGCCCTGCTTGCTGGAAGTATCTGCCCTCTAGGAAAGCAACTACTTGAGCCTGCTAGCTAAAGGTGTCTGAAGTGAAGGGAGGTGAATCCTGTCTGGTGGACCATAGGTTTAACTGCCTGATGATCTTGTACAAAGCTCAGTCCAAAGCAGTGGCTGTTTTAGTGACCCTGGTTTTTATGCCCACAGGTTTTCAAGCTGACACGAAGCAAAGTGGATGATGACAAGATCAAGGTCCTGGCCTGTAACTTGCTGGATCATCCTTGCCTGTTGGAGCTGGACTTGTCCCACAATCTCATCAGGGACAATGGGGCACAAGCTCTTGGCAAGCTGATCAGCCACAGCAGATTAGAAACCCTCAATCTGTGTAACAACCAGATCCGTCACCTAGGGGCTCAGGCTCTTGCTGAAGGCCTGGCTGAGAGCTCCACCCTGACCTCCCTGAATCTGCGCCTCAACTTCGTGGAGGACAAAGGCGGGGAGGCGATCGGCCATGCCCTGCTGACCAACACCAGCCTGAAGTCCCTCCATCTGGGAAGTAATAACCTGTCAGAGCCAACTGCTGCAGTGTTCTCCCAGGTCCTAGCTCAGAACACCACTCTGGCAAGCATCAACTTCTCATGCAACCACCTGGGGCTGGTAAGAGAAGCCTCTTCTCCCTGCAGTCCGTGAGCCTGCGTGGTAGCCTTGCAAAGCAGATGCTGAGCCTGTCTGAAAGCCACAGAGGCAAATGCATCCCTCACTTTGCATTCTTGCTAGGATAACAATCAGCTGTGAGCAGGGAAAAGGGAAAAGACTCTAGCAGATGTCAGGAAGGAGAAGGACATCTTCTGTGCATGAACGTGCGTTTACCTCACTCGTTATATCTACCTCTGTTCATAGGGCTGAATTTGCCTTTGAGCCTTTGGGCTTTTGGGCAGAGAGGGATTTTCCCCCCAGGAAAGTGAAAACCAGGAAGCATGTCTGGGAAAAATCACAGACACTTTGCACACGTGAGCGTAGTTAATGATAGGCAGCATGAGATAAGGGTCTCATGCATATCCTCTGTGCTTTGGATCTGCTGTGCCATCTGTCACTCAGCAGCACACAGATAGTGTCACCCTTCCCAGAATTTCTCCTGTCCATCACACGCTCAGAGGAGACTGTTAGAAAATTGGCTTGGTTGTTGAGCTTCTTTAACTCACCCTGCGGCCCTGGAGCGGTGCGGTGGGTCAGGGGTGTCGTGTCTGTGTGCTTGTAAGTGGCTCCTAAAACATAGGCTTACATTTTCTAGACAGAAGAGCATCCACAGATCTTACTACATCCCATAAGAGCTGCAGTATGCAACATGCCCACAAACCAGACCGCTTCTCTTCTGCTGATTAAAAAGAGCTTTAGAAATCTGAAACTAGACAGCCAAAAGCAATCATGCTGGCTTTTAAACTTTCTGCGCTGCCTCAATTATTCTCACTGTCAAATAAAGAGACAGCAAGACCAGCTGTCCCTGCTGGCAGGAATATTGGCATCAATGTGTTTGACAAGGGTTTTAAAAGGATTTGATGGCAGAAAACCTTTTGTGAGTTCTGAGTTTTATGGTCCTGGATGTGGAAAACCATTTGAGTTTAATGATACAAGGGGGCAAAGGCTGGAAAGGATAGAAGGACTTTTGTTTAGTAAATAATAATCTCTGTGCTTAGCATCTTCCTTCTGATGAACACTCCTGTCACCCATTTGAAGTTTCATGGCAGCCCAAAAGCTGGCTGGTAGCATTATCTTTGGGAAAATTGGGGGATTTGCTAGAGATGCATTCAATTCTGACCTCTGTACCCCACTAAAAAGAGACCTTTTTGCTCTGCCCTTTTTGGCAAAAGGGCTAAGAGGCAGGGTGTTGGGATGAGGGGACCATCTGGATGGAGGAGATGGGGAAGGAGGTGTATTTGGTACCTGAAAGAGAATAGCAACAGTGGGAAAAAGCTCAAATTGTCACATCCCTAAATAGTGCTTCATGTATGGGGGGGAAATGCCTCAGAGTGAGTTGCCTCCCCAAGGCTACATCATATTTTCTGTCCCATGCAGGCTGGTCTTCAGTTACATGAGATATTCCCCTCAGGAAAGCCAACCCAGCCTGGGAAATGGCATCCAGGCAGAAAACTGCCAGTACTGGGGCTCTCACCTCTGCCAAGATGAGGAACAGCACTCTAATCCATTTGTCCCCAGCCAGCAGTAAGCTGGGAACCGGGGGACAGGGGGGAGCAGACTCCTCTCAGGTTATCATTGCCAGACGTGCTGTTAACCAGCCTGAGCCTGAGAACTCCTGACATGGTACCCAGAGGGAGTCATTAGCATGTGTCATATCACAGAGAGCTGCATAAGGTTACACTCCTCCTCTGCACTTCTCCTGTGAGCAACATTTCGGACGTGGGTGAAGACCTTTATCCCTTTTGGCACCATCTCATGGATGTCCCACTGACAGCAGCAGAAGTTGCCCTGGGGAGGAGGGAAAAGGAGCAATACACTTCTTTTTTGGATGCCCTCCTTTAACCATCCCCTCTCATCCTTTTGCAGGATGGTGGGAAGCAGCTGCTTGAAGGGCTGGCAAACAACAAGACTTTGACCGAGCTTGATCTCCGCCACACAGAGGTGGAACAGGAGACTGATTTCCTCATTCACCAAATTGTGTGGGCCAATCGGGAAGCGGTGAGGCTGGGATCTCTGCCGCACCCCACTGCTGAACCCCTCTGAATAAAATGCTCCAGGGAGCAATGAGCTTTGGGTGTGCAGTCTTGGAAATATTTTACTTCAGGGTCTTGGTTTTATTTGTTTTTCTGAGAAACACTTAACTTGCAGCTGCCACCGCAGCCTTTCCCAGACCCCCATCACCCAACCTGTGACTTAATTGGACACAGACATTAGATCCCAAGGCACTGTAGTGGCACCACAGAGCAATCTGCCTCGTAAGCCCTCTCTCTCACTGCGCCCTAAATCTCACCTCCTGTGATGCTGTTATATGCTCCAGCAGCAAGCTTACTTCAGGCAACTGAATACTGTTTCACCTGTAAAGCAGCTAAGATGAAGTCTCTGCCACCTAAATGGTCTAGTCCAGACCTAACTTTAAGGTTTTGCCGAGGAGGATGTGAGAGGCATAGAGGATTGAGGGATTGTTGTTTCTAGTTCCTCAGCAGCTTTTTCTGGCTATTGCTCTGCTCAATAATCTATTTGTATTCATAGTAAAATCTGTCTGGAGTCTGATACGGGTGGTGAAAAGTAAATAGAAATAAATTCAATAATCAAGAGGTCTCACCACCGTGGTTTCCTGTTTTGGGTTGCTCTGCTTTTGATCAGTGCTAGCCAGTGCTTTGCAACAAGTGAATTCTTTACAACCAGGTGCTTACCTTACCTAGTTGTGCTCTTCTGTGCAAACCTGTCCAAAACAATCTGCGTTTTGCATAACTTCAAGCTAGAGGGGTCCCTTCAGGACTGCTGGCCCACCTAGCTCACAAGTTTGAAAACAGTGCAGCTTCCTCGGGCTTGGAGCAAAATGGAGCAGCTTCCTTTTGCTCTACAGGCTGTGGTCACCTGAGGATGGGACAAGGCACATAGTTGACTGAGTCGGTCCTTTGACCACCCTGCTCAGGAGATATCAGGGAATTAAGCAAGTGGGTTGACTTCCATCCCCTCCCGTCCTCTGAGCAATGCAGGAGCTTCCCGTGCCTCCCAGCCCTGCCCAACACCAGTGCTCACAGACCCACTGCTGGCAACCACCTCAGTGAATCATCTGAAACTTTTATTACACCGATTTGGTTTACAATCTTTGTACTTTGATATTTCCAACAAAAAAGGCAACATTGTGATATACTGTTTGTACATATATAGAGACAGACAGAGCTAGATCATATTGACAGAGTTGAAAAGTAAAAACTGTTTCCCAGTGTTCACAAAAGAATTTATTCACCACGTACCCGCTTCTGCCTTGCCCTGCCTGATGGATACAGACACTGACAGTGCCACCAGCCCCTGGCCGACAGGACCTTTACCTGCACCGTGTCACGCCCATATAGATCAGAAAGGATGGAGTGTGAGGCTGCCCTGACAGCAGGGGCCACACAAGGGGTGCAGACAGGGCTCAGCCCCAAGCCCTCACAGGTTTGTGTAGCTCCCTTCCCAACTATTGATGGATGCTCCAGGGGCTACATCCAGAAGAATTCCTAACCAGCAGTAGCAGCTGTGAAACCTCCCTACCTGGGCGTCTCCCACTACTTGTTTCCCATCCTCGAGACCGAGGTATTGAATATACTTATTTATTTTTATTTGCATTTACAAAATATTTTCACTGGATGACACACCTCAATGAGATGAGAACTCATGTTCAGAAACAGCAGAAAAGACCCAGATCAGCATCAGGCTGATGAAGCAACAGCTCCAGCAGCGAGGGTGGGGGTTTAATGGGGGTGGCCTGGTCCTAGGCAAGCCTGCCTGTAGCTCCACGGACAGGGCTGCAGCTGGTCAGCCAGCTGTGCAATGAAAGCTCATGCTTGGAGGGCAGCGATGGGATCCTGCAGACATGCTAGCAGACACATGAGGAGGAATTGGCCACCAAAGCCAGTGAGGACAAGGGAAGGAAAGAAAACGGCTTGGGAAAACGTGTCATCACCAGATAAACTTCTGACTTGCTTTCCAGGATATTCACTGCTTGTTTTCCGGCAAACAGCTGAGACTGTTAACACCACTTAAGCACCCCTCAAACCCACTCCTGGGCTGCCACATGCAGGAATGCCTGGACAGGTATCTGTTGCCTGGAGAACTCTTTGCCCTCTCTCCCATCAATCTCTTGGCCAAAAAGCAAAGTCCAAACCAAGCAGCCTGCACCACTTGCTCAAGACCTGCACCACACCCAAGACGACCAACTATCTGCCAGTCTGCAAGGGTTGAAACCGTTTCAAACACCACACACTCTGGCCAGACAGCAACAGCAGATTGTTGGAGTGTGAACATTCCTGCTGTGTGGTGGGTCACTCGTCAGCTCCAGGTCCAGTTCCCACAGGGTGGGTAACTAGCTGGTCACTCTGTGCTGAGTGCAGGGCCAGAACAGATCCCTTAGCTCTCCCATGAGCTCCATCTCCAAGGAGTACTGGCAGGCTTTGAGGAGGGGGGGGGGTTCATGTGTGGGCCTCCGTCTAGAGGAGGGAATGAGCTTGGGCACCACCACCACCCACCAATGCAGCATAAGCAGCACTCAGCAGAGGGACCCCAGTCAAGCTGGGAGTATCCCCTCACCCACGGGTCTGTGCCAGAGAGACGGTGAGAGACAGGGGTGGCCGGAAGGTAAAGAAGGGGGAATGACACGAGGGCTTGCACTTGGGCTGTGCCGGCGGGTGTCCCATCAGGCCGGAGCAGGGACACCCGGCTGGCTCCCTCCCGCAGCAGATGGCGAGCCCGGCTTCCGCTGCTCTGAGCAGAGCGCACACGGCAGCAGGAGACAGTGGCCAGCTTCCCAAGCCTGGCGGTTTCTGCTCACAGAGACCCAGGCATCGATTTGCAAGGTGTCACACTGGCATATGTCACAAACAGGATGGCAGGTTGATTTCGAGCACCGACTGGGGGAGGAGGAGCAGGCTGCCACAACGATGAGCAGAGGCTGTGCACAGAAATGGTTGCTGTGCTCAGCCTCCCTTGGCTCCCATGGAGCGGGATTTGTCCAGGCTGAGCTGTCCCTGCCTGTTCGGTACCTGCTGGCCCTCTGCAGTCAGCCAAGGTGCTGGTGGCTGGGGTTCCACAGCACAGGGGAAAATGGGGGTCCTGTGCACTGCCTCTGGGACAGCACAGTGGGGTGAGGAGGAAACAGCACACTTCTAAAACACAGTGCCAACCACTCCTGGCCTGAAACACACCCCGACAACTAACACAAGCTCTCCCGATCACTGGGGACCCAGCACTGTATTCCATCAGCCCTACAGCACCAGTGCCCTGTGTGCAGCACCTTCCCTCCAAACTCAATCACCAGCTAGCCCCACGTACCACCCTGCTGACAGGGCACTTTTGGCTAACCTAGATCCTTTCGTGCTTCTTCAGTTGAAGCGAAGAGGGACAAAGCCTGAGCTCATGTGGCTGGGAAGATGGGAAGTGGCGCAGAGCCAAGCCCTGCATCGGCTTCCCTAGGTGGAGGGGACGGCTCAGAAATGAAGCGTTCCTCCTCCCTACAGGGTATGCCTGAAATAGCCAGGCTTGTCAGATCTCTGTCTCTGGCCGTGATGGATTAGCCTCTCCAAGGCAGAAGGCAATTTATTCATTAGTGACATTTACACCTTGTGGCTGCATTACCATCGTGGTTGGTGACACGTGCTCGAGCTGTCAGTGCTGGGCTTGGAGGCGACATTGCTGCTCCAACAGTGCAGCGAGACACGGCCTGGGCACCTCAGCTTAGGAACACCTCCTGCCTGGCTCCTCAGTTTGAGCACACAGATTGCTTTGAAAGCCCACTCTGCTCCCGAGCTTCTCCATCAAATGCCCTGCTCCATTTCCCCCCCACCCTCCCTGCCTTGCAGTACCGTTGCTCCAGCACCGCATCCTCCTGCCCCATTTTGCCTTCTGTCTCCTGTAAAAACCACCGCCTTTGCAAAGCCTTTTACAGCTGTTCTCAACCAGCCCTCTTCTTGCCATCTCTTGCTGAGCGTTCACATGCTATTCTGCCCTCTGCCAGCTGCCCTCGGCCCCAGCAGAGAAGCACAGAGCCCATGTTTGGAGACTTCTCCAGCAGACATGCTGCTTTCACCATGGTGCTGTCCCCTGGTCCCGCACTGCCACAACAGCTGACCTGTCTCTCCTTCCTAGTCTGGAGACCAGGACCACCAAAACATCAAGGCCTTCTGTTTTCTAACTTCAGACAGGTGCTGTGAAATTCTCTGAGAAAGCACAAAGTGATGCCAAAGTGATGCCAGGATGTGCTGCGGTTGCTCTGCAACAAGCAAGCAGAGGGCATACCAGGGCAGGGAGCACTGATGGAAGGCTGTGCACAGGCAGGGTATGGTGAGGTCTAGCCACCAGCATGCCTGTGGTCATCATGCATCTGCTGGCACTTCATGGCTGGCCCATGGCGCCCAGCAGGGAGGGGACCAAAATGATGTGAATGCACGGCCTCGGAGGGGTTCAGGGGAGGGGAGTGCTTTGGCCAGCTCAGAGGAATGACAGTTTGCACATCGGGTTTGGGGAGAGTGAGAAGAGCTGGAAAGCGTTGTCCAGGGAGCAGATCCGGCAGCTCTCCAGTTTCAGGCAGCCAGCAATGGATTAGCGTGTTCTCAAACACAGCTTGCTCCATGCTTTTATCCCTGCTCCCTGCCACTCGCTGCAGCAAATGTGACACTTCACACCATCATCTCCTCACAGAAACCAGGTCAGGAGTTTCCTCTCACGAGGAACAAGCAATGCTCTGTCACCCTGAAAAGCCCTTGCCCCAAGGATGAATGGGTGTCACCACACCAAAGCCACAAACATATCAATCCTCTGCAGGGCCACAGATCCCAGCTGTGCACATGCACGCAGAACCCCACCCTGCTACATGTGGGTGGATGGCCATGTCACACCTCCAGGGGCAGAGAAAGATTTTAAACTCCAGCCTCCGTTTCTGATCAACCTACCCCACTGCAAAGCCACAGGGCCACCATCCTGATCTGCCTTGAGCATTCCTTCTCCACCAGCACAGCACATTACTAACAGAGATGGAAGGAGTGGAGAGTTAAAACCCACATTATCATCAAAAACCTTTTTCTTTTTAAGCAAGGAACAGCAGTGTTAAACACTTCTCACAGCTGTTAAGGCCTTCTAGTTGCATTTCAGTTTGAAAAAGCTGTTGGCATTTCCAAAGTGAAATCCTGTTATTTTGGGGTCTAGTTGTCACCGCTGTTTGCCCAGTCAGCTGAGCAGTGCTGCTCCATCAGACACACTGCTACTCTCACTCCCCTGTGCTCGGCCCCCGGGGACAAGCTCTTCCTGGGGGCAGGTGCAGCACAAACAGAGCCCACCAGCTTCTGCCAGGGCCGAGCAGGAGGTGATGCCTGCTTTCAGCTGATCCTCCCTCTGCATCTGCTTCTGGAAATGTGCATAGACTCAGGATTGGGATTTTCCAAACTCTCACCCTGACTGGTTCATGGGCTGCCATCCAAAGTCTGAATTCGTGTCACGGCAGCTGACGGCGCTGCTAATGGACGCTGGGACCATGGGACTGATACAAAGTACTACGTCATCTCACCACATTCTAGCTAGGCTTTTTCTTTCACTAATGTGAGTAGCTAAGATTGCAGAAGCAGCTTGTGCTGATGGAGAGTGAAAGAACCTCATGTGTCTGTATGTGAAGTTATTTTGTTCTACAAAATCCACTAAATTATAATCACAGTAGGTGATCCATCCATTCACAGAGTTCAAAGGACTGGGGAGGGTTCCAGATGGGCACCAATTTCTCACAAGCTTCATTTCCCCCAAATGAAGTTTACAAAAACCAAACGAACAAACAAAATGGCCCAACAAAAAGAGTCTTCCTGGGAATGGGGGAGGAATAAAACCCACTTAGCTTTCCAGCAGCCGCTGTGCTTATTCTCAGTGCTGGATGGCCATGCTGCACATTGTCATGGGCTCCTGAAAATTTGGCAGCTTCTGGAAGAGTTGCATAGGTGGATGATATACCTGTTAGTAGAGCCTGTTTACGAGCCGCAGGAAGAGGAGCTTGTTGAACTCCACAGGGAAACTGTCCCTCCCCCAAGACAGACATGAGGTAAGGAGGGAAGGAGGAAGGGCAGGCCACGAGGCCATGGGTCTTGCAGGTTCAGTTCTGTCCTTGGGACCTCTTTTCCCTCAGAGGCGGAAAGGCTATGGTCCTGTGGGAGCAGGCTCCTCTCCCAGTGCTGTGGAGGTGCTGTGGAGGTCAATTTGCTTGTTAGCTTCCTTTTGAGGGAGTTGACAAGATCGCATCCATGGGCATAACGTTCTCCTTGGCGGAGCAGCTGTGATGGAGGCAGTAGAGCAGAACAATTCAACCCACTGCTTGTACAAACTACAGATATTCAGCATTCATTCACGTTGGCCAAGTCTCAACACAAACTCTATGCATCAAAACAACACTGTGATAGATCAATTTTTCTGGACTCAAGGACAGACCCCTTGGAGGAGCTGCTAAGCCAACCTCACATTAGTATAGTACCACTGGCTTCAGTAAAATTACACTAGCAGTGAACATAGCCCATTAATTTCTACCTGAAGTGTGACTGTGTCACCTTTCCACTTTTTCCAGAAGGCCCACAGGGAAAACAGCCCTTGGCAGGCTCAGCCCCAAGTCCCCAGTGGGGTCCCAGGTCCTATGAACCGGCCTTTGGTCCCCCTGCATACCTGGCTCAGTGGAGAGTGTAGGCCCAAGTGCATCACAGGAGCCAGCAGCACCAGATAGAGCTACCACTTAAACTATGTCTCGTTTCTGACATTACCTGGATCCAGATTATACTCCTACAGAATTTATTCTAACCACTGATTATGAATGAAACAGGATCAGAAGGACATATCCCAACTTGAGACTTACAGCTCTTTGGTAATAAAACATCTTGATGGTGGTGTAGCATTTCAAACCCAGTCCCTACAGCGACTGCAGCAGAGTAGGAGCACACTGCAGCAAGTCTGTACCCTGCTAAAGGCAGCACCCTGGTGACATTAGACAGCAGTACTGAAGCTGTGGTTGGAAAGGCTGGAAGGAGAGCTTAAAAGGTGTTTTTTGTCCCACCTGCTAATCAGCAGGTGCTGTTTTACTGGCATCAGATGCTACCTAACTTTCTTAAACTTCTGCTTAATAAATCTTTTCCTGCACTTCTCTCCCCATGGGCATCCATCAGTTATGAAACATCTCAGCAGCCTCTTGAGTGAAGAGATAACAAAGAGGGCAGGGATGGGCTGGATCTCTAATGTGCTTTTTATGGGGAGTAGAAAGGAAGGGGGGTGCACTTGTTTGACAACGGATGAACAGCAGCTTCTCCAGCCCTAATACTGCGTATTTTCTTGGAAAGCCTGGCCTTGGCCATAGGCTCAGGTTCCTTCTCCCCACCCTAATAAATGCCCCTACAGCTGCTCACCCTGACGGCCCTCTCTGAAACCTCCCTCCCTGGTGTGGAGTGAGACATGACACACAGTGGGCTCAAAGAAGTACCACTTGGCTGGCTGGTGTCATCGACAGGTTCTGCACAAGCAAAGTGCTAGGCACTACCTGGGAAGCTTCCATGGTGCTGAAAGATGATAAATGGGTGGTGATGTGTCTTGATGATCAGCTAATCCAGAGCTTCTCACACACTTCTCTCTCTCTCTCTTTTTCTCTAGTTCAGAAAAGCTGGAAAGCTTTTAAGTACCTGACAAGCGTACCGACAGCAACGCAAAACACCAAATAGCCCAAACTAATTCTCCAGCCTTGCAGTAGTAAGAACTAGCCCTCTTCTGGGTTGCATTAGCACCATGAAGGGCCAGTAAGAGGAGCTGGTAGCATTCCTGCCTCCCTCCTTCTGGTATGTGAGGAAAGCCTGCTGCTGAGTGCAGTGCTGAGCCTGACTCGCAGCCCATGGAAAGCTGCAATGTTTGAATGATGTACGGAAAAAACCAAAGCCATCTGACTGCAGAGATCTTCCCAGTTATTGCCCCCATCATACTGACAAGCACCCAGCTTTGACCTTCCCAGAGGGTGATGTGTGCTGTCCTGCTTTCCTTGTGTAAGGGGCCAGCAGCTCTGTGTACTCCACCCACTTTGAAGAGATCTTCTGCACCAGAAATGAGGACACAGCCACCCTGACAGACCAAGGCATTGCTTGCACCTTTGGCCCTCTCCCCTTGCCTGGGCCAGGCTCAGAGCAGGAGTGACATACTCACTACACAGTGAAAACTTCTGCACCACCACTCAAGCCAGGGTTTGGCAAGTGAGATCAAGACTCTGGAATTGGTGAAGAGAAGGCTACAGATAACAGGCCTGCTTTTGTCAGGAGGGCTATGAGGAAAAGGAACAGAGCGAATTAGACTCACCAGTCAATGGAGGAGAAGTAATGGGATTAAGACACAGCACGGAGAACTCAGGTTAGATATAAGGGAGAAGGCTATCCTGAGAGGAGCAGATTGGGCCATCGAATGACCTGCCAAAGGAATCGTCGCCACCAACATGGATACAGCAGAGAGCAGACACAAGTCTCAGAAAGAGCAGACAGCTGACTGCTGCACAGCCCAGAGCTGTGGTGGGTGATGTGCATGTGCCAGGAGATGGGACCACTCCACCACGGAGAGGCTGTGTGACACAACAGGGACAGGCCACCTCTGGGTATCTGTGCTCGTAACCTGAGCCATAAGGAGAATTACAGCAGCTGCCCTTGGCCCAGGGTGCTACAGTCTCTCACCAACACTTAGGAGGAAACCCTCTTTGCCAGCAGTGTCCCATGCAAGGAGACGGAAGGGAGAGCCCAGTTTTCTGCTCTGAACTCTCCTGCCTGACTAGACATGCCAGGACAAACCCTAGTTTCAGTCTCTCCTCTTCAGCTCCACCACTTCTCTGTCAAGCCACCAGGCAGCTCCTGTCCCTGCTGCCCAGTCCTGCTCCCCTACCATGTCCAAGTGCACCATCCCCCTTTCCTGAGCCTGAGTGTCTTGGGGTACACATGATAGCGTCACCCCAAGACACTAAACCAAATGGGGCCAGAGCAACAAGGCGAGGCATTCTCATGGAAAGCCCCAGAAAGAGCCAAGGACACGATGCGTGAAACTCTGCTGCAGGTGCTAAAAGCCGGGGGGCACAGAGGCCCTGCTAATCTGTCCCTATTGTGAAGATTGTCTTTGCCCCAGGGAGCTAAAAGGCCTGCCAAAACTTAGATAAATCCATCTGTCCAAAGCACCTTGGAGGCTGGAGATAGAAAGATGAGCCATTACAGCCTAATTTAAGCAATGTGCAGGAGATTTCAAAGAGAACATGTCACGAAGGACAAGCAGGGATCTCATTCCTCACTAATGACCCGTTGCAGCTCCACTGTCTCAATTCACTGGGACATACAAGCACACACCATTATCCCTCCGGAGTCACGAGGACACTGAACATTGGCCTTGGCTTACATTAGGCCCTCAGAGAGAGAAGCACGAGTGTACAGCAAGCCAAATGTCATTACTAAGCAAGGAAATCCCAGGGCTGCTTTCGCCCAGTCTGAATCTGTGCCAAAAATAATGAGAACAAAATGCAGATAGGGATGTGCCCACACCAGAGACCTTATGCTTCTCTGTCCTCCAAGGGACCCTCTTCTTTAAGCCAACATCTAGCTCTGGTAGTGAAAGCAAGGGCAGATGCTAAGATAGAATCATAAACAGAGTGAGATTTTAAGGGACTTCCTGTTCAAACCACTGTTGTTTGTAGTTTAGCACCCAAGATCCAGGAGGACAAGCTGACTCGGAGGGCAAGAGACACTAACCAGGATACGCAGGGCATGAAGAGCAGAAGACTGCTCTGGCAGAAAAGACAGGTGGAGCCCTACAACGCCCACAGGTGCTGACCACTCCAGGCTTGCCAGGAAGAGATGACTTTCAAGAGGACCAATGCGGTACACGGGTGCACTTGCAGCCTCCTCAAGACCTGGGAGGCAAAGCAGTACAGCAGCACGATGAGAGAGACAGACCCCTCATTAACAGCTGGCAGGAGGAAGACGGCTGGACTAAATACAATGCCTCACTGTTTGCCCTTCTGCCACAGATGGGGAGGCAGACACCAAGCTCAAATGCCCAGGTGCCAATGGACTTGCCCTTGTCACCCAAGACCTGCTACTCGTAGCTGCTGTTCACCCCAGCTGATGAGGGAAGCGGGGTAAGGCTGAATAGTGCTGTCTGGAGAAATCGCTGGCTGATTTGGCATGCACTCCCCCAGAGATGACTGAAAAGGAGACAGCTTTTCTGAGAACAAGGACACGAGATCTGGGGATGTGTTGCTGGAGGAGGAAAAGCTGGGTGTCTGCATGCTGCAGACACTGATGCAGCTTCAGTGATACGAAGGCTCTTTGCCCAATGTCACTGAGATCCTTTCCAGCAGGGTGGAAGGGGCAGCACAAAGCTCAGAGCAACCTGCCCCGACAAGAGCAAGGCAGAAGAGCCCAATAGCTAATGAGCTACACAGAAGTCACCTCACTTCTCACAGCATGACCTCCCTGCAAAAACCTCTGTCATGCAAAACATTCCGTTTCAATCAGGTTCTCCTCTAACATATCCCCGGCCTCTGTTCTGCAGAGCATCCCTCTTGGCAGATGCCTCCTGCACGGGTCCTGCACCAATAGTAGGGTCCCATAGAAAGGGAATCCTTTTGCTCCTCCTTTCCCTAGCCCAAGTTCACAATGCTCCAGCATGCTTATGCATTTGTTCCTCCTATCCCCTCAGAGCTCTCTGCCAAAATGAGGCTTCCAGGAGCCTGCAGCTCAGAGTCCACAGCCAGAGCCCAGATGGATTTCATGCAAAATTCACTCGTGCAGACATGCACCAACCTGCTGCTCCATTATCAATAGGTGAACTGCAGCTGAACCTACCAGAGACTTCCTTGATGCTTGGCTGAACCAATTAGGACTCACTTCAAAGTCAGGAAGGGTCCCCAGCCACTTGATGTGCCACCTGATACCATGATGTCTGTCCCAGTGCCATCCTCTTCCCCTTCCCCAGCTCACCAGGGGCCTCCTGTTTTCTCTTTCCAGCTGAGCCCTCCTCCAGCAAACACATCAGTAGCACTGCAGGTCTCTTCTCCATCTGGATTTGCACATTCATCCCATCCCTGGTGCTGCATGCCCAAACAGAAAACCCTTTACCAAGGGGATGCTGACTCACAGCTGGCACGCCGAAGCTTCCTAAGGAGCTGAGCCTGGGACCCTCTGGAGGCAATGCCATTCTCAGCAGTGAGAATAAAGTAACAGTCGGAGCATGGTCTAAAAAAAAAGTGGGGAGGGTGGGGAATGGTTGGGGAGAAGGGGAAAAGCTGGATTCGTGGCTTTCAGCCTTTGCTCTAACCTGCTGCTCAGCTCCATGTGCCTGGGTACCCCTGACCTTCCGTCACAGGCAGCGACACCCTGCTCCCAGGGCCTGTTCTCCTCCCCCCTGTGAGGGGTCTTGCTCCAGTGTGGGCAACAGGGTGGGCAGAGGTGCAGCAGGGCGCTTTTTGGTGGCTGCTGGTTCCTTGGAGCACGAGCCAGCCTGGAACCAGGGCTGGGAGCCAAAGCCACCCCCTCCCTGCATCAGACCTGTCATTTTATTCCCCCCTGTGGGTCTTGATACCATGAATTACGGTTCTGCGGTTGAATTTTTTTTTTTTGCATGTGGTGATCGGTCTGGAGTTCTGTGCCGTGTCAGGGGGAGCATCAGCATCCACCCTTCTGGGAGGTCAGAGCCACAGCAGGGAAAGCTTTTGCTGGCTGCCGGAGCAGGATGCCGTGTCCACTCCATCCTGATGCCCTCCTAGGCTATCCCCCTTGTGCTCCTCTCCCCATATCCTGCACTGGCTCAGGCCAGGCAATGGACAATGAGATCTCACCGCCTTCTGCTTTCACAGTGAGGTCTCCACGCAGGACCCATTGCGATGGAGGTGACGGTGGTCGTGGTTCAGGCAGCCTTCGTTGCGGTGTACGATGAGGACGGGGAAGTAGAGGGCATCCTGATAAGGAGGGGGGTCTTCCTCCTCCACAGTCACCTGGCTGGAGAGGCGTGTCTGCTCAGTGGGGCAGCTCTGCTCGTTCAGGCTGCCACTCCGGCTCTGCCAGAGGCAGCTGCGGCGTGAGCCGTACAGGCGGCCCAGGGAGAAGCGGCTGCTGCTGAAGGGAATCCTGGGACTGCCGTTGCAGATGCTCAGAGCACTGCGGGAGAAGATGGAGGAGCTGCTTATAGTCCTGTGGCAACGCTCGCAGTTCTGCCGGTAGCCCCCGTAGCGGCAAGCAGAGTAGCTGGTGCAGCCGGAGAGCCCCACCAAGTCCATCAGGACTGCTTCCGAGTAGCTGGGCACCAGTTGCTGGTTGGATCGTATGTGCCACTCCAGCTCGGTGCTGTCCACCGTGTTGACACGGGGCATCCTCCGGCAGAAGGAGCGCTCCTCGGCCGGTGTCACTGCCACGTAGTCGAACCCAAAGAGTTTTTCCACGTGGTAATGGACATAGGAAGTGCGGTACTCATTTAGCACCCGCAGGGGCCAGGATAGGGTCAGCAGAGCTGCCACCCAGAAGACATAGTGAGATACGTACCAAGGCAGGTTGTCTGGGTCGGAAAAGGCCACCATGTATTCCTTGAAGTCCACATTTTTGAGGTGCATCCCCTCCCTGGCCTCCATGTAGTCATCTAGGCCCTCGTTCTCCGTGAAGAAGCGGGCCCGCTGGGTCAGATAGGAGTTCTCTGACTCCACATTGGCAAAGCTGAAACACTTGGTGAAGCGGAGCCGTGTGGCTGGGTAGCTCTCCAGGTCAATGAGGTCCTTGGAGATGTCCTTAACTCCACAGTTGGAATAATCAAACTCGGCCTCTGCCACGTGGGTGTTGACCCGCTCATGGTACACTTGGGTGGTGGTGTAGGCGTCCCCGTTGCGGTAGCGGGTAACCTGCCGGGTCCTGCGCACGTAGTGGTAGCTGATGGCCTTCCACCAGATGCAGGGGGTCGCCTGCTGCATCCGCTGCACGCGCTCGTGCACGCTCTCCACGTCTACCTTGTACTGCAGCTCGTTGCGTGTGTAGCAGTGCCAGCACTCCACCAGGTACACCACGTAGAGCATCACCAGGAAAGCCAAGGGGATGTAGACGTAGCCGTTGGAACAGGGGCTGTCGTGGTACATCATGGACTTGCCCTTGTAAGCGCTGTCAAAGGTCAGCCGGGTCACCTTGGTGACGTGGCACCAGGTCATGGCTCCCATGCAGCCATACATGAGGAGGGACAGCAGCAGGCATTTCCAGTGGGACTCTCGGCACAGGGACTTGCTGAGAGACTGCTTCACCGGCCGCTGCTGCTCCAGGGGACGGGGGAGAAGGAGAGAAAACAAGAGAGGAGTATGTAGGCTGCAGAGGCAGGGGAAGGGGAGCAGGCAGCAGGGTGCTGTGGTAGCACCTATAGCTCTGCAGACAGAGACAAACTGCAGATGCCGTGGGGCTCCTGGCCTCGGCAGGCAGGGCAGAGGCCGGGATCTCTCACAGGATAACAGTCATACAGTGCAGGAAACTGTCACCCCCACTTCCCTTTGTGGTGCTCTGCCCCTCCCTGGGAGACAGAAAGAGCCCAGCTGGACACGGGGAAGAATGGCAGAGGACGACGCTGTCAGCTGCACCCTGGGCATCCCCCTTCTTCAACAGGGAGTAACCCCTACCATCGCCACTTCCCGGGGACAGGTATTGGAGCACAAGATTAGAGCCTGGGCGATCTCCTCCACATTCCTCAGCTTTTGCACCCACCCCACCAGCACAGGCAGCCCTAACTGATGTCACCCCACCTGAACCCCTCACCACAGCTCGTCCCACTGCACACGAGTCTCTCCCCGCCTTCCCAGTAATGACCAACGGCAACATTCCAATTTCTCCCACCAGGGTGGCACAAGCTGCCTGGGGTGCCTGTAAGATGGAGAAACAGACCTTCTGCAGCTGGGAAGGTCTGGGTTTGGTAATGACAATTCCCACTACAACACTTGGCAGCCTAAGGAGCTCTGAAGTGCTTCTCAAGTGCTTTATAAACCACACCAATGAGAATGTACTTTTCCACGATTAAAATGCAGCCACCTCTGGTAGGAGAGAAAGCAAATATGGAGTAACATCCTAAAAAGTGTTCAGGCTGGAAGAGAGGAGCATCCTACCAATCTGCAGCAGCAAGGAGGGCAAGAGGCCACTCACAGCTGCTGGCAAATGTCCCTGCTTGCACTGGGATTCAGCTGTGACAGCCCACACTTCTGAAAAAACTGCTCTCAGGTCTTTCATGGTGAAGAAAAGGCAGAACTTCAGCAACAGCACCCTTTAAAGGGATTGCACTGGTGCCTTTACCATAGGAACAGTGCAGAGTTTCACTGAAATGAAAAAACTTGGTTAAGGAAACCTCTGTCTCTCTGCAACACTCTGAGGTCTCAAGTATTGATCCAGCTTTGTCTGTGAGACCTGACATCATCCCATCCAAAGAAAGAAGAGGCAAAGAAACTATTTGCTTTCTTATACAAAAGATTTCATCCAGCAATCTCCAAAGGTGCAACCTGAGAGAGGGGGTCAAGAACCCCAGTCTTGTGCAGACGCCACAAAACTCACTCAGGCTTCAAGCTTTGCTCTCCCTCCACACCTGCAGGCAGCAGCAGCTCCTGAGCTCACCTCTGCAGTGGCAGGGGCCAACGCCAGCTGTAATGACACCACTCACAGCACTGCAGTCCAAGCCTGGCTCCATTATTCTCCACTCCTGAGCACGCTGGGCTGGAGAGGTCTCTCATCCAGGAATCCCAAACAACTGAATGGCCTCACACTGTTAGAAAGCGGGAGGGGCACTTTCACTCTGGCATGAAAAGGAAAATTAAACCAAGAACCAGAGATCACAAGGCCACCGGCAGGTCTAGGGACAGATCTGGGCCTCTTCTTTCCTTTAAGAAATGCATCTTGCTCTCCTGAAGAGCCCCTCATTCCTGGCTTGGTGCTCTAGAGCCCCACAGGCCAATCTTTTCCTCCCTGCCCTTGTCAAAGCCTGCCAGTGGGACTTCTGTCACTGCACTCAGCAGGGCTGGATCCAGCCCAAATCTCCAACAGAGGTTTCTCTCCTAGAGGCACGGAGCTCCCCTGCCTGCCCACCCCAACAGCCAGGCTGTGATGAGCGGAGCAGGTGGCACATCCAGAGAAATCACTGTTGGCAAAGGGAATGGTGGTACATCCCACTGGCAGTCCCAAGCATCAGCTGAGCTCCCCTCTTTGAAGCCACCGGCTGAGAGCAAGAGCTGGAGACAGACAGAGCCCAGGGCTGGCAGGTGGGGTCCTGCTGGTCCGCAGACAACTCACAGAGGTGTAGGGTGGCTCTGCTGGCAGTGCCGGCATGGGCACATGTGCAGCCCAGTCTTCCCAGTGCAACTGACCACTGCAGCAGCCTCACAGCCACGGGGCAAGAAAGCAACCCCAGGTAAGAGAAAAAGGAGTGAGGAGAAGAAGGGGGGGCCTTTCAGGAGGCAGAGCCACCTGAGCTGTGCTCTCTCTCCTGAGGTCAATGCTGCAGTTAAAAGAGCCTGCTCGGATCCCTCTGTCTTTGCTTGGTTGCAGCACGGCTCTCCCATGCTGGAATACTGTACCACTACCCAGGCAGCGAAAGGTTTCCTCTCTCACTGCTGCCTTCTGCGTTGCAGGCTTTCCCTGGCAGCGGCAGCTCTGACTGTGAGGATCTAAAGGAACTGCTCAGCCAAAGGAGGAGCATGGGGAGGGTCTGAACAGGGGCCTTGGAGTGGTACACGCCAAACCCGGGGTGTCTGTGGGCTGTAAATGCTGAGAAACAGCACCTTGTTCAGGAGGCAGATCTGCAAACGGAGCACAAGGAATAAAGCAAAGCATCCAGCTCATTCATTTGCCAGCTGGGGAAGGGGCACCAGAATGACAAGTCTTTGGACACGTCTGTCTCAGAAAAGCAAATTCCACCCCATAATCACTCCCCAGCCCTTCACATTCCGCACTGCCTGTGTCGCAGGAGAAGGGAGATGCTGGCTGTCACCCTGCAGAGATGTAGGCAAGCCCCACTGCGGTTACCCACCCAGGGCAGGGAGCACGATGCAGCCCAGGCTTGGTTCCAGGAACTGTGTTAGCAGGGCTCTAGTCCATGCATTAGTCTCCTCCTAGGACTACGCAGTATTTAGACACTGCGGCGCTTTTACGGGGTCACACTAACCCCTGCTGTAAACTGTTTACAACCCAGTTTTGTCCTAGGCTTTTGAGGCGAAACACATACACCTCGGCTGCACTGGTGGGGTTTCCGAAAGCTGATCAAGTGCCAATGACGGGATACAACCACAGCAGAGACGGAGGAGGAGCCAGATGCAGAGTCTAATCCCAGTAGGAACTGCAGCATCCCTGCTCCTCTCCCAGGCTGCAAAGGGCTCACAGGAGCAAACAACCAGCTCCACAGATTCCCCTGCAGAAGCAGCTGAATAAGGTTTGTCTCCTTGAGCTCTTAACCAGCCTTGGTTAGGTCCAGCATAGCAAACAAGCAGATGAAAAAGCTGGGGAAAGAGAAGTCTGTCTCAGAACAGTGTCACTAGGAGGAGAGCAGGCACTGATATAAATGCCATCGTCATCTGCCATCGCTGCAGTCTGATGGAATGAGGCAAAAGACTTGCCCTACTTCACTGCAAACAGGGTTTCCCTCCATCACCGGGAGCCTCCCTCACTGCTCAGGCTCCAGCAGTGGAGAGTGGTAAGCAAATCTGCTACTGCAGGTGCACTGAAACATCTCTGCAGTGCTAGGGGGCAAAGCTGGCCATAGCTTGGCCGAACCTGTTGTGGGATCCCAATCAGCTCCCTTCTCCGTGCTTCGGTTCACCACACAGAAGGCATGGGGCAACCCTTCGCAGGCGCTAACTGTGACACATCTCGGGAAAGGCAAGGGGTAGGCTGCTGCTAGGGCCTCCCCTCCCTCCTGCGTGGCACTGGCCTCTGACACTGCCCCTGAGGAAAACGGAGATGGAGGCCCACACTTGCAGCTGCTGCTCAGGATGCATGGGGAGGGATGGAGGGGATGGAGGGGATGACTCACAACCAGCCGTGAAGCAAAAGGAGACACCCACAACGCACAGGGCAGAGGCAGCAGAAGACAGGACCCCCATCACTGCTCGTGCTTAACTCCTTTGAGATCTGGGGGAGCCTCTTCTAAAAAAACAGCCTCAAGGGGACAAACATGCCCAGCAACCCAGTGGCCAAGCACATGGGTCAAAATCCCTTAATCACCCCTGCAACCTTGACTCTGCAACTTTGAATACTAAAATCCTTCAAGTTCTTCAAGCTCCTCTTTGTAACAGCCTGGCCCTGGCCCCATCCACTGTCCCCTTTTTAAACAAGTGTTTCCATGCCATCACCTCCCATGCCTCTCACCCGCCTGCAGAGACCTCTGTGAAATCTCCAATTCACCTCCAGAATGCTAAACCTTCATTTCTCGAGATGGCCTGAGGTTCAGAGGGTTAGGTGTCCTAGAGACAGCCCTCTAGAGGGCTGAAAAAACAATCAAAAAAAGCCCCAGAGCAGCAGCCCGAAGGCCCAGGTAGCTCCCGAGTGCCAGGTGGTGGCAGCAGCTTGCAGGGGACTCCAGAGGGACTCCTGAGCATCAGTTTCCATGGCTCTTCCCTAGGATTCACTTACATGATACAGGAAATGAATAAGCCCTGATCCCTTTGACCTCAAATCCCCAGAATAAGGCAGGTAGGGAGGATCCAGTAATTTCTAGGAATTGCCACTGTCTTCCAAGGCTCCGGACAAACACTGGCAACTCCTGGCCAGGACGGTCCCAGCAAATACCCACATCACACACCCCATGCCTACAGCCCAGTTTCAGGAACTACCCGCCTGGAAGAAAGAAGTGGCTCAGTCCCAGGCTGGCAGTGTTGCCAACTGCAGAGGACAGAGGAAGGCTGAGCATCTACAAGCCAGGGAATCCTGCCAGCAGTCAGCTCCTGCAGAGGTACCAAGGTCTCCATTTTACACAGCAGCTTGGAGGAGGACTGGTTCCTTCCATCAGATCCCACCTGAGCAGCAGGACAAGGACATGTTTTTGCTTGTTCCCAGGCTGAAGAGCTTGTCCCTTGGCATTTCCTATCCTCCAAGTATGCATTGAAGAGTGAAATTCATTTCACCACCACTAACATGTGATGCCAAGAGGGAACAAGGGCTCAGTCAGCTCCAGCTAGTAGCTCTTGCTGCTTGCCTTGCTGGGACAAGCTGAGGAGCACCTGAAGCCCTGCCTGGCTCCTAGACACAGCAACCTGAGATACCAAGATGAGGCACCTTCAAACAGAGCACATTTCCCATTTTTCAGACATCTTCCCTGGCTTCCCACTCACCCTGGCCAGTGGACCCTGACATGTGGGATTCAGCCACACTGCGGGGACATTCAGCAATGCTGGCACCAGCAGTTGGTTTTGATGGAAACGAGGACATTGCACAGCCTGTATGGCGTTACAGAGGAACTACAGGGGAGGAGGAACATTCTCCCCTCCTGATAGTTCTGAAGACAAGAGGGTTGCGCTAGGTCAGTCCATGAACCCAAGCTCGCCACTAAAGTCTCCTCATTGCATCAGATGAGACGCCAGCAAGCATGGCACCATCAGGAGAGGCTGCAGCTTCCCTCTCCTCCACCAGCTGCTTCATGCAAGCCTGGGATAGCTTCTGGCCACAGGAAGGATGCCGTTAGCCTGAACAGAGCAGGTCATGGACTACAGACTTTCTGCCTGCTCCCATGGAGTATTGCTCTGACACCATAGTTGGCAGCCACCACGGAGCAATCCTGGACAATCTCACAATCCCTGCGAGCCAGGGGGCACTGTAGGTGAGGGAAACTCATCTGGGCACTGCCCCTGCTACACTTTTTTCACCCAAACTGGCTCTTGCTCTGGCACCTCTGAAAAGTCTGTGCTGTCTTGAAAGTAGCACCAGCACTGCCAGAGCAGCAGCAGTGAGAGACCACATCGCAGCATAGCACAAGCATGTCCTCATGCTAAAAAAGCACCTCGCAGTTTAGCTACCCTTGTCAGGATCTGTTTGAAGAGCTGGGCTCCGGTCAGCAGCAGTTGTTGAATGGAAGCAGGAAGGGAGGAACGGATGCAGGGCAGAGTATACAGTATCTGTACAGCTTCACAGTCCTTGAACTTCAGCATTGCTCTCCTGCAATTATTTATATCTAAATATAAATCTGTATATATAGAATAACCGTGCATGGGCATGGATGTTCTGCCCAAGCCAAAGAGGCAGAGAATACCAGGATTATGCAGCACTCGCAAACTGCAGCTCCTCAACAGCAGAAGGGGAAGTGATGCACCAGCTTCTGAGTACCCCCGCAAGCTGCCCTTTGAGCTGTGGTCTCACCAGACAGGACAGCCCACAACACCAAGAGAATGCTGCCCTTCCTACACTGCCTAGCTGCCCTCCACAGGTCAGCAGCCCCATGGCATAATGTGAGTCTCACCAGTCAGTGCAGTTCTTTCTCTCTTCTTGGGAAGCCTAAGCTGCAAGCAGGATCCGTAGAGGCAGACAAAAGGGCTGGCACACCTGCCTCCCGGTGCTGCTCCCCAGGCACAGGGCACCCCACTCTTGACCCTTTATGGCATCTGCTGCCTGGACTCCAGAAAAGTCATCTGCTGAGGGAGACTGCAGCACACCTGGAGGCCAGGCTGTGCTGGTACTTGGCCTGCACCTTCCACTTTCCCCAGCCACCCTCCAGCTGGGAGCAGCCACCATCAACAGCCCCTGGCTTTGCCATGTCCCCAAGCCCTCTACCCTGCTGCCCACCGCGTCTTCCCTCACAGTGACCCAGGCGGCTCCGCCGCAATCCCGGATGCCCCCAGAAGCCAGCGCACAGCAAGGAGGGGGCTCCACGTCCACTTCTTCCAGGCATAACGAGCTCTGCCCGCGGCAGTAAGCCCAAACGGTGCCCCGCGCTTCTCGTTTGTGATTTTCTCCCTTCCTCCTCCATCCCGGCCACTCCGGCCCCGGCCCCCGCTCCGGACGGCGCTGGCTGCTGCTTCCCTTCCAGCCCCGGAGGCTCCGCGGCGATCCCCAGGTGACGGGCGAGCGATGGAGAAGCGGTGCGCCGGGGCAGCCCATCGGCGGCGGACACCGACGGGTGGGTATCCTCGCCCCCTAAGCCCCCGCCGCCCCGCCGGCCCGCACCGCATCCCCGGGGCCGGAGGGGGGCGAGAGGGGCTCCCAGCGAGCGAGTCCGTACCTGTGCGGGCAAAGCCCGGCCCGGCCCGCGGCGGGGCGGTCAGTGAACGCGCCATGCAAAGCGGACGGGGAGGGAGGGTGGTAGGGGGCAGCCCCGGGCCGGGGGGCGGCCGCTCTCCTCACCTCTTCTCGGGCCCCCTCCGCCTCCTCCTCCGGAGGCACCGGCGTGCT
>VZTD01003876.1:1019579-1034534 GCA_013397725.1 Rhagologus leucostigma | reverse complement strand
CCCGAGGGCCGCCCCGCCGCCCCCGAGGCCCTCGAGGAGACCCTCGCCGAGGCCGCCGCCGCCGAGGAGCGCCTGGATTCCAGCTACGGCTCCGGCGCCCTGCCCGAGGCGCTGCCCGGGCTGCCGGGGGCTCCGGGGGGCCGCCCCGAGGAGCCGCCGTCCCGGCCCGAGGGGCTCAGCCGGCAGCAGCTGGCGGCCCTCACCTACCTTTCGGAGGACGGAGACACGTGAGTGACCCCCGGGGAGCTGCGAGCGCGGGCCCCCAGCCCCGGGCTGCTCCCCGTGCAGCCGGCCGGCGGCGGGGAGCCGGCGCCTAGAGATAAGCCAGGCTCTATCTGCCGTGGTCTCCAGTCCTCTCCCGAGGAAGCATCCGTTCAGCCGGGCTGTGAAGGACGCCCCGGGCCCCTGTCCTAAGAGCCTCCCTCCTTGCCTTGGTGCGCGTGGATGCTTGGCATCCTGGTGTAGGTTTGGGTGGATGACCCTCCTCACCTGGCTTAGGGGTACCTGAGCCAGGTCCAGCAGAGTGAGCAGGAAGAGATGCACCCCAGGCTACATGGCACAGAACGGACCCACCATAGGAAGCCAGCTTCCGCTTGCCGTGGGGTTGCTAGCAACTAGAAGAAAGGGGGGAGCAAATCAAGCCCCCCCACTGTCTCTTCCCCAGAGAATGCAACGTTTCCTCCACAATGGGGAAGGCTTGGCTGCGTGAGATGGCACGTAAGCAAGTCCTGAAACAAGATTGGCTATGCAAGGCAAGGCCTTGTGATGGCTGTGCTAGACGCTGCTCAACCAAGCAACCCAAGAACTATTTGTTCTCAGGTGGGAATCGCCTTGCTTTGCCAACTTGCCCGCAGAGCCGCAGCTTTTGGCACGGTTGTGACGCACAACTCGATGTGGGGCTGCCCTCCTGAGCTTCTGTGACGTAGACAAGTGTTTCTCTTAATGAGGGGGGGCTTCCCACATCCGTAATGCTCTCTCAAGGGTAGAGGCATCATGCCAGAGTTATTTGGTTTGGCTTCTGGTAATTACCTTCATTTAATCACAGCGTTTTTTCCTGTTGTACATTCCCTCAATGGAAGGTTTTCATCATGAGTGTACACACAGAGCATGAGCAAAGCGTTCTCACAGCTGAGGGCAAAGCTTTGCCCCAAACCCATGCTGGAGTTTAATACTGAGTAATGGTGCAAGAGGAAGAGAAACTAAGAGGCACTGACATGAGCAAGCAAATGTCTTCAGTGGCGGGAGCAGCAAGAAGGCTCTGTCCTTGCCTAGCAGAGCACATCTGGATCGAAGCTGAAGATGAGCTGGGAGACAGCCTGAGTGTTTACTTCCCTATTAGCAAGGAGTCTGTGCATCTGCTAATTAGTTCATTAATGCTGACTGTGGATCTGTTCTGAGGGTTGGCTGGAAGTCTCATGGCAAGCAAAGTTAGACTAAACCCAGCCTCCCACACTCCCCAGACAGGCTTTCGAGTCCTGTCCTATCTACAGGCTGATTCTGCGGCTCCTCAGAATGGAGGAGCTTCACCAGTTTTCCCAGCTGTAATGCTAGAGCCAAGGTGCCCATGGAGAGAGCCAGGCGTCTTTTAATCAGAGCTGTGGAAGTAACACTTCCCCCCTGGCTTGTCTGTCGTGGTGTGCTCAGGGCTTATCACTTACTGTTTTATTAGTGAGCCGCATAGATGCAGCTGCTTGGAGATGGTTTTAGTGCTTGAGGCTGTCTTGTTTGGTGGTTGAAGCCCTTTGCCTGTCAGACTTGCTTGGAGAGACCTAATGCAAATACCTCATTAACTAGGAAAACATTAATCAGTGGTGCCTTGGTTACTGTAGGCAGGAGAGGCTCTCAGAGAGCTCCCCAAACGGTTGCCTTTGCTCTTCTGTTTTCTCTCACTCACAGTGCAGTTCAGAACAGGAAATCTGTAAAGAGTGAGGGAGGGAGCGATAGGTCTGCTGGTTGTACAGCTCTGGGCTCGCCGTGTCCACGCAGGCGACAGTTTTCCTGGGATCTACTCCCACTGCTGGGAAACAAAACTATTCTTGTGGTTAGAGTGGTGAGGCTGTGGATTTGTGCCTCCGCTATTCTTGTCTCTCCTCCTGACCCTGCGGCAGAGGTAGGTGGCATTTATATTTAGAAGTGCTGAACATCCACCGCTCAGGTCGATGCAAGTGGGGACTGTGAGCACCCAGCGCCTCATTGAACTGCCACTGGTTTTGTATGTGAAAACAAGTCAGGGCTGACAGTAGTGCTAAAGTCTATGGTGCAATTGCTCATCCAGTGACAGAAGGTCCCCAGAGAGAAGGGATCGGAGGGCCACAGGCTACATCCCTTTCATCCGGCCAGACAAACCCATCTTCTTTTCGTCTTTTCATCTCTGTCAGCAGCACATTTCCTTGTGTGCCTTTTTTGGATGTCTGCCACAGAACAGCTCCAGGCAGAGAATTAAAATCATTACTATCATTATATTTCAGAAGACTTGGGCAACTACACTTTCCTGTAATTGTAATTTTGAAAATACGAAAAATTCAGGGGTTTTGGCCAAGTGTTCCTGTTTCCCCAGATGCCTTGGCTGGTACTGAGCTGAGAGGAGCACTGGGTTTGCACAAAGGGGCTGGGAAAAGTCTTGGTTCTACATCTGACAAAAATCTTCACTGTCCATAGCTCCTTCAGGCTCACCCACCTGTGCCATCTCAAGGTGTGCCTGTGTTTGTCAGCCCGGCACTCCTGGGGTAAGAACAGGAGGTGGAGGCAGAGGTGAGGAGCACGTGCTTGGGCGTTGGAGTGTCAGCAGATCCTCCTTGGATACCTCCCTGCCTGCCTCCGCAGGAGAGGAGCGTCAAAGCAGGCAGGATGAAGCAATGGGTCTAAAACTGTCTCTCCCTGCGCTCAAAGTTAGAAGGAGTCTCACTTTGGCAGGAAGGAAATTGGCTAACAGGGAAGATGGGGGTGTGATGGCCACTGAAGTGCGTGGGTGCTGTCTTCCAAGAATTATTTGCCCAAACGTCACCCTCTCCGTGGCTCCCTAGTGCCACTGGCAGCCCCTCTGCCTCAGAGCTGCAGTGATCAGGCTCTGGCACATTAATCCCCAAGAGAGAGTGGCTCAGCTGTGAGGGCAGGAGACATCAAGCATGAGGAGTGGGGTGGCAAGCGGAAGATGGTGGGTGCACTTCGGGCAGTGATCCGTATCCTGCTTATTGTGTGGGCAGATAGAGAACAAACCCTGTGCACTCAGGCTCAAATGGTCTCCTCCAAGCATCCGTCTTTTCCTTGTGACCCAAACCTCCAAATATCTGTCTCTTCCATGTAAACAATCTCCTTTTCTGCTGACTTGAGTCCTGATGGGACTGCTCTGCATGGAAGTGAAGAGAGGGGCTTTCCAGCTGTAGGCCTGGCTACCTCTGAGCAGACTGCAGGCAGATTTATTGTTGTGCCCCAGCCTACAGACCACCTCAACGTTTGTTAGGATTCATTGAGGAAACCTCATCCTTCCCAGCCGCACCTGGCAGATGCACAGTTCCAGCATCCTGGGAAAAGGATGGGTGTGGGACCAGCTCCTTCAAGGTGAAATGAGGTGTGGAGGGATCACCTGTTTTGTTCCAACACAAGAGAAAACCTCCCCGTTTCCTTGGGCTGATGTCAGCCTCTGCCAACTCTGGAGAGGCAGAGTTGATTCATCAGTGTGTGAAGTTAAGCAGAGTTTCCTCTCTCTAGGGCTATATAGTCTATCTTAAAGTTAAAAACATGTTTTCCTTTCTGCCCATGCTCATCCTTGGGCCACACACCACATTCTACCGTTGGTACCTGATGCTGTGGTGACGGAAAGGCTGGGGGCTGCACCTCAGCAGAAGAGTGACTGTCCTTCTGCATGGGGCTCTGTATGCAAAGCAGTGCAGCACCTCTGCAGGAGTGAAGGTCGGGGGACCCCAGCTTAATCACAGGAGGGAGACCTAGGCCTCCTTCAGATGGAAAATGGGACTGTGTGGTTTTGGTTGGGTGTGTGTTTCAGGGAGGGAGGGGAGCAGAAGAAGCCTGACTTCCTCCTTCCACCAGAGACAAGTAGTGCCCGTCTGCTGATAAGAAATCACGTGCCAGTGACTTGTGGGCTGAAATGCCTTAACAAGGGCTTGGGGACAGTTAATCGAGTAAGATCAGGGCCCCATGGGAGCTGGTGTTCTGAACTCTGCTCCACATGGTGATAGTGAAGGGGCCTCCCTTGCCTGCACAGGTTGTTGCTGAGCACGAAGGCTCATCTGGAAGGGGCCAAGAGCCACTTCTAGCCATTCACTGGCATGTGCCAGTTGTAACCCTCCCAAGTCATGCAGTCCTGGGCTGGGGATCTTCCCTGAGCAGGGGAATAGAGGTTGTCCGCATTCAGGCTGTCTGCTCCAGTGTGGCTGCTTTCTCACTGCTTGCCCTGCTGTACAGGGGTGTTGCTGAACCCCTGTGCCCTGTGTGCCTGGGGAAGTGCTCAGAGTGTGACAGCGAAGATGAAAGAAAGGGAAAGAAGGAAAAAGAAGCAGAGGACTGCAGACACTCGGTTTTAGGAGAAGGATTAAAGAAGTCTGATACAGAGAGCACACCTTGTTGCTGGTCAGGCTGGGAGTCCCCCTGCTTTGCTGGGCTGGGCTGTTGCCAGCTGCCCAGCAGTGGGATGGCCATAGTTAATGGGAAGTGGGGATGCTCCTGGTTTTACCAGAGCATCTTCAGAAACCTCCTTGCTTGATTGCCAGGATTCAAGTCCATCTCAAGTTATTCCCTAGCATGCTGCCAGTTGTGGGGCATTAGAGAGACTGAGTCCTAACATGCGTCTGCCAGGAGGGAGAAGAGATTTTCCTGTGTCCAGCTCCCTGTCCCTGAACTCTCAGCTCTTCCTCTGTGTGTGCTCAGGAGTTTGGTAAACAGGGGAGAGCTTGTTGTCCCTCCAAGCAAGGCCAGGCAGCTCTGCACAAGTTGCTTTGAGATGCCCCAGAAGCTGCTGGCTGCTGCAGGGGTCACGCACATACAGCCTTGGCATAAAGTGGGTAAGTCCTGGCAGCCTTCTGAGATCGTGCATGCAAGAGGTTTTTTTCCCTGTTTGGATGACTTCAGCCTGGCCTGGAGGAAATTTCTTCAAACTTTCCGCCTGCCTAGGTTTGCCTTGGAGCTGGAGAGAAACACGGAGAACTTCAGCACAGAGGAAGGGAAAAAATGGCTGGATATTTCCATGTCTTGGGATGCAGAAGCCTGGCTGTAACAGATCAGCCAAGGTGGGGTGGGCTTCAGGTCCTTGCACTCTGCAGGCAGGCTCGACTGCTGCTGGGAAAGGGTTGAGCTCAGCTAATTTAACACAGAAATATTCATTTTTTATTGGCTTGGGTTTGGGTTTTTTTAGTATAATGTGAATAAATGAGGAGTCAGACATGACTGTGTAGGAAGAGGTTGTGGGATCTGAGCTGTGAGAGTGGTTAGTGCGTGCCTCTCAGTGAGCTGCGTGGGATGCTCTCTGTGTCACAGAGCTGGGAAGCCCCTCTGACTGTGGCAGATATGGGACTGAAGGGGGGCCCTGAGCTATCTTAGACCCACGGCTCGTGCCTCATTAAAAGAAAATCCTGAGACAGTGAGGATACCTGTGGGGTTGTAAATGATTGCTAGGGTGTGTTGTACAGGCCGTGGCAAAGTCCAGGCACTTTCCTCTTGTAAGAGGCTCTTCTGACCTCAAGATATCTCTGTGTACGAAAACTGTAGAATGTATTTGCCTCCCAAAGAGTGAGGCGTGAGTTTGTTCTGTTTGAAATGGATTTACCACAGTCAATGGACTTTTTGGGATGTTTGCTGCTTTTATTGAAATTGTTCATCATGTGTCTCTGACAGTGACTGGCCTCTGCTCAGGTGAGCTGACCTGTTTTCTGGCTCGGCCCATCTGTGCATAGATGGTAGTACGGGACAGGCCCCTTGTTTTGCAGCCCACATGCACCTGATGTTTAGTGCTTCTGCAATCCCAGCCCCACCATCTGCTCAAAAATGGAGCAAAATTCTCAAATGTGAGGGTGCAGAGTCTAGAGGCTCTGAGGCTGGGGTCAGGGTACCTTCTCGTCTCCAGCACCCCTCATCCTCAAGCACTCAGACCAGACCCTCTGCAGAGCACCCCAGGAAAGGTGGGACTGTCTCCTCTGCTCACCTGTTGGTTCCCACCCCTCACTTTCAGCCCCAGGAGCACCAGGCTGGGAAGCAGCTGCTGCCCAGACTGGAGATTGGGAATGCTGAACCCAATGTGACTGAAAGGGCTTTGCATCCCTCTAGCCACAACCTCCCTCCAATCCCATCCCAACCCCCGCTCCACTCAAATTCCAGCTGTGCCCTTCCCAGGGAAGGGGCAAAGAAACTTGCAGGGCAGGAACACAGAACATGGGATGAGGCAGCTGGGATCCACTGCTCCCTTGGAGCTGCCAGAGGGCAGCTGGAACAGCTTTATGGAGCAGGGCAGCATTGCATTGGTATGTGGGGAGGAAGGAAGGGAGCCAGGCTGGGCTGGTTCAGGGCTGCAGGGCAGGATCGAGCTGTGCTTGCTGAGCCCACTGGCAGAGGTTCATGCTGATGGCTGAGGAAGCGGTTAGCAGCGCAGGTTACAGGGCTGGAACAGGACAGCAGGGTAAGCGTGGAATTCCCCTGCTGTTTTCCTCCTTCCTTGCTCTCCTTTCTATTGCTGCTGGGGCCATTTCCTCCCCTGAACAAATTTCTCTTGTGTGAATTGTTTGCATGATTTCCTACTGCTCCACTCGGCCAAAACAAGGAGCTGAGAACGAGCTGTTCCTGCTGCAGACAGGGACTTTATCTAGAGAGGGAGAAAAACTTGTCAAAGCAAATTCAATTGAATGCTGGATCCCCTGATTTAGGTGCTTCTGGGGTGAGATGGTGAAGGGAGAGGCTGCTTTGAGGACAAGGTGTCTTGCTCTACGATGGGGGGATCTGCATGGTCAGCTCCTTTTCTAGAGAGATGGAAAAGGATAGCCAGAGAACTGGTGGGACTTCATCAGTTCTGCTTGTGTGTCACAGCTGGGTGTCACGCCTTACCTTGTTCTCCTGCCTCCAGTCCACATGTGTGGAAACTTTTCCTACTGGACACTTGAGGTCACTCAGAAGTTGGAGATGGACAGCACTGTGGAAATGGATGCCCTCCTGTTCCTAAGCTAGGACCACTTTGGGCATGGCATGTTCAGTCCCAGGGACATCCCCAGGGATAGCCCCAGTGTCTCTGCTCCAGGCTTGTTATCTCTGTGATGATGGGTAGATCACTTTGTGCCAGGGATGTCCTGTGCCTTTGTGATTCCGAGTGTAGAGTCTCCTTATGCCAGGACAGAGCTGGTGAGCAAGTGGAAAAGCTGAGAATGAACCCAGCAGTCTGTACTCCTGCCGTGTTTCCCCTGCCCACAGCTCCTCCATCCCTTGCCTTCTCCAAAACTCCCCGTTGCCCTTTCTGACCGTTCCTGCTGGACACCCACCCCTGTGGCTGCAGCCAGGAGCACTGCAGGCAAGAGCGTGGGGAGGGAGGGAGCAGGAAAGTAGAGGAAAGCAGAGGAGAGACGTGCAGGCAGCCTGGGATGGGCAAGGGTCTGATGGCAGGGTGGAGGGCTCGCTCTGGCGAGGGCACGCTGCCGTGGCTGGGCGAGGAGCGGCGTCTGGCAGCGAGCGGGTGTCTCTCCATCGCCATGCCCTGGCTCTGGCACGCGATGTGCCAGCACAGAGCAGCCCATCAGCAGCTGGGCCACGTGGCTGCCGTTGCACAGAGAGAGGTGTGCTTGTAGCCTCAGTGGAAGAAAGTGGAGACTGGCACGATGCCTGCGCCTCAGGTCTCCTGGCTGTAAGAGGTTTCCTGGGTTAGGAGACAATCCCAGTTCCCGGTTGGCAGCACTGCCCGTGGCACAGAATGTCTCAGTGCACATGTGCTCATGGTGGGCTCCTCCCAGCCTGCTGGCCTTGTCATGATCCCCCCAAGTAGCTCAGGTTCCTGCAGCCATTTCAGGAAGTTGAGGGCTGGCAATGAGGAAAGGCGGGAACGAATGCAGAAATGAAAGCCCCGGAGGAGGTTGCACTGGGTGGAGAAGGAAGAGGGAAGGGGGAAAGCAATCCTTCAAAGCAGGCACATCCCAGCTGCAAGGTGAAAGCCTGAACTCTGGCCAGGGGGATGGTCACCCCCATTGCCTCTGCTGCATGGATGCCCAAACTAGCTCAGTGTCAGCCCAGCCCTGAGCGGCTCCACTGCCTTATTGAGCTGCAAAGGCAGCCAAGCCAGGAAAAGTGAGGTGCTGGCAGTGGCAGAGGGCTGCTCGGGGGTTTCCACATCTCTGGGGTGACTGCCCCACTCATCCCCACATGACAGTGCAGTGTCGTGTGGGTAGTGACAGAGGGGCCCCGGGGGATTCCTGGGGCAGGAGGGCTGTCTGCCGCGGGACACAACCCTGAGCCCTGCTCTCTCCCCTGGGAGCCCAGCGTGGCTCTGGAAAGCGAAAGCACCAGCGGTTTAAAGTTCAAGCTGAATTGCTGTGGAAAGTCCCCTGTTAGAGCAGTCTTAACTCTGCTGTACCTGAAAAAGGCAGATCCTGCCACCTCTTCCCGCACGTGGTGCCTGGGAGCAGGTTTGGAGAAACAGGGGCTGTCCCTGCAAGTGTGCAAAGGACACCTCAGCAGAGGTGCTGCCGCAGGGACTGGGGCCTGATGCAAAACCCAGCAGGGAATCTCCCTGCTCAGATCATACCCAGGCTAGGGTCAGCAAAAGCCTGATGAGGGGAGGGGTATTCTTACAGCTGGTTGCCTTGTTCCTGGGCTGGGCCCCTTGGCTGTGCCTCTGCCCTGTGGTCCACTGAGGGTGGACCAGACCCTGCCCATGGGGGCTGCATGGCCCCTGCTTGCACCCCCCTCCGCTGCGCAGGGAGTGCTGGCAGTGAGGGGGCACCCTGTGGCTGTGCAGAGGCAAGCAAATGTGGGTGGCCTCCCCTTCCAGTGGGGAATTCCCTGCTGCAGCATGACCTGGGGCTTCCCTGGGGACAAAGCCTCTCCTGTTGGGCACAGCCTGTCCCCTGGCAGCAGGTGGAGAGGAACTGGCCTTGTTTTGCCTTCAAAATCAGGTTTCAACTGAAGATGCCTGTGGTTCCAGATGCTGGCTTGATCTTCAAGCAGCACTTGGGAGGAGGTCAATAAAGGACGTTTTTGGGGACTGGCCTCTGAGCTTCTCAGCACGCTCATGTCCCTGGTGCAACTGGCAAAAAGGCAGCCTCAGCCCCACTTCTTGTCTGCAATGCTTTAGAGCCGGATATTGCCCTCCTGCCTGTGGAGGGATGCTCTCTATCCCCCACATTGCAGGTGACATCCCAGAGCTGGGCTGTCTGGAGAGTGGGATGTGTTGCCAGGCTGGCAGAGCTCTCACGCTCCATCCCTTGCCTCTGTCAGTCTCTGTCAAAGCAGCATGGGTGGCAGAGCCCAGCCTTCAGTTTGGAGCTGATTCCTTCTAGAGGCAGAGGCCACCCAGGGCCCCCAGTGCAGTGGTGAGGAGGGGGCAGGAGGCTCAGCTCATGCCTGCCATGCTGTGCAGAGTGGGAGCTGCTGCCTGCTCCTCGCTGCTGACCACGGTGGCCGGGTTTGGCCTCAGGGGGCTGCCCTATGGTGGGAGGATGGCCCTTCAGTGCATGGGGCCTGGGAGACAGGAGGTTGGCAGAGGGGACTGGAAATTCCCTCTCGGCTCTGCCTCTGTCGTGCTCTCACTTCTCTTCTGACTGTGCAGGGGCCGTCTGGAAATAAAACCTGTCCTTGGGCTGGGGGATTCTGGGCTGCCTGGCCACCCCATGGCTGTGGGGCCCACAGTCCTGAGGACCAGAGCTCCCTGAGGGCCACCAAGCTCTGACAGCTGCATCTCTGGTGTCCGTCTGTGCTGGCGGGCTGCGTGCCAGCCCTGCCGTGACAGTGCTAAAAGGGAAGGATGTGGGGGAGAGAAGAGGAAATTGGTGTGGAACGGCAGATTGGGTGGCATAGGGACTGTGCCATGCAGGTGAACTTGGACCAGCCCTGGGCTCCTGCCCAGCTTTGACTCTTTGCCTTCGTGGAAGGGAAAGCAGAAGTACAGTGTGCAGCTGGCAGCAGGGAACTGGAATTCCCCGGGCAGCTGCCAGAGCCCAGACCTCCCTCCATAGCCACCAAACCCAGCTCTTGGACTCTGGAAAACACGTCCGAGGCTCTTTGGACCTACACCAGTTGGAGACCTGGCTTTGGGCAGTGGCAGATTGAAACCCTACATGTGCTGTGAGGTCTGAGGGAGGACCCTGTGTTGCTTAGCAGGGATAGGAGGCTCTGTTCCCCATGGGGATCAGACTAAAGAACTGCCCTGTGGAGCCTCAGACCGTGTTCCTGCCTTGCCCTTCTGCTGAGCTTCCCCAGGGAGAGGGCAGGATGGAGCAGCTCCAAGCTGGAGGGGAGGAGACTGGAGGAGGCAGGGAGATTATTCCTCCATGCAGCAGGGAAGGATCTCCGCTCCTGAGCATGGCACTCGGGACTTATTTTTCTTTTTTCTTCTCTCCTGTCACCACTATCCCCTCTGTAGGTTGGTTCATCTGGCCATTATCCACTGTGTCCCAGCTGTAGCACTCTGCTGCATCGCTCAGCTACCCAGGGAGGTGCTGGAGATCCAAAATGATCTTTTCCAGGTATGCTGTCGTGATGGGCAGAAGATGGGAGGAAGGGAAATGCCGCAGGCTGTTTCCTGGGTAGGTGCCCAGTCCATCTGCCCTTTCCCCAGGACCCCACACCTGCTACCCCCAGAGCATGGTGAAGGTCCCACGTGAGCAGCCTCTTTGCAGGGAGGGGAAGAAGGGAGGTGGAGATACCCTGAGAGAGAAGTGTGACAGCTCCCAGCACTGTGGGGTGAAGGGTTCCTTTGCAAGGCCCCAGGACATTGCAGACAGCCATGGAAGAGGCGTGGCTTGAGTGTGGCAGGGTAGATAACTTGGGAGAACGAGATCTGTCTCCATGGGTGATCCCTGAGCTGAGGTGCAGGGGAACAGCAAGCTGTGTGACCCCACCGGTGTCAGCCACATGTAAGCTCAGGACAGGGATGGGGGTCTCCTGCGTGGCAGTCAGCCCATGCTGCCAGGCTAGCTCCTGGAGACTGATGGGGCTCATCACACCTGGTGTCCTGTGGGACATCCTCTCCTTTCCTAACTTCTCTCCAGACCCCGCTCCACCTCGCTGTGTACCTGGAGCAGCCCAGCGTGATCCAGGCACTGATCCACAAGGGAGTGAACCCTGGGCTGCAGGACCGCAATGGCAACACCCCGCTGCACTTGGCCTGTGAGCAGCAGTACCTGCAGTGTGCCCAGCAGCTGCTGGAGGGCACAGCCACAGCGGATGGCACGACTCAGCCCCATGGGCACCACCAGGACCTGCAGCTCCAGAACTGGCAAGGTGAGACCTGGGGGCAGCCCAGTGGCAGAGCTGGTGGCCAGATTAGGGCAGAGATCATGAAATGTGTATGCAGGGATCCAGGAGCACAGCAGAATGGGAGTGGGGCTGGAATTGGTGTGCCCCAGGGCGGTCTGGGCTGACTGTGGCTCTCTCTTCTGCCTCCCCATCACAGGCTTGGCCTGTCTGCACATCAGTACCTTGAAAGGGAACATCCCGATGATGTCTCTGCTGCTGGAGAGTGGTGCCAACATCGATGTTCGCGTAAGACTGGGCATGGTGTGATGTTTTGTAAAGGCTGGGACGGTGGGTCTCTCCCTTGGACACTCCCTTCAGCCCTGGGGAAGGCACAGCTGTGAGGCTGGGGGCACTGAATTTTGAGGGAGCAGAGAGTAAAGGTCCTTGAGAGGTTGCTGGGTGCTGTGACAGCAGTCTGGGTGGGGACTGCCCTCTGCACCCAGTCAAAGGGGTGAGGGTGGGTGCTGCAGGGCCCAGCTGAGGGGACCCCCCACCAACACCCTTGTGATCTGCGGGTTGCAGGAGGGCACGAGCGGGAAGACCCCATTGCACCTGGCTGTGGAGTGCCACAACCGCAGGGCTGTCCAGTTCCTGCTGCGCAATGGGGCCTACGTGGATGCCCAGATGTACAACGGGTGCACTCCGCTCCACCTGGCCGTGGGCCGCAAGGATGCTGCCATCGCCGCCATCCTCTCACACTCTGGGGCTGACACCCTGCTGAGGAACATGGAGAACGAGACAGCTCAGGACCTGGCTGATGGCAACGACGATGTGAGTCTCTGTGGGGGGAGGCCTGTGGCTCTGCAAGCATGTCATGGGGTGCAGGAGTTGGATGATTAGAGAGGACCTCCTAGGAGGACTTCCTAGCTGTTCCTATCCTTCCCAATAGGTTGCAGGCAGTGGCTCTGTGGTCTGTGGGGTAACTGTCGTTTGCCTCAAGTCCTAGGAAAAGCCCAAACAGGGTTTCTTGGCACTTCCCTGAGGAGGTGGGAGGCTGCAGGACTGAGTGGGGGGAAGATTCCTGCCCCTACCGCAGCTTTGTGGAGACAATCCCAGATGCTTACATGTCCATACCCTTGGTCTTTGCAGCTCCTCGCCTTGCTGCCCTTCGATGACCTGAAGATCTCAGGGAAGCCTGTTGTGTGCTCTGAATGAGCAGATGGACTCCTTTGGCCCATCGGGCTGCCTCCTTGCTCTGTGCTGCTGCCCTGCTGCCCACTAGGATCTTGCCCGCCTGCAGTTCAGTGGGAGCAAAGACACTTTGGGAGACTTATCCCACTGCGCCTCCCTTCTTTGGAAAAGTTTTGTTTGCCTCAGGCTGCCTTCCTAGACAGAAGAAGGTGGCATTATGAGCACTACACAGGGGAGGCTTTTCTTTTAGTATCTCTGCACTGCAGCAGGACTGAATTTCCCCTCCCTGCCGTTAGTCTGACTTGTGGGGATCTCCAGCATACACAAGGAAGGAGCAGGAGAGGACTCATTTTCACACTGTAGGCCGGACAAAGCATCCTCTGGCACCCCATCAGAGTAAGTGTGGGGTGAGGAGAGTCGACACTCACTCCAATAAACGTTGTTGCTGTGGGCACCAGAGGTCTCATGTGATCTAACCCACCGCACACCCCACAGCATCAGGAGGCTGCACATCACCGCGGGGGCTTGGGGACGTGAGGGCTGCAGGGGTTTCCCCAGACTGCCTGCTCCCTCGGGTCCTTCACACCGCAGAAGGTGAGTGGGAGCACGGGGCCTTCCCCACTTGCAGAGCCTTTCTACTGCTCAGAGCCAAGGCTGGGGGATCCCAGCACGGTGCTCTATTCCCATGCTGTCTTGCCGAGCATCTGGCTTCAGTGCTGAAGAAAGAGCGTAGGAGATGCTGAAGATGTGGTTGTGGATCCCTGCTGCTGCCACTGTGCCTGACACCTCGCTGCTTTACTGTGCTGTGGATTCCTCTTTCACAGAGGACAGAAAGATCCTGCCCCATCTCCTGGCTTGGAAGGGGGTAAAAAAACTTAGGGCATGGGTCTTCCCTGGGTTTTAGATTCTCCCAGGCTGAAAGGGGAGGAGGTGGCAGCATTATTTTCCCATCCTTTCTGTTGTTCAGCTCACCATCTTTCCCTGCCACTTCTCCAGCCAGAGGAGCACATGTGATACATTAGGGAATCAGCCAAAGGTGCTGTGGCAATGGAGGCACAGAGCCGCCTTACCCCATCTCAGCCAGGGAAATTCCCCACTTGTTGCCTGGGAGCAGCTGCTATTGTTTGGGACAAATACTGGATGGTGCAATCGACCAGGATGCTCTGGAGTGAGCTTTTGTCTTCTTCCTCTCTTCTTGTAAGGGAATGCTGCTAGGAAAGCAGCATAAGGACGCCCCAGGCCTCTCTGGACCTTGCCTGGTTTCCTTAGCAGTCCTGGGCTGGATGCTCCATTTGTTTTGAATCTTTGCCTCTCACCTTCTGGCTGGGCCTCAACCCTGCTGCAAACTCATGGGGCTGTTTCAAGGACACCTTCACAAGGGACATGGGGCATTTCCAGGCTGCCCAAAGAAGGAATGACAGATGCTGCAGGGCAGTGTGGGATGTTGCGGCCAGGGCTGTAGCTGGGAGCGAAAGGAAAAGGCAGAAACAAGTGATCTGCACTTTTTTGTTAGTTTTGTTATTTTAAAATAAAACTATTTGTTTTAAAAAGATGTCTTGTAAAATGTTACTGGGTGGCTATGTGATAGCTCCAGCCCACCCTGCAGCCGTGCCTGGGGCTGGGATAGGGGATTTGGGACCGAGGCTGGAGTAGGTGCCGTTCTGCCCTGCAGCCCCTGGGCAGAACCTGCCCCAGGGACCAGCTGTGTCTGTACCCAGTGCAGGGCTGGCAGCTCAGACGGACTGCCCTGAGACGGGGGACAGGGATGGGGGGATGTCAGGGGTCAGCTTTGAGGGCTTCTAGTTTGAATTAAGAATAGTGTGGCCATCAGGACTAGGGAAGTCATTGTTCCTCTGCACTTGTGAAGCCTCACATCGAGTCCAGTGTCCAGTTCTGGGCCTCTCACTTCCAGAGAGTGCTGGAGCGTGTCTGGAGAAGGGCAACGGAGCTGGTGAAGAGTTTGGAGCAAAAATCCTATGAGGAGCAGCTGAGGGAGCTGGGAGTGTTTAGCCTGGAGAAAAGGAGGCTCAGGGGGGACCCCTTCACTCTCTTGCCTTAAAGGAGGCTGTAGCCAGGTGGGGATCAGCCTCTTTTCCCTGGCAGCCAGCGACAGGACAAGAGATGGTAGGAGGAATTTCTCTACAGAAAGGGTGATTAGACATTGGAATAGATAGGCCAGGAACGTGGTGTTTAAGGAAAGACTGGACGTGGCACTCAGTGCCAGGGTCTAGTTGAGATGGTGGTGTTCGGTCATAGGTTGGGCTCGATGGTCTCAGGTCTCTTCCAACCTGATTGATTCCGTGATCCTGTGATCGAGGTCCTCTCCCGCCCCGCCCCGCCCCGCCCGCCGCGGTCCCTCCGGAGCGGCAGGGGCGCTGTGGGGCG
>VZTD01003876.1:946800-1019514 GCA_013397725.1 Rhagologus leucostigma | reverse complement strand
CAGGGAGGCGGCGCCGGGGCCACGCTCGCCGCGCACCCGGCCGGGCGCTGCCTCTCCTGCGGGGCCGGTCCCTGGGCAGAGGCCGCCGGAGCCTCGGGGCAGAGGAGCCCCGGAGCGGCAAGCGTAGGGCTCTCCCCGCCCGGGAGCCCGGGCCGTGCCTGCGGCAGAGGGTGCCCCACGGCCGGCGGGAAGCGGCAGCCCACTGCCTCTTCTCGTGGCCCCTGGGCACAGGCGGCGGTCGGCCCTGGGGGGACAATGGCAGGCATCCCCTGCGACCCGGCTGCGTGCAGGGGCAGGGACAGGGACAGGGAGCAGACACGAGATCCCGAGCTGTTAGCGTGGACTTGTCAGCTCCAAGCTTGCATTTGACCTCAGCCCTTCCAGGCGCTGGAGGCGCGCTCAGGAGTATCAGGGCTGTAGGCAGAGGTCTTTTTCAGACCCGGGACCCGAATTGTGCATCCCAGGCAGAGGGCTGGGTGCCAGCCCGGCTGTGAAGCGGTGCGTTTGAGAGCTGCCCTTGCAGTGCCCAGGGGAGCAGTGGCCGGCTCTGTTGTCTCGGCTCCTGGGCTGTTCCGCAGGTCCCAGACTAAGGCTCCTTTCATGCCTCAGCACGTCGCCTGCTCAGCCCCCCCGCTTTCTACCTGTAACACTGGCGTCCCTGTTCCTTCCCAGCCTCGGCAGAGAGGGCAGGGCCTGCTGCACTGAGTCAGCTCTCGGGGCCTGGGAATTGCTAGCGCAGGCATAGAGAGCCATTGTCCCTCCATAGCCTCCTCTTCACGGTCGCTGTGGGAGAGCCGAGCTGATTCTCCTCCCATGGCAGCGCTGCAGGAGCTGGCGGGGTAACAGCAGGCGCAGTCGTGCTGAACGGAGCTTGCAGTCCCTCTCAAGTTGCAAATGTGGCAACAGACCCTGTCATTTATATCCGACTTCTGCAAAAGTCAGCGGTGTTTCTGCACCCCACCATCAGCCAGGGTTACTTAATACGGGCAGACCCAGGAGCACATGGGCAGCTTCAGCCACAGGTGCCAGCACTGAGCCCTGTTTTTGCATCCCACAGCACTTGTACAGCCTGTGATGATGCCCTTGCAGCAGGAGAGATGGTGTGGAGGTGTCAAATTGTCTTTTCTAGGGGTGGGGGGAGAGAGAAAAGGAATAGCAAGCAGGCACAGAAACCCACCTCTAGCCATTTGCACTTCTCCGTGGGCTGGGAATTTCCTTTAAGTGTCCTTTAAGTCACAGAAGGGAGATTTCTGGGTGAAACACATTCTCAGCTTTGGTCAGGTTATTGAACTCCAAGGGCCTGGCCACAGCAGCTGAGGATGAGAAAAGTCCCTGAGGTCTTTTCCAAGGGGACAAGAGGTTGGTGGGAGTGCTTGCTCTTGAAATGGCAGGGGACTTTCTTGCCTTTAAAGCCCTTAAGTATGTAAATCTCTGAGTTTCATGTGAGGACTACTAGAGGTCACAGCCACACAATATTGGGGCCAGGCACACCCCTAAATAGGGCCTAAATTCCTCTGACTCGTTTGTTTGAGGGGGAGGAGGCATTAATATCTCTATCCCTTTCAGTCACAGGAGCTTTTCTGGTGTGTGTTTGTGTAGCCAGCCCACAGCACCCTCACCTGGACCCCAAGGCAATTGAGAGGCTTTCTCCACTGAGGAAACTGGGGCAAGGATGTTGCATGGACCAGGGAAACCTTCTGCCCTGATGCAGGAAGCTGCAGCTTGTTGTGTGAGGGGAGGATGCAGGTGGCCTGGGGTATAGGAAGTTCTTGCCTGGTTGCTCATTCTGTTGAGTACCTGGTGCCCCTGAATACTGCAGGTTTGCTTCTGTGAGGGAGAGGACAAGGACTATTAAAGCTGTTTTAAAGCTGGCTAGATCACTTCCTACAGCTATAGCTGAAGAATATCAGCTATACCTCATTGGATAGTCCTGGTAAAATCCCAACCAGACAGCTGCTAGGAAAGTTCCTTTCCAGCCTTGCTTTCTGGCTGTGTTTTGCCAAGCGGGTGAACCCTGGTAATTTCCTCTGAGCTGTGGGGCATGCCTTGGCACATTTCCAGGGCTGCATGGGGAGGTGGGGGAGGCTGGCAGCCCAAATCCCCGCCTCTCTTCCACTCACCTGGTGTAGCTGGAGGGGAAAGCTCTGAACTGTTTGCTTCCAGAGGAAGGCTGCTCATGGCCACAGGCTTGAAACATGAGATTCTAGGTAGGAGTCAGTTTTTCCATTCAGTGACCTTTCCTTTACCACCCAAAAGCTGTGCTAAAGTTTAACTTACAAAGGTGAGGTGTGAGGTGCTCCTTGCATTTGGAGTAAGAGTGTAGTCAAAACCAGATGGTTACCTCAGTGTTCTCTCTTATCCTGGGAATCCAAGGTTCTAAATCCACATGTTCCAGAGCAACCACCTTTAAGAGAAGCAAACACAGATGTCTGGCCTGTGCTTTCCAGCTCAAGAGGAGTTTTCCTACTCTGTGTGCTGCCAGCATCACGGTTGTCATGGCGGTGAGGTCTGGGTGGCAGTCTTACAGGTGGTGAGGAGCAGGCTGGGTGGTGGGTATTACAGGCATGTGGACTGCAGCTGCCCATGTACCAACAGCCCACCACCTGCCTCTTCCTCCCTCCACAGATTTTGCCTTCCCCTCGTGCTGGCTTCCCTCCCTACGATGGCTACTGGTGAAGAGATCGCCCCTGCCCTGCAGGACTCATGGGGGGACTTCTGGCTCTTCCGTTTCTTTGTTAATGCTGCTGGCTATGCGAGTATTGTGGTGCCAGGATTCCTCCTCATCCAGTACTTCAAGAGAAGGAACTACTTGGAGACAGGTAGGAGAGGGAGCTTCCCTTCCACATCCTGCATCCCTTGGAGCGCTCTGCGCCCCCTCGGTCTACCCCACTCAGGTTGTTTCCCCAACCTGCTTTGTCAGGCTTGAGCCAAACACAGAGCCATGTCCCCATGCTGTTTAGGTGCTGTCCTGAAACAAATTTCTCTGAGGCCCCCATGCCAGCAGATCTGGAGGCTAGTGAGGAGGGAGGCTTCACCTCTCAAGCTGGTGCAGCTTGTGGTGCCCAGGCTTTGGTTAATTGTGTCTCCATCTTCTCTTACCCTGTTCAGGCCGAGGCATTTGCTTCCCTGTCATCAAATCATGCGTGTTTGGCTCTGAGGTGAAGTCTGTACACCAGGACGATGGCTCCCTGCCACCCCGAGCAGAGCCCACCGAGTCCTCCACAGCCCGACAGGTCTTCAAGCTGCTCTTCTGTGCTGCTGGTCTACAGGTAGGGGTCCTGTGCATGTGTGGCTGTCCCATTCTGGAAGGAGGAGGTGGTCAGTGGGTTAGTGACTGTAAGTTCCTTGAAGACCAAGGATGCAGTGCTGTCCTTGATCAAGGCAGGGTTGGAGGCTGGGACAGCCTCTGAGCCAGGATAGTGCACCTCTAAGGGCTGTGGAGGTCCATTTAGCTTTTGTCATTTGGGTTGGAGTGTCCTGTCTGTCTGATCACAGTCCTCCAGAGCTGTGGATAGGGAAAACTCTGAAAATTCTGTGATTCAGCAGATAGTTAAAGCGGCTTTTGTTCTGGCCCTGATGTCAGATCAGCAGATAGTTTGAGCCCTCTTATCTCCCAGGCTCTCCCGTGAGTCACTGTCTGGGGCTGATGCATTCTGCCTTGATGGATTGAATTTGAGTACTGGAGAGAAAATACCGAATTCAGCTACAGATAAACAGGAATTTAAAATCCTAGATTCCCCAAGTCTCAGCTACAGCCTGAGCATCATTAGGAAGGGCAGCTTTTTGGGTCTATGAGGACAAAAAATAGCAGTGTGGGCACCGAGATAGAAAAACCCAGGTGTCCCACAGTCAGGAAAAGACTCACTCTCTGGCCTACTCGCCCAGCCCATTCAGACTTGCTGTGGGCCACCAAATTCTTCCATCTCTCTGTGTCTTAGTTTCTTGGGAGATGTGTGGTGAGGGGAAGTCTGTGTTACTTCTGTGAGGGGCTTGGTGTTGTTGCACCAAAAGTAGTGGAGATGGCAGCCAGGACAGTGATCATCCCTTGTGGACAGTTTTGTCTGCTGGGTTTGAAACTGGAATTGATTTGGATGTAAAAACCAGGCCTAGGGAGCTGGAAGTGAAAACCAATGCAGAGGCCACCGGGAAAACTGCCAGGACCTTCCGCAGGGAGCTGGCACCAAAACCACAGCTGCGTATCAGTAACATTCCCTGATTCTGTCAGTCTGGTTCCACAGGCTTAAAGTAGCTCAAAGCGTAACTGCTCGCTCTCACCAGGATGTTTGCATTGTGGGCTTTTCTCGCCTGTACGCTGAGCAGGTTTTGTTTGGAACAGGATGTTCCTGGTTGTAACCACATGGGACAGCGGGTTCCCCCAGATGGGTGGAGTGGGGGGTGGTCCCATCTCCCAGTGTCTCAGGGAAGCATTGCCATGCAGAGGATGAGGCAACACTGGGGAAAGCAAGGATCTCCTGGGGTCAGTTCTTCCTGTTGTTGCTGGCAGCTGCTGTTTTGGGTCTTGACTCTCCCTGTGCTCCTGCTGCTTTGCAGGCTTCCTACCTCACATGGGGTGTCCTCCAGGAGCGTGTGATGACAAGAACATATGGTGCCACTGAAACAGACCCTGGTGAGAAATTCAAGGACTCCCAGTTCCTGGTGTTCATGAACCGCATCCTGGCCTTCACAGTGGCTGGTCTGTACTGCGCCCTGACCAAGCAGCCACGCCATGGGGCTCCTATGTACAAATACTCCTTTGCCTCCCTCTCCAACATCCTCAGCAGCTGGTGTCAGTATGAGGCACTCAAATACATCAGCTTCCCCACGCAAGTGCTGGCCAAGGCCTCCAAAGTGATCCCAGTGATGATGATGGGCAAACTGGTGTCGCGCAAGAGTTACGAGTACTGGGAGTACCTGACTGCTGCCCTCATCTCCGTGGGGGTCAGCATGTTCCTGCTCTCCAGTGGTCCTAACAGGACGGTGTCCACCGTCACCACTTTCTCTGGCATAGTGCTCCTGGCTGGCTACATAATCTTCGACAGCTTCACCTCCAATTGGCAGGACGCTCTCTTCACCTACAAGATGTCTCCCGTGCAGATGATGTTTGGCGTCAACGTCTTCTCCTGCTTTTTCACCGTGGGCTCGCTCTTGGAGCAGGGTGCCTTGCTGGAGTCGCTGCGCTTCATGGCCCGCCACTCAGAGTTCACCGCCCACGCCGTGCTGCTCTCCGTGTGCTCTGCCTGCGGCCAGCTCTTCATCTTCTACACCATCAACCAGTTCGGGGCAGCTGTCTTCACCATCATCATGACACTCCGACAGGCCTTTGCCATTCTCCTCTCCTGCCTCATCTATGGGCACACTGTCACTGTTGTGGGTGGGCTGGGCATAGCTGTTGTCTTCATGGCCCTCTTTCTCCGTGTCTACGCCCGCAGCCGCATGAAGAAGCGCAGTAAGAAGCTCCCGCCGGGCGAGACCCCTGTACAAAAGGTCTAAGGAAGCTGAGGCCATGGCATTTAAGCCATGCCCGCTGTCCTGCCTCCACTCGACCGTGTTTGCTTGATTTCTCAAAACTCACTGAGGAGAAGAGTGGGGTATGGATAGGCAGGACCAGTGACTCAGTTTTCCACCTGCTTTTCTGGGAAAGGGGCTGGAACAAGCCCAGGAAATGCTCTGGGCTGACGCAGCTCCAAACCTTTCCATTTGCCTTAACAGGTCACAGACTTACAGCCAAGGCACAGGCCTGGGGGCACACCAGCATGGGGCTGCTGGTATTCCTGCCCCACCTCTGTCTTGTGGCTTCTCCCCAAAGTCACTGATGAACAAGGGAACTCTTCCCTGGTACTGTCTTGCCTCTGGCTCATGCTCCTCCATTTCTGTTAGTACTACAGAGCTTGGCAGGAGGAAAGGGCAAGCAAAACACTAGGTTTCTTTTTGAAACACCTCTGAGTGAGGCAAGTCCCAAGCTGAGCCCATCGAAGGGTGGGGAGTGCTCTTCCTCCATTCCAGGAGGGGCTCTGGGTAGTACAGGCACAGCTAAGGGAAGGACTCCCAGCCTATCCTACCCCAGGCCTGGGATCTGCTCTGGGAGGGCACTGAAGTGAAAGCCAGTACCTCCGAGTTCGGTTTTATCAATTCTTTGCCCCTGCTCCAAGACACTTTTCTTTGCTCCCCTCAGCCCGGGCTGATTTTTATGCAGCACCTGAGCTGGCCGGTACAGTTCCCAAGGCTTGCCGAGTCCTTCGAAGTTGCTTTTTGTCTACATCTGCTGCTGTTACAGGCCAAAGGCTGCACTGCCCAGAAGCCCCAGCACCAGCTCGGGGTCCCTCAGTGCCATGGTTTCTGGGCTTTGCAGCTGCCATTCAGACAAGCACAAACAACCCCTCTTTTTCCTGCCACCTGGAGGCACTGGCCCTGGTTTCCCTGGAGCTGGCCAGAGTCTGTGCCTGGAGAGTTGGGACATGGGGCAGAGCCCGCTTGCGGTGCCTTGTTCCTGCTCCACAGAGAGCAGGGGATGGAGCACTGAAAGTTGTTCTTCCCCAGAAGCCTGGGTTTTATTTGTCAATCCTTTTCTCGTCAACACAACCTGACTGAAAAACCAGCAGGTTTTGGTACTTTTGCAAGGCAACTTTTTTTCTCTTTTTATTTTATTAAATTAAAAATATGCTGCATATAATGCCATGGGCGTAAATGTGGGGTTTTTTGGCTGGTTGGGGGGTTTTTTCCATGTACCTGGAAGGAAGGGACAGACTTCCAACTCTTTCTGTGGCCCTAGTCTCTTTGAGACAGCAAAGTGGTCTGTCCAAACACAGGGGCCTCTCTCTGTGTTTGCCAAGGCTGGTATCAACCAGGGTTGCATTCAAAGCTGCAAGGGCTGGCAGGAGATCCTTGCACACACAACTGGGGAGGCACAATCAGGTTTGGAATGCTGCTTATGCTGGTGGGCAGGTGGAGGAGCCACTAGCCTGAGCCTAGTTTGGCTCCTGGGTTCCCTGCATGGTGCAACTTGAAGAATTCCCAGTGGGTGTAGCTACAGAGAGATGATGCAGAGACGTGCTGAGCACCTGCCAGCCAGGGCCACCATTGCTGTAGCACTTTTTGGGGTGTAGCTGCAGCAGCCAGGGCCAGGAGAGGCTTGAGGTGTGTGGATGGTCCATCCTACTGGTACATGTGGGAGGCCTGGTGAAAATTCTTGTAGGCTAGGGTGAGATGGGACTGGGGCCTAACAGGGCTAGGGAAAGGGGAGACTCAGGTGAGGGTTCCAAGAGAAACAGAGGAGGAGACTAGGGACAGCAGTGACTTAGCTGAGCCTCCAGGGATACCAGAGCTGGAGCTAAGCACAGCCCAGGCTTCAGAACACTTGGCTCTCCAGCAGTTTTACATGTGCTCCTTTTCTAGCTCTGAGCTTTTGGAAGTGCCTTTGCAACCTCACAGCATTTCATCCTGCCCTACAAATTCACCCAAATGTCTGCAGCCACCATCTGCTGCTAGACTGAAAATGGAATGAGATTTCCTTTGATTACAAAAACCAAACAAAACAACAAAAACCCACATTGCCGGGTTAGGAATGGGATACAAGGGGATAACTTTTCTAATTTAAATAAAACATTGGCAGAAAAAGAAAACCCAGAACATTAACTTAAAAAGTTAATTTTTATTGATTCGATATTTAGCAACACCTTCCTGTCCAGAGCGAAATCCTACTTTTAAACAGGCTGCACCCACACAGCTGCCACACTGGGAGCACAGTCAGTGTTTTGGTGTGCAGCAAGGGATTCCAGCAGGCTCTGCCTCCCTGTTGAAGATGGATACTGGCTAAAGACCATTCTATTTTGTGCCTCTGGCAGCTGGCATGCAGGCAGCAAGAGAACTCGGTGTTGGTGTCCCTTTTCCCTGACAAACCCCAAGGGCCATTGTGGCCAGGGGTGACAAACCTCACAGTGCAAGGGGCAGCTCAATCAGAGGTGATGGCCCAGGCTTGTCATGTAGGACACGGATGGAAAGAAGCCAGATACTGCCGAACACCCAATGGTGGCAGAAGGCCAGAAAGGGCAGGCTGGAGGTGGGAGGAAAGGAGCTGATTCTTTGGCCAACAGCTGAAGAGAGGCAGCTTGACTACAGTCCTGAGCTGTCACTCACCCTGCTCCACACTGCAATGAACAGGCAGATGGCTCCTGCCACAGTCCTGCCCCAGAGGTGCTCACATCAAAGCAGGCCCTGGCACAGCCCACCCAGCTGACGCATGCAGATTGGAAGTTTGCTCCCAGGCTGTGGGGAATGCAGTGCTCCAGGTGGAGAACTACTGCTCATTGAAGATGACCCCACCTGCACAGCAGGTCATGTGTTCCTTCCACCCACTTCTTCACCTTGCCTGGGCATGGAAGAGGTAAAGATCACCTGAAGCAGGGCTCAGAAAAGCAGTCAGGGCACAGGAGAGACCAACAGTCCAATGCCCTCAGGCACAGGCTGCAACATTTTCCTCAGTAGAGTAGGCATGAAACACAAGGGACCCCGCCACGTAAATCATCAATTCTTTAATGCCAGTAAAACAAAAAACCAGAAAAAATAATCAAACAAAACCCAGCCAAAATACATTATGCTATCCTGGGGCTTCAGGGAGGCAGCAGCTCAGAGGATGAGCTCTCCCACCCCATTGGAATAAGGACAGTGTTTGATGCCTACTGGTAACATGGGACACTCCATGAAGGGAAGAGAGGGGAAGCCTGATGCCTCCTCACACCTCCACTCCCCATCAGCTGTTCCTACACAAGCAGAAAGACACAGGACAGACAGGCCTCAGGCTACCTGAATCACTACTAACAAACAGGGAATCATGCCCTCCTGCACCCTGCCAAAAACAACCCCAACCCAACAGAGCCAAAAAAAATAGACACCACCAAGGAGTCAGTAGCAGCTGGTGGGAGCAGACCGTCTTCTAGGCAGACATGATATAGAGCAGAGGTCTGGCAGGTGAAGGAAGAGCCTTCCTCCTTTAGTCTACCTCTTCCATGCGGGATGTATCTTCATCTCCCTCCAGAGGGGGAATTTCCTCAGGGACAGCTGCACTGGGCTCCTCTGCAGTCATCTCATCTTCATCAATGCCTGGGAGAGGGAAGGAAAGGAAGATACGGCCTCCAAATGACACCTGATCCCAGATGTACAGCCTCTCCCAGAGTAAACCTGGCTCCTGCCTGCAGCCTGAGGAATGAGGCTATTAGCATCCAGGAGTTCACAGAATCATAGAATATTCTGATTTGGATGGGACCCACAAGGATCACTGAAGTCCATCTCCTGGCTCTACACACGACAGCCCCAAGAATCACACCATGTGCCTCAGAGTGTTGTCCAACCACACTCTGGGTAAGAAATCTTTTCCTAATATCCAACCTAAACCTCTCCTGACACAGCTTCATGACATTCCCTCAGGTCCTGTCACTGGCCACCAGAGAGAAGCTATCAATGCAGGCCCCTCTGCTTCCCCTTGTGAGGAAGCTCTACACTGCAGTGAGGTCACGCCTCAGTCTCCTTTCCTCCAGGCTGAAAACTAGTAGAATGCAAGTCAACGTTGTTAGGAGTTATTGTCAACTCCAGCATTAATCCTGTATCAGTAGCATCTTCCCAGTAACATCTACACTAGTGTATGGATACTACCTGTGCCATTAGAGTGCACTCCTTAGCCAGTAAGGATTAACTACAAAAAGACTTGTTGCACAGTGCCACAAAACTCTGGAGTTTCAGCCAGGAGAGTGTGGTTTAAGCCATGAACATTTCTCTAGAGAAAAATGCAGTAAATCCTATCAAGTCACAACTAAAGCAGTTGCAAGACTCTAGAGCTCATCAGTTTCCAACACTGCAGATTGCTGTTTCGGTATGCTCCGAACAGAAAATTGTACTACCATACAGTCCCCTCAGCAGCAGTTGGACTAATAGAAGACCCTACTCCTACTGAGACTAGGCAGCACAGAGTTACTAACTTGGTTGTGCCAAGCCACAGCACCTTCTCATTTACATTTGTAGCTAAATAGTGAATTTGGAGGAAAAGGCTGTGTGCAAGCACAAGCTCTTTCAACAGATGGGTCACATCACCCATGACAGACTTTTCACATTTACTCTGAAGGAATAAAAAGCCTCAGCTTGTCATCTGAACATCCTGGTGGTGGCTCCTGGTGTTGTGGAGGACAGGGCAGTCCACCCAGAGCCCTGAGCCCTCCTGAAATACCTTGTTCCAGGTTTACACTTTCTCCTGGCCACCTTATGTACAGAGCCACTTTGGCACATCATACCAGCATGGCTCACTTACTGGCCTCCCCCTGCCCCAAGACACTAGCCTGACCAGTTAACCTGCTTTCAAGCCTGCTCCAGGCTTGAGAATTTGCACGGATACTCACCAAGCCCGAGTTTGATCATCCTGTAGATGCGGTTGGAGTGGGTCTGGGGATCTTCCAAGGAGAAGCCAGAGGACAGCAGAGCAGTCTCAAAGAGTAGCACCACCAGATCTTTAACAGCTTTGTCATTCTTGTCAGCATCAGCCTTCTGGCGAAGGGTTTCCACAATTGGGTGGTCAGGGTTGATCTCCAGGTGCTTCTTGGCCATCATATAGCCCATGGTAGAGTTGTCCCGCAGTGCCTGAGCCTTCATGATGCGCTCCATGTTGGCTGTCCAACCGTAGGTGCTGGTGACGATGCAGCAGGGAGACGAGACCAACCGGTTTGAGACAGTGACCTGCCAACATAGCCAAGGGTTAGCTGAGCAAGGCTCCCATAAGCCCTGGACTGGGCCCAGCCACAGCACACTACAGCCCAAGTCTTTGCCCCTGGTTCACCTGGGGACACCCCAAAGCAAGCAGAGATGCTCCAAGCAGCTCCACGACTGCTGCACAGACTAATGTGGACAGCTCAGCCAGCACTTGGAGCACCCACTGCATGTTTCCCACACTTACCCTCTCCCATCAATGCACGTATTTGGGTCAGTGCCCCTCGCCTGCAGCCTGGCTGCTTAGAGCAAGATGGTGCATGCTGGGACCTCCAGTCTCCTTTAGCGGCTCCTCTGCAGGAGATGAGAGGCATGCATTGAGCGGGGGCCCTCACCTGCAGCACGGAGGGCCCAGCCCTCCTCCCTCCAGCCCAGGGCTAAGCTCCCTGCCCAGCTCACCTTCTCCACCTTCTTGTCCAGGATCTCCTTCATAAGTTTGCAGAGGTTCTCAAACTTGGCCTTGCTCTCCTCCATTTTCTTTTTCTCCTCCTCATCCTCAGGCAGCTCCAGCCCCTCTTTGGTGACTGATACCAGAGTCTTGCCATCAAACTCCTTGAGCTGCTGCACGCAGTACTCATCAATGGGCTCTGTCATGTATACCACCTCAAAGCCACGCTTCCGCACACGCTCCACAAAGGCCGAGTTAGCAACCTGCTCCTTACTCTCCCCTGTGTTTGTGGAGGGTAGAAATGAAACATCACCAAGATGTAAGAGCTGGTTACAGCAGGACAAACAGCACCAGTCAGTTGAGATCCCTAACATAAAACTGGCAGCAGCTAGGGTTCTAGGCCTGGTGGCCTTTCCCCAGCGCCCAGGAATGAGCTGTAATTCAGCAGGGATGGCCTGCTGAAGGCAGCAGGAAAAGTTTTAAATTAGGGTTCACATGCAGGTTACCTACCTCTACCTTGCTAAGGCTCAGAGGAGCTCTGGCTCACCTGTGATGTAGTAGATACTCTTCTGGTTCTCCTTCATACGGGACACGTACTCTGAAAGCGAAGTCACCTCATCGCCTGACTGGGACGTGTGGTACCGCAGCAGCTCCGAAAGGCGCTTTCGGTTGGTGGAGTCCTCATGGATGCCCAGCTGGGGGCAGAAGAGACACATCAAGTCTCCAGGATAGGACATGGATGCACTTGGCCACCCCTGAGGCACAGCCATCTGCCCACCTCCTGATCATTTGAGTGTTTGGCCTAGGGCAGCCAGAGGGGACAGCTGCCCACAAAGGCACTCGGAGGCATTCGTAAGACCCACTTCCCTTTATCCTAACATCCATGCAGAGGAAACACAACATAGGAACAAGACTGCTCCTCAGGCAGATGGGTCATGGGCCCTTCCCTCCTCCAGGTGTAGGGTGCCCACCTCACCTTCAGATTCTTGGAAAAAGCTTCATAAAATTTCTTGTAGTTCTCTTTGTCCTCTGCCAGCTCAGAGAAGAGCTCCAAGCATTTCTTCACAATGTTTTTGCGGATCACTTTGAGGATCTTGCTCTGCTGGAGCATCTCACGAGAAATGTTGAGAGGCAGGTCCTCTGAGTCCACAACACCTCGGATGAAGTCTGAGTAGGGGGAATGAAAACAGGTGTCAGGTTAAGGATTCTGAGCTTCAACACAGCAAGAAAAGAGCTAAAACACTGACTGCTATGCACCCACACCAGCTAGTGCTTCATCCAGTCCCTCTGTACTGGAAGTGGTACCACAGGCTGTGGGGATCCCAGCTCTGCACTGGGAGGCTGAAGCAGGGGACTCTTACTCAGGTATTCAGGGATGAGCTCGTCACAGCTGTCCATGATGAAGACACGCCTCACATACAGCTTAATGTTGTTCTTCTTCTTCTTGTTCTCAAAGAGGTCAAAAGGGGCACGGCGTGGGATGAAAAGCAGGGCCCTGAACTCCAGCTGCCCTTCCACGGAGAAGTGCTGTGGAGCCAGGAAAAAAAAAACAGCTTTTGGGGTGCTTCACTTCTACCCCTTTCCCCAGTTCCCACTGCAGGGAGGCTGAACTGCCATTCCTCAGCACTGGGGCTGGCAAGGGAGCACAGCAGCATTTCTAGCATCCAAGTAGCCTGTATTTCCTCCTGCTCAGGCCCACTGTCCCCTGTGTGCCAAGGTTCTCTGGCAGCCAGCAGGCTTGGACAGAGAAGTCACTGCTTCTCTGAGACCCCACACCCTCCTCTCTTGCTTATGGACTGGCACTGCCAATCCTCCCCACCTGCATGGGAGTCACAGGGCAGGCTGCTCCATCACCAAGTGGCCTGAGAGTGCTCAGTCCCACAGAGGCACAACCATGTGGTGACTCTGGATAAGGGCTGGAAAGGGGCCCTCTGCCTCGCCCTGGAAAGCAGGGTAGCCCAGCACCCACCTTGACAGCCAAGTGGTCCTCCCAGTCATTGGTGAGGCTCTTGTAGAACTCGCCATACTCCTCCTGGGTGATGTCATCAGGGTTGCGGGTCCAAATTGGTTTGGTCTTGTTCAGCTCCTCCTGGTCAATATACTTCTCCTTTATTTTCTTGGTCTTTTTCTTCTTGCCTTTGTCTCCCTCCTCCTCCTCATCAGAGCCCACATCCTCAATTTTGGGTTTCTCTTCATCCTTGGACACTGACTCTTCATCCTTCTCATCTTTCTCCTCCTCTGCCTCATCATCACTGATCTCTTTCTCACGTTCCTTCTCCAGCTGTGGAGAAAGAAACAAGCAATAGTCAGGTTTAGCCCCAAGTTACCAAGAATCCTTTTGCTCCAGATGAGGAAAATTATGTCCTCCAAGGCCAAACAAATGCAACATGTGCAGTCAAATCTTCTTTCGGAACCAGTCCTCAAAAGCCCCTCATCATGCAACCAAAAGTTGTGTCTGAGAAGAGATAAGAGGCAGGAAGTCTTCCTTTTTCCATGGCTGGTTTAAGATGATCTTCAGCTGCAGAGATCAAAGGCCTTTAGTGTGGCTGGATACCCACCTCCTCCACCTCCAGTAAGCTCCCAGCCTCAAACCACCTTTGGCCAGAGAAGGTGAGAGCACTGCTCAGTACCCAGCAGCCAGGAACTATGGAAGGGACCAGAAGGGATCGTACACTGGGCCTCTTCTGTATTCCTGTTCACAACACCACCCAGCCCTGCCTCCAGCTCTCCAGTTAGTCCCCAAAGTCCTTTCCTTACGTACATAGAGCGTGATGGGGTAGCCAATGAACTGGGAGTGCTTCTTCACCACCTCTTTCACACGACGCTCCTCCAAGTACTCAGTCTGGTCCTCCTTCAAGTACAGGATCACTTTGGTGCCGCGTCCAATGGGCTCACCTGCAGTGTGGGGAGATAAACATTAATGTTTCAGGGCAGAGAGCAAGCATGACCAGCTTCTCAAGCCTAAACATTACAGGATACTCAGCATTAACCAGTGTGACTGACAATGCAGCACGGCTCTAGGGAGCACCAGCAAAAGGGGTGCTTCTGGCAGGAAAACATGCTTGGTTTTTTGTAAAATACGCACCATGGTCAGTTCGGACAGTGAACGAGCCCCCAGCTGATGACTCCCAAGCATACTGCTCATCATCATTGTGCTTGGTAATGACAACCACCTTCTCAGCCACCAGATAGGCAGAATAGAAACCCACACCGAACTGCCCGATCATGGAGATGTCTGCGCCAGCCTGTGAAACCAGAGAGCAACTGCTAAGACCAGTGAGGAGATAGAAAATGTCTGTGACTGATTCACTGCAGCAAAGAACTGGGTCAAGCACATGGAGAAAAACGTGCAAGTGCCAACAGGCAACCAGCTCTACCCTCAGCTCCTCCCTGCTGTTGGAAAGGTGGGGGAAGCACACTTGGGTAGGCCAACAGTTCCCACAGCAAACAAGGCAGCAGGGCCTTTTTATTATTATTTGTACATTCACTGCCTGCCTGTGACCCAGGCCCCAGGGAACCCATGCAGCCAAAGGCAACCCACCTGCAGGGCTTCCATGAAGGCTTTGGTCCCTGATTTGGCAATGGTGCCCAGGTTGTTGATGAGGTCTGCTTTTGTCATCCCAATGCCAGTGTCCACCAGGGTTAGTGTGCGGTCCCGGGGGTTGGGGATGATGTCAATCTTCAGGTCTTTCCCACTGTCCAGCTTTGAGGGGTCGGTCAGGCTCTCATAGCGGATCTTATCCAGGGCCTAGGAGAGTGAGGGATGCTCAACACGGCCTCCCTACTCGACAGCCGCCTCCGTCCCTCCCCTGCACAAGCCCTCCCGGAGAGCCAAGAATCAGCCTCTCCCTGGGCACCCCCGGAAGGACACCAGCCCGACCCCACTCCCGCCCGGGCTCACGTCGGAGGCGTTGGAGATGAGCTCCCGCAGGAAGATCTCCTTATTGGAATAGAAAGTGTTGATGATGAGCGACATGAGCTGGGCGATCTCCGCCTGGAAGGCGAAGGTCTCCGCATCCTCCTCCTCGTGCTGCACTTTCTCGGGCATCTACAAGGCAAACACAGGCCTATTTTCAGCGCATTTTCAGGGCACGAGCAGCAAGGAGAGGGCGGCGGGAAGCATCAGGCCCAAGCCCATCCTCCGTTCTGCCCCTACCTTCTCGGCAGTGAGGAGCCGGCGAAAGAACTACAGCGTCCGCCGGCCGCTTTTTATAGGCACGGAGCGGGGTGGCACTCTCACGGCACACTGTATCCTTCCGCCTTAAAGGGGTCTTGGTCCCCGAACCACAGATGGATGGTGCCTGGGAGGCATCGGTGGTGCCGTTTAGCGGCGGCCATGGCGGGGGCGGGCGTGCAAGGAATGCTCGGCGTCATGCGGCTGCTGTGCGGTCGCCAGCCAGGGCTCCCCGCCGCTCTTCGCCGCGATGCTCGGAACACCGCAGGACCGGGACCTCCGAGCGCCACGGCGAGGGGCGGCGGGGAGCCCCGGCGAGGAACTCTTTGCCGCGCCCCTTGGCGGAGGAATACAGCTACGGGTACAAAGGCACTTCCAGAGCATTCCACAGAGGTTACGGCGCCGCCTCTTCGGCTACATGGCTGGGGCAGGGAAGCGGGGGTCCGCACTGCCCCAGCTTCCTCCTGCAGCTCCCCCCGAGGCCGGGAGCCGCGCGGCTGTGCCGGCCTGAGGCTGCCTGTAATGGGGCGCAGCGGTGAGGGGGCGGGGACAGAAGGTATCAGGGCCGGAGTGTATGGTAGGCCCGTAGCCCCGTGTTTGGAGTGTTTGTGTAAACCAGTGTTTGGAGACCTTGTATTTTCAGTGTCTAAGGGAAATAATAAGATAAATCAATCTTAAGCCTTACCGTTCCAGTATCTGGAGTACTCTGTCCAGTTCCGAGCTCCTCAGTACGAGAGAGACATGGAGCCCCTGGAGCCGGTCCGGCGGAGGGTAACAAGGATGATTAAGGGACAGGAGCATGTCTCTTACGAGGAAAGGTTGAGGGAGCTGGGCCTATTCAGCCTCGAGATGACTGAGAGGGGACCTCATCAGTGTCTGTGAGTATCTCAAGGGAGGGTGTCAAAGGTGTTTCCAGGCTCTGCTCGGTGGTGCTCAGCAACAGGACAAGAGAGAACGGGCAGAAACTGATGCACAGGAAGTTCCACCTGAACATGAGGAAGAGCTTCTTTACTGTGTGGGTAACCCAGCACTGGAACAGATTGCCCACAGAGATTGTGGCGTCTCCCTCACTCAAGAACCGCCTGAACACAGTCCTGTGCCATGTGCTCTAGGATAGCTCTGCGTGAGCAGCGAGGTTGGACCAGGTGACCCATTGTGGTCCCTTCCAACCTGACCCATTCTGTCATTCTGTGTTGAGGCTGTGGGTGCAAAAGTCCTGACCAGCAAAGGAAGCTGGAAGTGGGATGAGGAGACCCGAGCCTCCACATGGGTTTTGGTGCCTGGTGGTGCAAGGTGATGGCTGTGATGTGGGGCAGAGGGAGGAGGATTCCCGCTGGCAGGCTGGTGTAGTTCACTCCGGGAGCAGGAGATGGCACTCCGGCTGTTCCCAGGCACAAGGAAAGCTCCCAGGTGCTGTGCTGCAGGTCACTGCACCACAAAATGTGAAGGTGCATCTGCTCTTTATCAGAGCTGTAGGTGGTTCCCTGGTGTACCCCGAGGGCAGCATCCGTGGGGTGCTGGTGGATGAGAGACTGGCCATGAGTTCACCATGTGCACTCACAGCTCAGAAAGACAATCACGTCCTGGGTTGCATCCAAAGCGGCGTGGCCGGCAGGATAAGGGACGGTTTTCTGCTCCTCTACTCTGCTCTGGTGAGAGCCAATCTGCAATGCCACATCCAGCTCTGGGGTCCCCAGCACAGGAAAGACTTGGACCTGTTGGAGATAGTCCAGAGGAGGAACACCAACATGACCAGAGGGATGGAGCACCTCTCCTACAAGGAAAGTCTGAGAGAATTGGGATTGTTCAGCCTGGAGAAGGCTTTGGTGTGACCTAATTGTGGCCTTCCAGTACCTGAAGGGGACCTACAAGAAAGATGGACAAGGACACAGAGTATGTAGTTACAGGCCAAGGGGGAACGGTTTCAAACACAGGGAAGGTTTAGATATTGGGGAAGAACTTTATTACTGAGAGGGTGGTGAGGCACTGGAACAGGTTGCCCAGAGAAGCTACGTATGCCCCACCCCTCAAAGTATTCAAGTCTAGGCTGGATGGGGCTCCAAGTAACCTGGTGTAGTGGAAGTTGTCGCGGCCCATGCCCAGGGGGTTTGGAGCTGGATGATCTTCAAGGTCCCTTCCAACCTGAACCATTCTGATTTTATGGTTCTACGATCCCCTTCCCACACTGGCTGTGTCCTCATAGCTGGGCCTGACTGTGCAGGGGATGCCCACACCATTTCCACATCTGATTCTGGTTACAGGGGACTGCAGGATCCCAAGGAAATGCCGGTGCCTTCTCACTTCAACCCTTGTCCCTCCACAGCCCCTCTCCCCTGTGGCGATGGAGACAAGAACACGTACCCAATGGAGCATTTTGGTCTTTTTATAGAAAATGGCAACTGTATAGACACATTTACACGACAAGGGACAGGAAAGCCAAGGGAGAAGTCAGGCCTCCCCTTGCAGCACAGGTGGGCAGGGAAGGCAGCTTTCTTGGTAGGGGAGTTGCTGCCTCACCTCTTCTCACCCACAGTGGAACCTCCTGTCACACAACCAGGAGGCTGAAAAAAACAATGGCAGAATCACCAAAACAAAAAGGGAACAGAGGCAAGAAGAGGGGGAGAAGGTGGGGTGTGGAGACCTCCTCCTCCCTCAGCCTAGCCACAGTGTCGGCTCTTTCTGTGGCTGGGACACAGATGTCTACACTCTTGGGATACCACTGGGCAGGGGGATGTGCGTCTAGCAGAGAGCAGGGATGGCGAGGCTGGCTGGGGCTCTCCTCCCCATTCACAAGTCTTACCAGTAGGAGGAGGGGTGTGGGATATTTCCAGGCCCCCTAGAAGGAGAGGAGAGAATCTCCTAGGTGCTTTGGAGACAAGGGCAAGAGAAGGAGTAACACTGGTTACCAGCCTTTCACTCTGTCAGAGAGAAAGAGGCTGAAAATGGCTTTTGGCCTTGAGCTGGGGAAATTATGCAGCACGGGAGGCAGCTGGACCTCTCTTGAGATCCTGGGGGTCTTACAACACACACAGTACAGGGAAGGAGAAGGCACGTAGGCCTGAAGGCATCACACAGCCGAGCGTGGCAGGAACCAGGCCAACCCTGCAGGAGTGGAACCATCCGTGGGTGTAATGTCTGCTGTGGCAGTGTGATTTGGCAGGGGCAGGTGTGAGCTGTTATTTCCCCACAGTGCTGAGGTGCCCAGGGCCTCAGTGGAGGATGCGGAGCCATCTCTTGGTGTCCCTGCACCCTCTGTGTGCCTCTGCTAGATGAGAATTCGGACCAGAAAGGAGACGGCAGCTCCTAGGGCCAAACCCAGTGACAGGAAAAACGCCATGACAGCTCCAGCTGTCTCTGCTTCGTGCACAAGCACTTTCCTAGGAGAGAAACACATGTCAGAGATCCATCCTCAGGACACATGTCCTGTGCCTTGCTGTTCAGTGCAGCTGGGAGGCTCATCTGCAGCAGAGGAACGGCAAGAAGAAATCCACCTTGGCTCCTAGAGCGACAAGAACTCCAAGTCTCCACACTGTGGGCTCATAAAGTGCATCAGGCAGGCCACCCTGAAGCTCCTGGCACCGGGGACATCCCTCTCTGACCCTTCGTGCTGCCTGTGCTGGGCAAGGCTGCTCACCCTGCTGAGTGCTGTGCCACGCTTTGCTCCCCTCCAGATCCCCGCTGTATCCAGCCCCTTCCCCTGTGTGGCAGGTGGGGAAAATGGAGAGCCCCAATAGCTTCTTCATCCCCAGGATATGGAGGAGGCACAAGCGTGGGAGATAGGACACTTCTGTGCCTGCGGCCTCTTCTCCAGATGCCAGAGCTGGGCAGAGCCAGACTCCAGGAGTCATGCCAGGGCTGGCATCTGGGGGAGTAACCAACTCTTCCCTTGTCCCCAGCTCGTACTCACTTTGGCCCGAAGCACATGCAGAGGCTGGCCAGGTAGCCATTGGAGATGGAGAAGAAGATCATGAAGGTGATGTACCAGGCGTCATGAGAGAACACAACAGGCAGGTAGTAACGGGGTTGCACGTTGCACAGCATGAACAGAGGGACAAAGATGACACGGAGGATCACCATCAGTGGCAGGAGCCAGCTGTCCTTTCCAGGCTGGGAGAAAAACACAGATCACTGAGTAGCTGAGAACTGGACATTCCCCATCCCATGGCATGCTGGCAGGGGCTCTACGGAGGCTGTCCCTACTGTGCCAGGGAGGAGCCACAGAGATGGCAAAGCTGTTGAGAGACTTTCTCTGCCACAACAGAACTCAGCATTACAACCTGCAGTCACAAGTAGGTTTGCCTAGGTCTGAAAGCCCTGTCGCAGGTGACTTGAAGCAGCACTAGACCCAAAATACTGAGTTGGGCTTGTGGGAAACTGTTAAGCCCTTGCTGGCAACAGGCAGGCGGGCAAGAGAGCTTTGTGCACGCTCATGCAGTAAGCCAGCGTGCAGGACAAGGGTGGCTGAGGTAAATCCCCTCTGGCACCTCAGCGCCTGCAAACTGGGCTTTAGCCAGCTCTTCAGCGTCCTGCACCATCCCCCAGCCAAGCGGGGTAAGATCCAGCAATCTGGGAAAGAGATTATGCTGGAGTTGTTTTGGAACGTGCTGGGAAAGGCATGGACCAAATTACAGTCTCCATGGATCCTCCTGGAGTTCCTGAGTGACTGAGGCTGGGACAAACAAGGAGGTACCACTCCCCTGTGTTGTCCCTGCAGCTGGGACCAAGGCAGCCCCTGGAACGAGACGGGCCTCGTTCTCTCTGGGGTCCCCTCAGTGAGCTGCCAGGTTCGCAGATGACGGGGCTCACTGGTCTGAGGTGAGGAGAGACCCACAGCTGCCTTGGGAGCTGCTGGGCTGGCGTGGCCACAGAAAGCTCCATGAACACAGGAGGAAGCTGAGGTTAGGCCAGCTGCCATGTCTAAGGGGCAAACTGGGGAGAGCAGCTGCCTCTGCTGCTTGAGGAGAAAAATAGCGAGCGGGGCCCCAACCAGGGAAATGTGGCCCAAACCACATGCAGTCAGACTTTCCACGCAGCCTTGTTTTGGAAATGTCTCCTGCTGGGTCATCCCACCACGGAGGCTGTGGCCTGGACACCAGGCAAAGCGGCTCATGGCCAAGACCGAAGGCAACAAGCAGTGATGGCCAGGGGAGAAGCAGCTCCAGGCCGCGGGGAAGTCAGGCCCAGGCGGACCCCACGCAGCTCCTGGTCCTGAGGAGCTTCTCTAAACAAACAGCCTGAACAATACAGGGGGAAACAGCACTTGGAGGGTGGGTGAAGGGGCAGGAAGAGACCCAGACAGGACAGCCCCCTTCCTTGCCCGTTCTGGGGAGATGAGAGCAAGGGGATGTGGCACGGGACAGTTCTGTGACCCACATAGCATGGCCCTGCCCTGCTCTAGGGACAAGGGTCTTTGAAGCAGCTGTGTCCTGTGCCGAGGCCAGAGGTTTTATTTTGGGCTGCCCTGTCTTTCACCCTCTTTCCCTGTCGCCATCCTGTCTCATCGTTTGCATAGCTGGAGTGAAGGTTTGTTTACAGAGAGGCTGAAATGGAGGAGGCAGCTTCATCCAAGCCACGTTGAAAGAAGGGTGGGAGGACAGAACAACACTGTGGTTCTCGGCTCTGACCCATAAATCTCCGGTTAGAACTTAAAGCAGGAGTTAGCTCTGCACCTCCTTCCTGCTCCAAGCCATGGATGGCAGCCTGAGTGAGAGCCGTGGCTGAGGGACCTAGGGATGGACACTGCCTGGGCATTTGCTCCCTGCCCCATGCTTACCCATGTGAAGAGGGCAGTGAGACTCCGTCCCGCCCAGTCAAAGACATTAAAGAGCAGGAAGCAGGAGACAGGAATGAAGTAGAGACCTGCAGAAGGAGAAGGTCAGTGATGAGCCCAGTGCGCTCCAGCCCCTGATGCCCATTGCACGGAGACTGACTTTCAGGTCTAGGTCCTAGCAGTTTCCCACTAAGGCCTGGAATGGTCTCCCAGCCAGCCTGGTGTCTGCATCCAAACCATCATGCACAGTGGTTCCGTCTTCCCTTCAGGCATTCTGTATTTGGTTTGTGTGGTAAGGGTTTGGTACGGGGGTGGGCTACAGGGGCAGCTTCTGAGAGAAGCTGCTAGAAGCTCCCCCAAGTCTGATAGAGCCAGTGCCAGATGGCTCCAAGACGGACCCACCACTGGGCAAGGCCATCAGAGACAGTGGTAGGGTCTGTGGGAGGAAAGCAGGGGAAAAAAATCTCAACATGTGCAATTGCAGCCAGAGAGAGAAGTGAAAATATGTGACAGAAACAGCTCTGCAGACACCAAGGCCAATGGAAAACGACGGGGAGAAGGTGCTCCAGACGTCACAGCAAAAATTCCCCTGCAGCCTGTGGTGAAGACCATGGCGAGGCAGGCTTTCCCCCCGCAGCCCAAGGAGGTCCACAGTGAGCAGATATCCACCTGCTGCCTGTGGAACACCCCACCCTGAAGCAGGTTTGCTGGCAGGACTTGTGACCCTGCAGGGGACCCACACTGAAACAGTCTGTTCCTGAAGGACTGCGTCCCACAGAAGGGACCCAGGCTGAAGCGGTTCATGAAGAACTGCAGCTCGTGGGAAGCACTCACACTGGACTTCACGGAGGACTGCCTCCCATGCTAAAGGAGGGGAAGAGTGGAAGGTGTCCTCCCCCTGAGAAGGAAGCGGTGGCAGAGGAAATGTGTGGTGAACTGACTGCAACCCTCATTCCCTGTCGCCCTGCACTGCTGCAGAGGGAGGAGATAAAGAAGTCATGAATAAACTTAAGCCTAGGAAGAAGGGAGGGGTGGGTGGAAGGTGTTTTAAGATTTAGTTTTTATTTCTCATTATGCTACTGATTTGATTGGTAATAAATTAAATTAATTTTCCCCAAGTTGAGTCTGTTTTGCCTGTGACAGTAATTGGTGAGTGATCTCTTGCTGTCCTTATCTCCACCCAAAAACGTTTTGTCATATTTTCTCTCCCCTGTCCAGTTCTGGAGGGGAGTCCTGGAGTGGTTTTGGTGGGCACCTGGCATCAAGACAGGGTTACCCCACCACACATACCTTCAAGCTCCACTTTCTTTTCTCCTATTTACCTTGTTCTCAGTTTTTTCCTACTTTACCCCTATCCCTGGCACACTTACCCCATTTGTTTCCCTCTCCAAGGACAGTGGACACGTTAGCTGTGATGGCAGGAAAGATGCCGATGGTGACAGTGAAGACGAAGCAGACAGACAGGGCCATGACCCAGAGCTAGGCAGATGAAAGAAAAATGCTGGTACCAAACACAGGGCAAGAGACCAGACAGGGCTGGTCTCCTCTCCCCATGCTCTCCTACACCTGTGCCCATCCCAAAAGGAAGGGCAGGACAAGGCTCGCTGGCAACTCACAGACCTTCTTAAAAATAGCAGTGACAGAGGGCTGCTCATCAGCGTTGTGGATAGGGATGATCTTTGAGTTATTCTGCTCCGTCCCATTCTCGTCTGCAGGGAGAGACACAAGTAGGGCATAGCGGACCCCAGAAAGCTGAGATCTGATTCAGTCCTTCTGTCTCATTCTTTCTTGAAGCTCTTTCTGTTTCCCTTCTCTTCCTTCTACCAGCCCCTCACCTTTCTTAATCAGGTCTCTCTTGGTCTCCAACTCTGCATTGTACACGTGGTACTCTGTCTTGTCCTTCATGGAGTAGTATCGGAAGAAATCCTGCAGAGAGACAGCACAGGGGACTCATTCATGCATGCAGAAAGAAGGCTGCCAGGGGCTATGTGGTAACAGCAGATATGGGCAATATCGGCAAAGTATTCCTTCCAGTTACGTCCGATATTTATGCTTTCCTGCTCATCCAGGGACTCAGATACCCCAAGTATACTGGGGTATCTATGGTGGGAAGTATCTCAGAGTGCTCCCTTGACACACTGCCCTGACAAAAGAGGTGGAGGCTGGTAGGAGCCAAGGCTGGGCTACTAGTGGGCCATGGTTCTTGTGCTGGGATGCGCAAAGGTCCCATGTCCCCAGGCCCTTCCCCACCAGGACAACAGTCTCACCATGTGAGGCAGAACTACGTAGGAGACGATTGCCAGCACGATTGTCACACAGGCCGTGGTGAAGTAACCGATGAAGCTCTCGGGTTGCTGGGCACCAACTGAGAGCACAGGAAGGGAGAGGAAAGGAAGATGATGAGGGCTGAGAGGAGCAAGGCCCTGCTGCCATCTCCCACACAGCATGACCCTAGCAGATCCTGTGACAGCAGTGCTCTGGGAAGGCCCTGTTACCTGCAAGGCAGGGATTACTCACTGGCAATACTGAAGATCATCGCCAAAGCAGCGAAGGTGCCTGCCAAACCCTGCCCGCTCATGATGGGGGCTGTGTAGCTGGCAGGCAGGAGCCCTGCCAGCCCAAACAGGCTGCCCTGGAGAATGGCCCCGAAGGCTGCAAACGGGAAGATGAGCAGAAATGAGAAACCAGAGGCAAGGATGGGCTGCACCTCTGCAGGGAGCCGTGCCCCTGCCCTGCGAGGCAAGGCAAGTCCCCCTCCTCCCTGGCTCTCCCACAGTGAGGTTCATGCTTTTCTCCCAGAGGCATCAGCCCTAGCCACGGGGCCGTGTCCCTTTCCTTCCCCCACCGCTTCACTCACAGTTGATGAAGATAATGCTGATCATGGTAAAGATGAAGAAGGGAAGAGGCGCCATAGGGACTTTCACCATGATCGCGGTGACTAAAAACACGAGCCCAATGGCCACCAGGCTGCCCGAGATGCGGATCTGCTGGGGAATCCTACAAAAGAGGGTCTCAGTGAGGAAAACCCAACCCCCCAAAAACTTGCGGGGCTGAGGCCAAGCTCTAACTGTGGGAATCCCAGCCAAACCCTGAGACAGGGAACCGGTGTTTTGCCTTTGACTTGACCGAATGGGCTGTAGCTTGGCTCAGTGCTGGGGCAGAACAGGCCAGGGCTGGGCAGCCCTATGGGGGCTGGCAGGGGCAAGGACAGAGTAAGGCTCACCGCTGGTGGATGAAGGAGTTGAGGCAGGTGAAGATAAGGAGGGGCACCATGGCGCAGAGAGTCATGAAGTTGTCAAACACAGACTGCAGGTAGGTGGGTGTGACAATGGCCTCACCGGTCTGGTTCCTGACGTGGCTCGTCTCCTCTGGGTCCATAAGGCGGCTGATGAAATACTGCAAAGGAAGGAGCCTGGTGGGGCTGAGATTCTGCGAGGCCTTCCCAGGCCACCCTTATTCTTCGTCCAGACCCATGCCCGTCCCTCCTGCTGCCTCAGCGCCACTTGTCACACCCAGGTCACACACGATTGTGGTCCTCTGCATGCTGTGCCATGCTGCCACATCTACACCACGGTGCCTAGACATGACAGGGGACAATCAGCGTCATGGACAACAGCCGGAGAGAAGCCCTCACCTCCCTGGCGGTCATGAAGAAATTCCATGGCAGCAGCGTTCCCAGGCCAAGGATGAAGAAGATCAGCCAGACAGCCTTGTACCTGTGAAGGGGACAGAGTGCTTTGGAGGGGAAGCTGGGCAGCTTCTTACTGTTCCTGACCCTGCGGTGGGAGGCACCAGACAATATTTATTGCCCTGCCCCTGCCCCACAGCCCTTGCTAGCCTGGGCTGCCAGAGATGTGGCTCTGCGGAAGGGCTGTGGGAGGCCCTCCCCAGGAGGGTAGGAAGGCAGGGAGAGGCTGGGTGCTCCTCAGCATGTGGCACCCAGATACACAGCATCCATCACCAGATCTGGGAGGGAGTTAGGCTCCCCAGGTGTGTTTACAGAGGACTGTTTACAGCCCATTTGCTATGGAAAAGCTGAGAAAGAAGGGACAGTTCGGTAGCCCAGTACGCATGCAGGAGAGGGGGACCCCCAGAGGCTGGGTCCCCCTGTCCTCCCTCACCTCCTGGTATCCTGGATGTACCCCCACAGCTACATCAGAAACTGTCATTACCTATCTTGGGGCCCGTCTCTTGCTGTCATCTTGTGTGGCAAGAGTCAGCACAGGTCCCAGCAAGTCTTGTGGCTGCTCTCCGTCTGGAAAGCAAACAGAAGATTTTACAGGAAAGTGAGAGGCAGGGGCAGCACTGGTTTTAACCTCAACCCATGCTGCCAGGTAAGTGCTCCACAGTACTGAGAGTCAAACACCAACCCAGAAAATTACGACAGGACAGTGCAGGAACTTTGGAAACCTGCAGCTCAGAGTCCTTCAGCCGAGCGGCTGTGACACACAGCCTTATTCTGCTGGCTGGGCACACCAAGCCTTCCCTCTGAAAAGAAACTGCTTTCCCGAGGTACCCAGACTGCTCATGCTGGCTGCCCAGCTGCTTGCAGCAGGCTCTTAAGGGATTTGTGAGCCTGCAGCTCTCTGTCCCCAATCCTGGGGCTGTGAGTGAAGCATGTGCGCAGCGGGCTGTGTCTGCCCCCCCCCCGTCCGCCCCAGCTCCCTCCAACGCCCGGGGCTCGGTGGCACAAAAGACACATTTAATTCAGCAGCCTCTGCGGCCAGAACCAGCAAACCCCCCCCGTTTTCAATTCCACTTCCCTGAGGCTCTCACAGCCCTTTCCTGGGTCACCTTGAAAAGCCAAGGGCATCCCTGGCACTGCTGTCCCCTCCCGGGCGCCCGCCGCTCCTTCTTCCCCGTCACCACCTGCCCAAGCGCTACACCGCTCAGGCATCGCTCTGAGAGCCCCAGAGATGTGTCCCCCGGAGGCCCGAGAAGGGACCTTCCCTCCCCGGTCACCCCCTCTTCCCGGGGCAGAGTGGGATTAGCCGCCCGGAGGAACGGCAGGCCTGCCTTGTCCTTTTCCAGTCCGGGCGGCGCAGCATGGGGAGCTCCGGCACTCCTCCCAGGGCTTCACCTGCAGCGGGGCTGCGGGCGCCGTGTCCCCGGCCCCCCCGGGACATGCCCCGCGGACGCCTGCTCCAGTGCCGCCTGCAGCATCCCTGCCTGCGCCCTGCCGGGTAGGGCGGAGCGGGCGGAGGAGGAGGAAGAGGCAGGCAGCGGCATGCTGGGATTTGTAGTCCCTGCCAGCCCCAGCACGCAGTGAAGGCAGCGCAGCCCGTCCCTGGCGCAGGTGCCCGTGGGGTTCTGGGCACAGCTCGCCTTCTCCGCCGGTAGGATCCTGCAGGCTGGGGAGCCTGAGCTGTGATGGAGCCGAAACATAGGCGGCAGGACGTGGAGAGGGATTTTGGAAGCCCCTTGGGCCGCTTTGGGAAAGACAGAGCAGGACAACAGTATGCCTGCAAAGGATCGAGGGCTCTGCCAACCCGGCAGGTGCCACCCTGTGATGTCGGAGCCATCTGCAGCACCGCTCCCCTGCCTTCCCACACAGAGAGCTCGGGGGCATGACAGGTCCTGCCTTGCCCTTCTGAGCCATCTGCGCTTCCAGACAAAACATCCCAAAATCCCCTCCTGACAGCCTGCCAGTTCCTCGGTGGGGAAGAGACATCCTGACCCGGGATTAGCAGAGGGATCTGCAAACACAACTGCCATCCCCTTGCACACAGAAACCCCACCGGGGCCACTGCTTGTCTCCAAGCAAACAGATCTCAACCCAAAATAGGCAAGAAAACCTCAGCTTTCCCCGTGGGTCCCCAGCAAGCCCTGAACATGCTTCCCCTTGCCAGCCAAGCCCCTGATCCCCCTTCCAGCCCCCTCCAGGTCATATCGCTGTCCCAAGAAATAGGGGCAGGGACTGACCCCGTAGACATACCTGGGAAGAGAGGACAGAGCCAGGGTGAGCCCTGTGTTCAGAGTATTTGAAGGCAGTGTGTCTCCCTGCCTCCACAGCCCCCGCTCCTGGGGGTGAGTGCCAAGCGCTGGCTCAAGTCACGGGGGCTGGAGCCCTGTGGGTCTAGTGGCACCCGCGGAGGAGGACAAGAGGTATCGGGTACCACAGCTGGCACACAGCCCAGGTCCTGCTGCCCAAGCATCCAGGGAAGGGAGGAAGGGAAGGGTGCCGTGGAGGAGATGGCAGGAGCCGGGGGTGTTGGGGAGGAGGCAGACGGGGTCGGGAGTAGGACTCTGGGGCTGCTGGGGCAGGGCGCTCCGCCATGCTGCTTTCCCACCGCGTCCTGCTTCCGTCTGGAGAGTGCCCACATCCCTGCGTCAGGAGCCCAGCCTCCTTGGCAGGCACTGCCCGGCCGCAGTCTCCTGCCTGCTGTTTGTTTTCTGTCTCACTTTGCTAAATGCCTCCTAATTTTTTCCACAAAGAGACAGTGCCTGCCAAGGGCAGCAGTCATTACAGCGGGAAACACTTCCAGCTGCTGGCTGTTACAAAGAACCCTACAACAAACAGAAAAGGTCACAGGAACCAACACCAGCAACAGGTGGGAACACTGCTCTCTCTTGGGGAGAGCAGCCCTACCCGACGGGACATGGGAACAGCTACCATTTTTCCAGAACAGCTCCAACTGCCTCCCGCAGGAGTCTGCTGGTGTTTAGCCCAGCCACCGGCTTGGTGGCTGCACATCCTGAGGGACAGGGAAAAGGAGGAGCGATGTGGGGCCTTGGCCTAAGGACATCCCTTCTGTTCCTGGGCACAGAGCAGTCTGTCTTATGCCCACGGAAGTGATGTGTAAGTGGAAGAAGCAAGATCACAAAGAGTGGGCTTAAGAAACCATAGGCTAGAACCTTTGAGCAGGTACAAACAAGAGATGGCACAATTTTAATTGTCCTTTCATGCCACACAAAGGCTGTGACAGATGCTAAGTGACACCCTTGGTGGCCACGTGCAGCCCCACTGCCAGCCAAGCCCTGGGAGCTGATGGCAGGGCCAGCTGTCACCAAAACTGCCTAACGTCTGCGGAAAAACCTGCACTGCAGGACAGCCACACCTGCAGGCATCCATTTGTCACCTGGCTTTGGACACTTCCCTACCTCTCCCTTTCCCCACATCGCCTTTTCCCCTGCTCCTGCCTCCTTAGCCAAGGGTGAGCACAGTACATGCCCACTCGAGCAATTCCCTTGTGCCATGTAAGCATGCTATGGCACCATGGAATTATACCCAGAAACACCAGCTCTAAAGAAAAGCCATTTACACCACACCAAGTGTAGAAGTGTCCTGGCAGTCCATAGCCAAGGGGTTGCCAGCAGACTCAATGGCAAGCACCTCGTGTCCTCCTGACGCCACTTGTCAGGGGATCACTTTGCGGGGATAATGTCAGTACTTCCTCCAAGCATGGCCAAGATGGGACAGGACCAGTCGCCTCACCAGCCTTTCACCCCATCCCCTACATCCGCTTGCCCACTGGGCGATACCAGAGTTCTCCTGTCAGGAAGGCTAATCTAGGGGCCCCTCAAGGTTTATCTGCAGGCACGGAACAAGCCCAGCACAGGTATGCAAGTCACATGAAACCTTGGTGGCCATGACTCAGCTGGAAGATAGGAAACACTTAAGAGACTGCCCGTTTCATGAGATTTCATGTGCGTGCCTGAACTCTGACCATGCTGCTTGCGGATACTCCTACCTTGTGCCGGGGTGCAGGAAATCGGCGTCCTGGGCAGCGTCCTGCCTACCTCCACCGTCAGTCACCGGCTGTGAGGACACAGGCTTGTATTTCTCAAGACAGATGAGCTGTGTGCCACCACTGCGGTGCTGAGAGACACAGGCCCTCCCAAAACAAGGGTAGGCAGGTGCCTTGAGTCAAAGCAGAGGCTGGTCTGGCTCAAAGCTGGTCTCCATCAGAGAGGCAAAAGCAGATGCTAGGAAACAGTAAACGTGGCACGGGTACGAACTAACGGCCCGCCTGTTCCCCCAGCCTCCCAGCTGGAAGGGACACGATGTTCATGTGTTTTGTAGCCATGGTGAGTTTCACTTCCGTGAAATCCTGCTTCCCCCTTCAACTCAGGAGCTTCTGAAAGGGGCAGCAGCTCTCCCCACATGCAAGACCTCACCAGGGCTCCCTTGCCTTCAACATCAAAGGGTGGATGAACATTGGAGTGGCTGCTTTACAAACCTGGATTGTATCCACCCAACAGCACATTTTCCAAACAGAGAAATTCTAGCTCACTTAGTCATTCAGGCATGGCTCCATGCCTTCGGTCCTCCTTGCTGCTTTTCTCCAAACCTTCCCTGGCTCCTCTCAATCCTTCCAGAGGCGCTGGTGCTGGGGGCACACAGGGACTGTGTGGGGGTAAGACACCAATTTGAAGAGTGGCACAAGGCTTTCCTGCTTTGTTTCTGCTTTTTAACTGGGAAAGATGATTCAGTGTGTGTTTTAATGCACACTGAGCTATCTGAAATAGCCCCAGGCCTTGCTGTGAGTGGCTGGCTCATGGCTGGCTCAGTGCATAATCTTGTTTGTGGATTTGGGGCTTTTTCCCTTCCCCCCTTGTCCATCACTTGATATTTATCTAAACTGAATTTCAGCTGCCTGATGTTGTAATGGTTGTCAGTACTCCTCCTAGCTGGCACTTGTCCCCATGAACCTGAGTAATCCAATCACCTCGGCAAAGCCCTGTCATCTCATTGCTCATTCCCTTTTCCAGGTCACTCATGAATGTGTTGAAAAACCTGTGACCAATGCAAAGATCTCTTTTCACTGCAAAAACTGGCTGCTGACTCCTACACCCTCCTTCCTGTTTTTGTACTAATTATGGAGCCAAGTAAGGACTTTCCCTCTTGACCAGCAAGTTCTCTTAAAAACTGGGCTGAAAGCTGACTGGAATTTTTTTTGGGAAGCAGTGTGGGCACTCTGAGCCCAGACTCCCTAGGAAGTGCTGCTCCAGTCCTGGGGGCCCCTCAACAGGAGCCTCCCCACCTGCCCACAGGCCCTGTCCCTGCACAGACACCCAGGATATGCAGCAGATTCAGCAGTCAGCTTTTCCCTGAAGTTCCTTCAGCCCTTCTTAGAAAAGAACGTCATATCTTTCCCTCCTCCCAGTCCCTGGGGGCTCAGGCAGTTGTGAATGAATGACACAGCTCTGAATAGAGGCCACACATCACAGCCAGCTGCTTCACCCTCCCTTTCCTTCTAGAGAATATTGCCTGGCCCAAGACACTTGTTGCTTTTTACCTTTGCTTTCTAACCTTGCCTCTGCAGATGCTCTCAGGAGCTCCCCAAAGGAAGGTGGAAGAAACTGCTCAGGCTCTTGTGGAGCTAACAGAAAGGCAAAAGCTTCATCTGTCTTTTCTGCTATGGCCTCTCTTCCTCTGATCCCTCATCCCTCCAACGTCCTGCAGCAGCTTTCCTAGTCCTGGAGTGCTTTGTGAGCGGTTTCCATCAGCAGGCTGATAGCACTTCCTATTGTTGTTCTCCTTTCTGCCTCTCAGTAAACAGCCTTGTGATGCCATTTGCTCTCCCAGCCCTACTCTATGCCTGTGTCCTGAGGAGAGAGCTTAGCAGGGGAGCAGGAGGTGGGTATTTCTGCCTTCTCCCTTGACTTGCTGTCTGCAGACAAAGTCCTCTGCTTTGCCAGGGCTTGGCCAGCAGAAAAAAACCTCTTACAAGGTGCTCTGTGCAGCGCCCTCACCCCACAGCATGAGGGTCCCTGGGCAATGTTTCTGACCCACTTCACCTCGCTCCCTCCACTCCTCCACAAACAAAAAGAGAGGCACCTCTAGACCCCCTCTGCCTTTGGGCTTTCTGCACTAGCAGCCACCACAAACTCCTCACAGAGCAGCAGCCATGGATACTGACCCCGCTCCCAGCACTTGCTGTTATCTCGGCATGCCGGGTGGTGCAGGGGGAGCATTCAGCCCTGGTGTGTTTTGAACTGCGTAGACCAATCAGCTGCCAAGTCCCTTATCTGGAGAGTTCAAGGAGCCCTGAGAGGCTCCCTGGGGGCCCTTGCCCCTGGCAGGTAAAGCAATCCGGCTGGGCAGCAAATTCCCCAGGGCCTGGCAGGACTCCAGGACTGTCCCTGAAGGGCTTCCCACCAGGTAGAGGGCAGAGGACAGCCTTAAAACTACCCCAGGTGACACAGCTGGGACTATTCCACCCATTACTGAGTCCCAGGAAGCCCTGGACATCCACCTCTCCAGTGGGGCAGCTGTGTGGGTTCCCAGCCCTGACTACCACTGGTCAAATGCCATCGATGGCAGCCCCACAGTGAACCCACACACCTCTCTCCTCAGCACGTGGTGAGTGCCCAAGCCCAGGTGCAATCATGTCCCTGGCCAGAGAAAACCCCTCCAGCCACCCATACAATCCCCCAGGAGCAGGGATGGGTGCTCCTGCCCAGCATCCCATCAAACGCTGCAGGGGGACGTTGGAATGTCACAGCAACAAGCTTACCAGAAGGGCAGGGTGGTCCCAGCCACTTGCTCCTTGTCACTTCAGGCCGCAGGACGATGCAGGGACAATGCAGCCTTGGGAGAGGTAGGAAAAGCCCCACAAATATCAGAGCCGTTGCCTGCTCCAGGGCCGGCGGTTCGGGGGATGCAGGAGGAGATACAAGCGCCTGAAGGAGGGCAGGAGCTGGGAGGGAACGTCATTTATGAGCAGGCGTCAGAGGAAGAGAGATAAGCTGATCTCAGGAGACCGTTTGCAGAGACAGGATTCTTCCAAGAAGCTGGTTTCTCTGATGGCACCTGCTTAGGCTGCTCTCCCCAGGGAAACAACCGTCCCCTACAAGCCACAACCCCGACCTGCTTCTTGGGACGCTGTGGAAGGAGACACGTTTTTCCAGGGCTAGCTTCAAACTCCATTTGTCGGAAATTTAGGAAAATAAAGACCCTTTCTCCCAAGGGCAGAGGGAGGGATTTGCTCAGGGCTTCACTCAGTGCAGCTGCAGAAGCCTCCAAGCCCAGGCACAAACCATCTCTGGGACCTGGATGGTGCTGCCAGGCAGCTTTCAGCACCTCCAGGAGCTGCAAGGAGGTGGGAAGGGGCAGAGGGTGACCCACTGTGGGCATGCACAGCTCACACCAAGCTCACGACACCTGACCATGGCTTCCTGAGGGACCACCATGGGTTTGGGGAGAGCCTGGGGATGCCTCGCCCCAAACCTTCATCCTCGGCTGGCATCCTCTGCAGCCAGCAGACCCTCACAGCCCATGTCTGCAGGGCTGGTCCAAGCCCCAGGAGTGCCAGCATGGCCAGTGGAGGTGCTGCCCAGGAGCCACGGGAACGGGAAGTGCTGCGGAAAGGGGTGCTTCCCTGGAATCGATCTGGGGGCTGCAGCAGGAAGAAGCACAATGGGAGGAAACCAAGTTTCCCCTTCCAAGTGGAGAAAACCTTACAGGACACCTGGAGAGAACAACCGGACATCATTAATGTAAAATTCAGCTGGGAGCACAAGGAGCAGCCAGAGGCAGCCCCGAGCTGGAAGTGAGTTCTCCTTGCATGGAGGAGCCTGGGTCTTGATGCAGTGGTGGCACAGGCCACCACATGCCAGGACAGCCATGCACAGAGGACAAACGCAATCCCAACCATGCACAACACTAAGCACAGTTATGGCTCTTGCCTGCCTGCAGCCTGGCTATCCCACAGGCTTATTTCCACCCAGTCAGGTGGGAAGAGGGATGCTCCCTGGTGGGCTGGGACAGCACTTAGGAAAGACCCCTTGCGACGTGGCTGTCAGATGCACCTCTTTTGCATTAGCAGCTTTCACCCTCTCTGCATTCAGGCTTGCTCAAGAGGAATGCTTGTCTGTCTGCACCGATGGTATCTCAGTTGGCCACACCTTAGGCAGCAGCTAAAGCAAGTCAGAGGGATGGGATGAGCCTACAGGACCATGTCCCACTTCCCCCTCACGTCTGCAGCTGAGGGGAGCGAAGAGGAGCCCACAGCAAAACAGGACGAGAGCAAAACAGCTCTTAGCCAGACAAATCTGAAGATAAGGACTCACTGAATGCGTGGGAGGAAACCCAGGGGATAGAATCCCACAGCCGAGGAATGAAAGAGTGGAAAGATGAATTTTTCCATAGCCTGCCTTCTCCTGGGCTTGGTAGGGCTATATATACCAACAACACATGGCTACCCCAAGGTCACTGCTTGGGGAGCAGCACCAGAGGGGAAGAGCAAGACTGCAGGAGGCCACCTGCCCCCCGCAGCCCCCAGGGTGCTGGAATGTAAAGTGGAGATGATTCCCCCTTCATTGCTTCATGTTCCTGGCTCCAAGACTGAGCTCAGAGCTGGCAGACCCAGGAAGGAGTCAGGCCAGGAACAACATAAGGGAGCTGAGCATGGAGAAACCCGCAGTGAGGGTTCGGAGGGGAAGGATGGGGACAGCTTACAGTCTGTTTGAGAGGTCCTCAAAACAGTCCTGCAGTGAGGGGCAAGGCAGAAGAGGCTTGGAGGGCTCAGCTCAACCACTCTCCCACCCCAAATGCCACCCTGCACTTTACAGGAACTCCTTTCCCCAAGGAGAGCCTGAGCCCTCACTCACTTGTCCCCAAAACAGGGATGCTTCTAGAAGAGCAGGAAAAGCTGGCAGTCAACCAGCGGTGAGAGCACCCGCCTGCAGCAACCCCCTGCCACCTGGCCACCTCCTGCACCCCATGGCACCTCCACCTCCTAGGAGAGAGGCTGTCCTTCCAGCTCTGGCTCCTTCCTCTATGGAGCCAGATTCAAAGGTGCAGAGCTGGCAGGACCCTCAGCAGGCAAGAGCTACCCAAACCCAGTGGGAGCTGCTGAACTGCTGTCCCCCGAGCAGGTGGGAGAGCATCCCCAGGGCTGGACAAAGTGAGCCTTGCCGTTGCGGCTGGACAGCCCAGCAGAAGGCCTACAGCAGGCTGCCAGCCCTGTTTGGGGTGCTGGAACAGGAGCAGAGATCACTTTACTCCCCCTCAGCAGTTTTTTGGAGGCTGGTCTGGGCTGTTTCCAATTTAGTGGAGGACACAGAAACGAAATCAGAGCCAGAACAACACAATCTTCCTTTGGTGTCACCATCTCCCCAGCTTCCAAAATTCGGAGAGGCAATTCCTCCCCACTGAGCAGCCCCCTTGGCAGAAGCTGGGACAGACATGCAGGAGCCAACCACCACTGGCCTGTGGCGAGTCGAGGTTGGCTCTGTCCTCTGCATGTCAGCCGTGCCCAGTGGCCAGGACAGAAATACATGGGCTATTTTGGGTCCCCACAGACCAAAGGGGCCCTTCGCTTGTAGGCCGGCTCAGAATAAGGGCCCTGGCTGACCGCTGCTTTTGGCATTAAATGTCTGCAGCCCTTCTGAGAAAGGGGATGGTGAGCACAGAAGCAGGTTTTGGGACTTGTCGGGGTCCCGTGCAGTCTGTCTGCCAGTCACCTGTCCTGCCCAGATCCTGCTCACTGCCCGGAGAGCCACAGCATCCTGCAAATCCTGAACTGGCTTCAGATGCTAAATGCAGCTATTTCACAGTGGCTCTGCTCCAGGAGACAGGAAACGTCTATCCCCCCTCACCTCAAAAACCCGCTTTGTCCCAGCCAAGGGGCACCCCACAATCCCCAGAAACAAAAGGAAGGAGAAGGGATGGATGCCCTGTCTGGGTCTGCTTGTGCCAAATCCACTCACTTCCAAAGCTGCAGCCATCTCCAAAGAGTGAGGTAAAGCTGTCTCCACAAGTCCCAGGAGCTGAAGGGACTCAAGGAGCCACATACGCCTGCACATTTCCCAGCAGGGAAGATGCTGTCTGCCGAGAGCTGGGTTTGCCATATCCCTGCTCTGTGGCAGACACAGAAGAGCTGTATGGGCAACCCACGATCTGTGGACCAAGGAGTGGAAAGCCAAGGAGGCAGCATGCTGTCAGAGATGTGGTGCAAGCAAAGGAGCTGGAGCAAACACCCAGGGCAGAAGCACCATCTCTGGCATCCTCTTCCCTCTGCCCTGAATAACTCAGCTTCCCCAAACAGCCTGGCAGGACTAAGGTCTCACATGAGGAGCCAAAGCAAGACTCAAGGCAGACACCTCCTTCGGAGCAAGTAAGTCAGAGCCCAAACCTCCCACCCTTGGCATTGGCCTTGACTAAAGAGTGGCAAACAGGAAAATCTTTATGCAAGTAGATCAGGCAGGGAGAGGAAACAGGAGGTGGGGACAGCTGTGTCTGCCCAAATCCCATCAAAACAGAATCTCCCACACAACCAACAATAAGCCCAGCCACAAGCTGGGAAAGAGCAAGTCACATCCCCTCCAAATCCCAGCCTGCGCTGCTACATCCGTGCAAACAGCCACCGCCCAGTGTGCCACAGCCATGATATTGCAGCCTGTCTGGGACCCTGAGCATCCTCAGGATGTCTCAGGGAAGCACGGAAAACTCTGGATGAGAGCCACCGAGTGCTCTGCTCACGGGGAAATGGCACTTTGCAGCCACTGGCATTGGCTTGCAGGCTCCACCAGCCTCTCAGCCTCCCCAGATTAATGTGGGGAGCAGAGGAGTTGAAGGCAGCTCTAGACACCCTGCTGGGAGACCCAAGGTTACAGCAGCCTCACTGAGGTGGGCTGGCCATCTGGCAAGGTGTCCTGTCAGGGCTTGCCTGGGTGGACGCTGATGCACTCCCACAGTGATGCCAGGTGATAGGGAGCCCAGGGGCTGAGCCCTGCTGAAGCAATCCCTTCTGACACAGAGCAGCCCCCTCACAGCCACAGCGAAGGAAGGGAGGGACAGCCGGTAGCAGACAACTTGTGTGTTAAGTATCGATTGCCAGGCTATTTACCGATGCTGTTTTGTTTCTGGTCAAAGGCTCCCCTTTTGGAGCCAGCCCAGCCACAGAGCCCAGGCAAGGGGAACGCAGTGCTCTTCGGCACCTCCCTCATCCCCCGCAAGGCATGGATTCTGGCCTGCATCAAGTAGGCACCCCGTACCCGCTGCCTCCAGGGTAATAGCCCTGTCCAGGAACACGCTGGCAGATCAATGTCCTGATGTGGTTCACCACGCAGACACGCCAGCCTTGTGTTGCCACAAGGAGTGGGTGTGAAGACGGGAAGGAGAAGCTGGAGGGTAGGGTGGATCACTTCATAACAGCTTGGCTGTGTTGCCGTTGGTCTGTCTCCTCCCGTGGTTAATGGATAACACTCCCGCTCTTGCCAGGATGCCACGAAGACCCACCCAACCCTGCCATCCTCAGCCACGGCCCAACACCTACAAACCCTGATGGGGTGAAAGCACCATGCACTGTGTGCATCCTGCGGCAGTGGGCTCCCAGTGGGGGGCAGAAGTCCAGTCCAGAGCAAATACCATCAGGCAACTGAGGGTACAGCGCTGAGGGAGGATAAAAAAATGGAACTGCCTCCAACTTAGTCCTGAGGAAATAAGAGGTCTTGTCACGGGCAGAGCAGGCAAGGCAGATAAGGCTGGCATCTCCTTCAACCCTGAGCCTTGGGCAGGACTGAGAAGCCAGATCTGTCAGCAGTCCCTCCTGCCCCTCTGGCTGTTCTCCAAGGGTTATCCCCAAGCTTAAAACAGGGGAGTTCCTCTCATGAGGGTTTACCATGACCATGAACAAAACCTCTAGCAAAACTCCAAAGCCCTCAGGGGCTCAAGCCAGGTGAACAAGCCCTCAGCCACAGGTATGAACTGGCTCCGTGTCCCTGCACAGTGTTAGTGGTTGGATGTGCTAGGCAAAATGAACCAGGCAGGGATGAGGATAATGTTTGGAGCCACAGCTTGGGCAGCAGAGGAGAAGCCAAGCAGGGCAACTCAGGCAGGACACCCCTCTCCCCAGCAGCCTTGCAGGAGGCTGGAGCCACTTCAGTGTCAATCTGGGGACGCAGATACCCATTCAGGTTGATGGCTTGCCCTCGGCACAGCATGGCTGATGACACAGTCCTGCTGCCGTGACTGAGCCTCAGTACGTGGCCAGAGCGGGCTGCTCAGCAGGTGGGAGGCTGATGGCACGACCCTCCAGTCCCACTGCTGCTGCTCACTCAGCCACATCCCTCACAGCCCTGCTCTTCACCTCCAGCCCCTGCCTGCCTCCTCCCTCTGCAGCTTCCTGGTCTGCTCACTCCATGAATTTCCAGCTGGAAATTTCACAGCGAGGCGCCTTCCTATCAGACTAGTCCTAAAGGAAATTAACTAAAGCAAGTCTCACTGGAAGTCGTGTGGTGGGAAGAAGCAAGAAGGCCCTGCGGAAATCTGCCTGACTTCCTGCTGACAGCTTCTGCACGAGCCGCCAGGCAAGCAATAGGTCTCTGCTCCCTTTTGGCCCCAAGGAAAGTCGGTCTCCTGGAGATGAAACCTGACTGAGCTCACACACGGCTTAACCTAGAGGCTGGAAAGAGCCTTGAGCACTGCACCCAGAACGCCAGGCTCACCAATTTGTGTCATAGTTAGTGCATGACAGCCACACACACAGAGCTTTGAGCCTCCCTTTTCTTGGGGATTGGCGAGACCAGGAAAAAGCCTGCTCCAAGCCAGAGCAGGACCAAAATGTCACAACAGTGATGTTTTTCATACCACCTCCATCAGCAATGAAATTACAAAGGACTGTTAGTGTTATTCCTATCCAACAACTTCCCTTGTCTCATGGGAACAACAGTGCTCAGTCGCATTCCTCATGCAGCATCACAGCTCCCCTTCCACACAGGGACCCCAGAGCCCATGTACGGCCAGCTAGGTATGCAGAATCTGGAGCAGGAAAATGGAGTGCAGTACTGTGCTGCAGCCTCAGCTGGGGCACTGAGACCCTCCAGACCACACATGCTGGTGTAACCAAACCCACCCAGTGTCTGCCCCCACTCTGCACGCTTCTTTCCTCACCCCACATCCCGCACACTCTTAACCTAAGAAGCAATTAGTCTTTACAGCACTGCTTAATCAAATCAAAATAGCTGTGTGGCTGGTAAAACCCTGACTTCTGCCCAGCTGAAAATGCCTGTAGCTCATTCTGCATAGTGCTTTGGGCCTCAGCTTGTTGGCAGCTGAGTACAAGTCAGCACGGAGATGAGACTCTGGGAGCTGGCAGTCCTGCAGCCCCAAGCAGCGCAGTGCTGGGCTGGCAGGTGTCTCAGGACAGAGCTCGGTGTTGGGCAGGCTCAGGAAGGCACAGAGAGGTAAGCGAGGTTTACAGGGTGGGGTCAGCACGGAGCTGGCAAGGACTGCAAGCAAACAGAATTCCGTGGATGAGAGCGGGCGTTGCAGCTTCCGTAACACGTGCCAAGGGCCTGGATGTTACACTGAACAAAACCAACCAAGATCTACATGTGTCCTGTGAAAACCATCAGAAGCTGTTTGCTGGCTTCCCAAAGCCAGTGGCTGGTGCCTTCCCATTTGGACAGGGCTGCGCACGTGGTCCTGGGCTCCCTCCATCCCAGTGGGCTAGTCCCTAAGCCCTGCCTCTGCCAGGAGAGCTGGGAATGAAGCCAGGCAGAGTGAGGAAGGTGCAGCACGAGAGTGGGTGAACGGGTGCCTTGTCCTCCGCACCCTGGCTTACCCCCATACTACAACAAGGAATAAGACAGGTCAGGCCAGGGCAACAACAAAGCCCATGGCTCATCTTCAAAGAGGAAGAGGCTCATTAACACCTCCCAGCCCAAGATAATGAGAGCAGGGATGCCATGCTGGGAATTGATGCCAGTAGTTAATTATGCATCTTGGTGAGGAATGGAGAAGAGGGACAACTGCAGGATGGAGGTGCCATACTGTCCTGTGTGCTGGAGCTACATCTGCTGATTGAAGCTGAAGTGAATTTTTTCAGCCTCCTCACTCCAGGTATCTGGCACAGTGTAAAACTCCACCTCTCGTCTGTGCTAGTTGTGGAGGGAGGAGTCATGCTGCAAAGCGTCTTCTGGGGCTGATGTTACAGCCCTTGGTGCTGAAAAGAAAGGGCCTTTGCTCTGTGAAAATCTTTTTGGTAAGCCAAAAGCAAGCCTACCTGTCTTTATCAGGAGCAAAAAGCAATGGCAGGAGCAGGAGTGTTTTGGAGGGCGTATGCGTGGTGTCAGCACTGGGCTGACACTATCAATGGCCCATGAGTTGCACGAACACAACCAGTGAACCCAAGGGAAAAGCATCCCTGCACAGTCACATCCTGAGATAGCTTTGTAGGGAAGGCAGGCTTGAGGGAGCCTGAGGCTGTCCAGCACCTTCCAAGGGCTGGTGGATAGAAACAATGCCACCAAGCTGGGATGCAGTGCAGAAGGAGAGTGGGATTTCCCATGTCGGCACTCACAGAAGTCCCTCAACTGTGTCTGCTCACAACAGGCAACTGAGGGGCCGCAAGGCTGCTTTCTGTTTCGGAGCAGCCGGGAAGTGCATCCAGCTGTGGCCAACAGCTGCACAAATTCCTCCTGTAGCCCCTAGCCCTGGGGATCAAGGATACAGGCTTTACTTGTCTGCGATCCCACAGCTCCAGGACTTAGCCGCTGTTGCCTTCCCACACAGTCTGCAGTTCCACAGCCCATTCCCGAGAGGCAGATGGGAGTGCTGGTGAGTACAGGCAGGGACTGTGTTGGTCTGGCAGTATTAGCATCTAGCAGGGGTGTGAGGCTCAGATTTAACTACAGGGGTGAGGAGGACAGCACAAAAGGGCTCCACAGGAGCTCTTGGCGCTTCTGCCTGGACCAGGCTCTCCATTAGTGCTGACGGTTTACTCAGGAATGGAAAGAAACACTCACTGAAATCTTCCACAGAATCCCACAGCCAAATGGGAGCATTTTGTTGAGCAGGACCTGGAGCAACCCTGACCCAGCAGTTTTTCTACCAGCCGAGGGGGCTCTGCCCCACTTCTTGCACAGCAGCACATGGCATCCTGCCCACGCACCTGTCAGCGGCTCCCCACAACACCCGCTGGCTGAGGCACGGTGGCAGACACTGCCGTGCACAAGCGCCAGTGCTCGGCAGGGATGTGCACCTCTGCATCCGGAGGAGCGCTGCACAAAGCCCTCGCTGATGCCCTGCATCCCAGGTATCAGTGCATCACTGCGCCCTGCATCCCCAGAGCCATGTGCTGGCCGCGCCACTTCGCATCCCCAAAACCACATGCTCTCCCCCCGGCAGTAACTGTGAGAGGGGATTTGTAGTTGCCGCGCAAGGTAGCAAGGAAGAATCCCCCCCGAGAAGCAGAATCCGCGCATCTTAGACCCCGCCGGTCCCCCAAGGAGCAACTCGCACGCCGCCTGTCTCCATGCCGTGGCACCTCCCTCCGAGGGGCTGCCCACGCACCCGGCAGCTTTGAAACGCCACGCGGAGACTCGGAAGGAGCCGGGGCGGTCAAAAGCTCGGCGACTTGGAGCCAATACTTGGAACGCGGGGGCCCACCGCTGCCTGCCTGCCGGCTCCTTCCCTCGCCCGTGCGGATGCACCCGCCGCCGCCTCCGTCCCGCTCTCTAAACTCCTCCTCCGCCTCCTGCCGCCTTCAGTGCCACGCGATTCCCGCGTGGGAGAGGCGGCGGGTTTCCCCGCTTCCCGCCCCTTCCCCGCTCCCCGTCGCCCCCGGGAGAGAAGGGGTGAGAGGAGCCGCAGCCCCTCCGCGGGCAGCCGTGCGCACCTCGCGGGGAACCCACCTGCGCCGCGCTCTCCGCGCCGCGTTCTGTTTGCCGTCCCTTCCTCGGCCCAGCCCGCCCCTGGCTCCCCCCATTTCCGCGCCTACCCGCAGCTCCCCGCCCTGCATCTGGCGGGAAAAGCCCGCGGGCGCGGGCCGCCTGCTTCTCGGGAAACACAGCAAAGCGAGCCCCCTCTAACTCCGGAGCCGCGCCCAGCGCCGGGTTTGCGTTAATCTCCACGCATTAGTAAATATTATGGCTGTAAAGGGAGCTATGCACTAAATTATGGCTCTAAATGGAGCGTGAACTGGCCCCTACGTTTGCTACGTTCCTCACTTGTCCCCCACGCTGCGTTCTAATCCAGCCAAAACCACTCTCTGCTGGCAGTCACCACCTAAGGGTGTAATACATACACATATTTATACATCTACGGATGTGTATATATACGTACACATATACATACACACATATATATACATATGCATGTGTATACACACACACACACACATATATGTGCATATATGTATAACTGTCCTGAGTTAGTGATCTAGTGGGTGTCATCCCTGCCCATGGCAGAGGGCTTGGAACTCAATGATCTTTAAGGTCCCTTCCAACCCAAACCATTTATGATTCTATAAGTCACAGAGAGGATTAAAGACAGCTTTTTGCACAGTGTTTTCGTGGTGGTGCTACCCAGGATGGCAGGCAATGTGCAGAGTCCTGGGAACCTTAGCAATCCCCCTATATTCGGAGGATATAAGTACCGTGTGTATTCAGTATCCAAAGGGCAGGAACAAACTCTGAGTTTTTTCAGGCTGCCGCCTCCAGGCTTCTATCTTTCCGGCATAGATATCTACTCTGCTGTGATAAAAGCCTGTTGCTCAGCTGAAGTGCAAACGTGGAGGATTCCTCAGGTACTTTGTCCCCCAGTAAAGGGGAGTGCACCTGAATTTAACCTCATATCCATGCAGTTAAACAGCCACAGAATTTTTTTTTTTTTAATGTAGCTGGGCGTTTAAAGGAAAACAGGGCCCTCCTGGCTCTCTCCATTCACTATGCTGTGCGGACACAGGCAGTGGCACCAGGAAGTCCCCGCAGCAGCTTTGACCACTGAAACATTTGTTCCATTAATAAACAGCCTCTGAAAATTCTCTGCAGATGGTGATCAGTTTGGGTTAGAAATTAAAACCAGAAGTTAAAACACCCCCGAAAGCTCTGGCAGATTCTCATTCTCACGCTCTCTCAGCAAGATGATCTCTAACACACATCTTCCTGCAGAATCCAAGCACCAAGCTTGTATTTTAAGACAGACCTACAAAACATTGCCACGTAAGCAAAAAGTCTTCAAAGCCCAAGAAAAAGGCAGCGCTAACAGGGCCAAGACAACTACCAGTGCTTTCTGATCTGCAACGATGACACTGCAGAGTGTCACTCTGAGGAAGAGACCTCTTCACTGATCTGCTCAGTAGCAGCCTCCGCAGGTGGATCTCTCCCTCTGTTCTGGTCGTAGATATTTGTCATGGTTATGGGCTTCTGGGGTCAGACAGTAGGGTACACTAACAGCATGAAGGGAGCAGCACACAATGCTGCCAGATAGTAAGACAGGAGGCTCTTTTCTTAAATTTAAGATCCATATCAGATCAAATTAAATTTAAAAGCTCTCATGTCCAATTAAAGCTCCCAGGCTACGTCTCCCAGGCAATGACAGATCCAAGCCTTGGGCCTGCCTTTCCTCAGCCCCCTTTCTCTAAGCCATTCTGATCTGGAAGATCTTCTGGTTAAGCTGCAACACAGACAAGACCTCTCTTCTCCCCACCTTGCCTCACCTCGTCTTTTCTCTCCTCTCCTATCTCCTCTCTTCTCTGCAAAATCCAAACAAAACAGAAAAGCAAGGTCGCCTGCTTGGGATGTCTCATGTCACCTCCTCTGTAGCTTTGAGATGTGCCATGCTGTCACTCACAGAGCCCCACAAGCCCCCTTGGTAGTCCCTGGAACATGGATGCCACAGCAGCTTGGGTGCCGTGTTTCTCCTTGTGATGTCCACACTTGCTGCTCAGCAGCATGAGCAGCTCTACAATTTTATTTTTCTATATAAGCTCCAACTTTAGCACAGACTAAAAGCTGTGAGAACCAATTCCCCCAGGAACTTGAGCACAGGGTCCAGACTGGCGTTGCCCAGCCAAACTGACACTGTGCTTCCAGAAGCCAGGACAAGGCTCTCAGCATCATTATAACCTCAGACCCCATTGGGAGGAGAAACACCACAAAATTTACCTTTGAGTGAATATTCCAGGAAGTCTCTCCTTCAGGACCGGGTGGGTGTAGCCACTGCCTCACCCCAGGCTTTCAGCAGCAGGGCGCGTAGCACTTACCATCACCAAAGTACAGGATTAAATGTTCTCTAATTTGCAGCTCTGGTCCTGTCTGCACGGCCACTCCCCCAAGCAGGGGAATCAACATCTCTTAACAGAGACGTCTCTCACTGGAGATGGGGGGTTTGAAATCCATTAGCGCGGAACAGTGTCCCAGCCACCGGTGACCGCAGGCAGACAGGAGGCCAGCAGACAGACCCGAGGGGAGGCACGGAGAAATGCAGCTTCCAGCTCCTAAGTACAGCACGGGCTGCTGGCTGCTTCCCTGCACAGACCTGTGCACCCACCCATCACCAGCTTGCAGGGCGGGGCCTAACGATGTCTTCTCTTGTGCAGGCAGAAGACCCGGAGCGAGCAAGACACTATGGGGTGAAGAAGGCTAAGTCTGGGAGAGAGTGAGTGTCCTTTAAAATCCAGCCCTGGCTGGTGCAGGACAGGAGGCATTTCACTCGAGGTTCTCTTCTCCGTAGAGGCACTTCAGCCCCTCAGGGAGCACGGCTGCTCCCAAGAGCGATGCAAGTGCTTGGGTTGTGTAATGTCAATGGCAGCAAGCAGTTTTCAGAGGGGTGACACCTCCTCTACGGCGTATGGGAAGGTAACAAATTGCACAGCCAATAACAACTCATTTATTGCCCCACAAACATGAGCCCTTGCTGCAGGGCCAAGCTGCCTTGCTTCATCTTGGCAAAGGTGTTGTGTTTGAAGAACCCTCTGCTCCCAAGTGACTCTCATGGTATCATCTTCACCTCTGCGTGTACAATAACAAACCTCCTAGAAAAAGCAAACAGCTACGAAAACAGTCTCTGCTCCAAACTGGAAACAGCTGTGCTTTGCCCAGCACTGGTACTGGGCTCACCACTGCATGACCCACAGAGCTAGATGTTTCTCCCCAGTGTAATTTGGGCAAGGAGAAAAGGCAGCCTCGAGTGGGGCCCGGGGGCTTGCTGCGTTCCCACCCTCTCTCCATCCCCAAAGCAGCAGCACGGTGCCAAAACACGCTGCTGCTGTTGGCAGATTGCTGTGCTCCCCAGAGCAAAGGGAGAAGGCAAGGGAGGAAGGCAGCCAGCAAAGCCTCTCCCTTACAGAAGGCTGAGAGTCCCATGGACACGCTTCCCAGAACATGCTGGTGGGACTGAAGCTGCCCAGCCCTTTGAGTTTTCTTTCTGAAAACTCGAACGCGCCCTGCAGGCATTGCAACACCGTCACCTGGAGCCGAATTTGTACGCTCTGCTCACAGCTAGTTTGTAACAGGCAGAACAAACCCGCGAAGTGCTCTCCCTTCAGTGACGCTTGCTGCCAAACCTTTCACAAAAGCTGCTTTTTCCCCCCCACCCCCTCCCTTGTAGCAATTCCCTGCTTTAACTAAAGCTATGAAATCCAAAAGGGGAAAACAAACAAACAGCTGGTTTGGAAAGCAAGAGCAAAAAGGGAGATTTATTCCAGGCAGTGGATAATGCATCACATGAGCTGAAGGAATATTTTTGGTGCCTCTTGGGCAATATCTGAGTTTTAGGGCCTGAGGAGCTAGGCAGCATTTTCAGGCACTTAATGTTTCCAGAATCCTTTACACTTGGCACCCACGTCGACCGTTTTCCTTGGAGATTTGCAAGCACTTTGCAACCATACATTAATTAACCCACCAGCCCTCCTCTGCAATGAGATTTCCCTTTCCCTGTAATGTGCCTGTGATAGAGACAGGGGAAACTGAGGCACGGCAAGGCCATCAGCCTGCAGCAGGGCTGAGGCCAGGGGGCTGCATGCCATCCAGCTCTCCTTTCTATTGCAAAACCACCCTTCCCTTTGCAAGCATGACCCACAGTGACTACATTTCCCTCCACTGGATGCTGCCTGCCCCATTCCAGAGGAAGGCAGGGGCAGGTCAGCTCAAAGAGCCTGTGCGCTGGCCCTCAGTGCCACAGAGCAGAGAAACAGAGAGCCAGTATGTCTGAAAGGCAGAGCAGGCAGGCAGGAGTGGAGTGGCAAGCAGATTAGCAGCTGTATCCAATTGCCTGCATGTGTGACAAGGCAGCCGTATGGAGAAAGGGGGAAAAGGGGCATTTTAATCAGTCACATGGAGGGAAACAGGAGATCCTGAACCTCTGTCAAGTGCCAGCAGGTTATTAATCTATTAGCCAATGAGGGCAAAAAACCCACTACAGGCTCCTGGGAATCCAGTTACAATGAGACTACAATGATCATGGATGTTTTGATAGTCAACAAAGCATCTCAGGCTGTTGCCGCGGTCAGCGAATGGCTCGAGGACCGATCGTTTTAGTTTTGCTATTCCTTGCTGGTCCTGGCTGACCCTGGAGCAGGGTCCTGGCTGAAGAGCTGCTGGCAGACCCTTTTGGGGTGGGAGATCTCCAGTCATTGCTTGCAGGACTCCTGATGGTAACCCCTGGGCTCTCGGTGCCCTGCCCTGCATTTTGGGATGAGGTGGTAGGGCAGAGGTCATGCTCACCTGATGGCCTGAGCCTTGCTGGGGTGAGGTGGGGAAGGGGTGGGCTGCGATACCCTCCCGAACTCTGCCTGTGGCACAGAGATCCAGCTGGCACATCACCGCTTGCAGGGAGCCACGCAGACCTCCAGCATCCTGCCGTCCCTCTGCTTCCTTGCACGACCCGACCTGCAGGGATAAAGTCAGGCAGCTGCCTGTGACTTCTTCACCAGTGGGCTGAGGGCAGCAGGAGCTCGCTGCCAGCAGCGGAGCAGCCCTGGGTGAAACCCTGCAAGGAAAGGCAGAGGAGAGGGAGGCCCTTGCTGCCAGTCAACTGCACCACCTCCCCGTGCTAAGCATCCCCCTTTGCTGAGAGGCAATGTGGTGATACCGCTACCCCCAAAGCACTCACAGCCCTGGTGAGCAAATGGTCTGGAGACACGACAAGGAAGGGCCTCCATGCGCCTCCAGCCCAGTGGCAGTGGCAGGGCCATGGGTGTTTTCCAGCTGGGCAAGCAGAAACAAATCCCATTGTCCCCTGATTGGTCACAGCTCAGCAAGGGGCCCGTGGTTCCCACAGGGCTGGGATGGAGAGTGGGGTCCAGTCAAGCTCCAGCCCCCTCTCAGGCTGCTGGAGGCGGGGGCAGCCTGCCCCAGTGGAACAGTAGCATCTTTGGGACACAGGGCGTCTCCCTGCTCTCAGGCTGGGGGAACACAAGCCCCTCCGCCCAAGCCCCTGCTGAGGGTCTCCCATCCTCACCATCTCCTGGGCACAATCCTTCCCCGAGCAATCCCTCCCTCCTCCATCCCCATCCCTCTGCCTCCCGCCCTGCACTGCTGCTGTCCTCTCCTGAGCACCAGCTGCCCATTTGCTTTCTCCTACAAGCATTAAGGGAGTAAATACTGACTAATGGCACCAATTAGCAGCTGAGCTGCTGGGTGCTAGTTACTGAGTGACAGCTGTGCCGCCACCGGCCAAGGGTGAAATGTTACCTCACAGCAGGCAGTCTCCACCTGCCAGAGCCCAAGCTGAGGCCCGGATAAACTCAAGACACACAGTTCAGGCCCCATTTGCACCAGAGGAGACAGGGTTAACCCCTGGCTCAGCGGCAGGCAGGAACACCCTGTGGCATTCAGAAACGGTAGCCCTGGGGCACAGACCACTCCAAGCACCCGGTCATGGTGTCACACCAGGTCTCCTTGGCGGAGGATGGAGCTGGTGCTGGCAGAGGGAGCCACACTATAGTCAAGGTCATCTGGCCCATTGAGGCAGTGCCGGGGGCACATCCTGCTCCTTAGCTGGCAGCACCGGTCTCCCACGATGGAGCACAGCCATTAAGGAAGGAGCTGGCTGGCACTCAGCCACACTCGTAAAACACCGCGGGGGAGCTGTGGGCTGCTGGAAACCAGGGAACCTGGCAAGAGGAAGAGGGGTGGCAGCTGCTGTGCAGTCCCGTTCCTCCCTCGACAAAGTCCATCCACACCCCAGTGGCGCAAGGTGCCCAGCAGCTCCTGGGGTCTCCAAGAACCATCTAAAAGGCAGAAGGTGGCTTTCTAGAGGATGGGTGAATCCTAGCTCTGGAGGATAGCCTGAAGCAATGGCTCCCCATCAGCCTTTCCGAGGTACCTTGGTGGCAGCGGGCAGAGCCATGCTCCAGCTCTCCGGGAGTGTTGCTGCGGCCAGAGTCTGCCCATCCTGCATGGCAGGGCAGGGCCAAGGAGCCTACCTGCTCTCCCAGCCAGCCTGCTCTCTGGGCAGTCTCTGTGGTCACCGGCACCACGGGGACCATGGCACACGGCCACCTGCAGAGATGAGGGTTCCAAACACAGGTCCGGGAGCTCTCACAGCCGTGCCAGCCCTGGTCTGTGCCTGGCCTGACATTTGCTGGCTGGCGTGGAGGAATTCCGCTCTGTGCAAATGTCTGGCAAAGCTGACTAAATCCCGTCTGGAGACTAAGTCCATCCAGTCATGCTTTCCCCTTTGGGCGAATCAGCAGCGGAGCTGTGGCTGAATGCTCCTCAACATCCCCCAGGGAGGTCTCCAGGAGGGCCCTTTCCCACAGCTTCCAACAGTACCAGCCGTTCATCATTTCTTCTCCTTGCCAGTCATGCTTCCGCAGGTTCCCAAGCTGAAACGAGGCCCCCAGGCCACCCAGTGGAGCACAACCATGGGACATCAAAAGAAGGGCAGGCCAAACCCATGACCAGCAGCCCAGCTGCCAGGGTACCGCTGGGACTGCCCTGCCCCCCTTCCTCAGTCCCTCCGCAAAGCTGAGTGTCCACCCGTGGGCAGAGGATGCTCTGACACGGACCAGGGAGGAAGAAACCCTCGGGGGGTCCTGCACCTCTCACACGAGGGGCGGGGGTACGCGGCCGGGAGCCTGCAGCGTCCCGCGCCCATGCTGCCGGGGGAGCGCGGCAGAGTTTGCCTATCCCCGGGGGGAGGGAGGGCACTGTCCCCTGGCCCCTTCCCACCCCCTCTTGCACAGCTGCCCGACCGGGGGGCTCTGGGGGGCTCTGAGGGGCTCTGGGGGGCTCGGCGGGGCCGGCCCGGCGCGGCGCTGAGCACCCACAAACTCAGGGNGGAGCCGGGAGCCGGGAGCGGGAGCCGGGAGCCGGGTGCCGGGAGCGGGAGCCGGGAGCGGGAGCCGGGAGCCGGGAGCGGGAGCACGGGGAAGGAATTAGCCGGGCACGGGCTTAAGCGGCTCCGCGGAATGCGGCGCCGACGGAGGGGAAGCAGCGTGGGGGGAGCGCAGCAGTGGCGTTCTCCCAGCAGCGGGGAGCTGGTGGCTGGTGGGAGAGGGTCTGGCATTCCAGGGTGGGGAGGCATCCCGCGCCACCCCTCGGGCGGGGGGTTTAGGGAAGGGTAGGCACGGGCCCGAGCACTGGGGTCACCATGAGGATGAGGAGGCAGTGAGCTACAGCAGGGAGATGGGGGAATAAATGGCACTGGGAGGACAAGGCACTCCGAAGAGTGGGCTTGTGTGTGCTGTGCTAACCCACGGGGGAACTGGGGATGAGCGGGAGCCGGGAAATCTGGGAGTAAGCAGGGAAGTCCTAGGGCAGAAGCAAGGGCTTTTTGTTTGAAGGTGGTTTAGAGTTTGCCTGTTGGTAACACGCTGTGCAGAAGGGCAGGAATAGTGTTAGGAAACAGATTTCAGGGTCAGGATGGATCACATGAGGATGCAACACCGTGACGGTCACCCTGAGCATGACAACTGTCCTGCGGGGCTGTGCCTGCTGCTCAGCTGCAGGCCACAGAGGAGGGAGTCCTGGCTGGTCCCCTGAGAACCCCAAGTTCCACAGGGATGGGATGGGAAAAGGCATGAAGTGCACCTCCTCAGCGTAGCTTGCTTCTCAAAAGGCAGCTTTTGCCTGCTTCTCCTCTTTGTCCTGGGCTGTGAGGCATCCAGAAGCACCCTTCTGCCACTGACCCAGTGCCTCGGGGACAAGATGGGCTCCTGGCATTACCCTCCCCGGGACTTAGGGCCTCAGGCTTACTCTATACATCCATACTCAGCTGATAGGGACTCAGTCTCCGGGGAAACAGCCTGCTCTTCTAACACTGCTGCCCAGACCCAATAAACCTCTTTTCTGGCAAGCCAGGTGACAAAAGTCAGCCCTGACAACAGCGGTGGCTGGCTTCCCACAAAGATCCCTCTTCTGGGGAAGAGCTGCAGACATCACCAACCCCCTGTCTTCTCCACTCTCCACACAGGATCCGTCATCTCCAGAGGATGTAAGCAGGTGGGAAAGTCTCACCTGGCTTTTGCTAGTGCAGTGTCCTGGGATGGCAGAGCTGGGAAGCTTCACAGCAGAGCTGTGTCCCCAGCAGTGCTACTGCTGGCCCTGCTTTGCACCTGCAGTCATAGAAGTGCTGGGTTCCCTGCAAAAAAGCAGGTTTCTCAAGAAGGAAAAGAGCTCCACAAAAGCCTAGCTTTCTGGAGAGCCCTGGAGGGTCTTGTTGCTGGCAGTAGCTCAGGGCAGGGCTGCCTGCTCTGATGCTGGGCAGGCTTCTCTATCGCTGCTGCCCGTATCTCCCATCATGCTGGTCCCAGTGCCCTCCGGCTTGCCTTCAGGGATGCTCTGGCCATTCCTGGCAGGGAATGGCAGGATTTCTCACATGTCTGTGGACAAAACAGCTGGTGCAGCACAGCTGGTGCTCCTCCACCACATCCTCCATCACCTTCCCTGCACAAGCCTGAGGACCATGACAGATGAGTTTCACTATCTCCTACCACCCAGCTGTGCCAGCTTCCCTCACTCCCTACATTTTCTGATCCATTCCAGCCCCTACAGCACCCACTCCCTCCCAGGACAGCACCAGGGCACTGGAGGGATAAGGACAAAACGCAGCAGTGGTGACCCTGTTTTCTCACCTCTTGCATTAAGGCCTTTACGGGGGCAGCAGAGCGGTGCCCTGACCTTGAGAGGCACCACTGGTTTGGGTCAAGGGCCATGCTACGAACCCTGCTCTGCCTGTACCTTCACCTCTCTTCCGCCTGCACGCGAGGTCAGGCTCCTGCAAACAAGCCTTGGGCCATGCCTTGGACTCAGAACGCAGCCAGGACCTCTGCGCTGGGCCAAATCACACCGAGGGCAGCCAGGGAATGGTGCCTGGGCAGAAAGGACCTGCATGGGGAATGGTGCAAAGGGGGAGGGCAAGCTTCCAGAGGTCAGCCTACAAATAGAAAAGGTCATGAGAGAGTGCCCAGTTACTGGGACAAAGGGCCTGCAAGAGACGAATGGGGCTGTAGAAGAAGCTCTGGCAGGGCGGTGAGCGGTGGCACGGCCCCAAGAACCCCAAGAACGTGGAGGGCTCCCTGGAGGTGTTCCCTGTGGTGCAGGCACCCCCGGTGCCATACAGGAACATGTGACTGGCGGGGCAGGAGGGAGTTAGCACTTAGAGAAGGCTGGGACTGACACAGGAAGGTGACGGGGCCATTAAGCGGTGGCCGTGCCAGTGGTCGGGTGACATGCCCACGGGCAGGGTAACCAAACACCGTCCCCAGCTGGCTGTATCGGGGGATGGCGAGGGGGGAGGCGTTCCTTGCCCCGTGGTACTGTGTTACCGGGACAGGCTCCCCGACCGGCCCCGCGGGGGTCCTGTAGAGGGAGGGGAAAGGAAGGCAGCAGCACCCAGCACCGGCAGGGTCGGAGCCCCGGTCGGACGGCCGGCCACCCCCGCAGCCCNGCAGGGCACGGTCCCGTCCCGCACCGCCCGGTGCCAGCGCTGCCGGCCGCGGCACGCCGGGTCCTAGCGCTTCCCGCCGCGCCAAGGGCACCGCGCGGGCAGGCTGGGACAGCCCTCCGCTCCGGGGCCGCCGGACTGCGGCCCGGTGTCCCCACCCCTGCACCCCGCTTTGACCCGGCCCCCCCAGCTGCATCGGCCGCACCTGCGAGCGAGATGCTGCTGGGGCTGCCCCGCTACCGCAGCTCCGGCACAGGAATGCCCGGTGCTCTGGCTTTTCCCCAGTGTCTCCCCTCTTCCTGGAACAGACTGCTGGCCCTACTGCCCCGGGAGAGGGGCATAGCCGTGCTGTCCTTTTGCCTAGGCAAGGAGGGCAGGGTGCCGGCAGCCAGCCCCTCCGCTGCTGCTCCCCCCTTTCACTCCCCCCCTGCGCCGGGATCAGGCTCCGAACCCTCCTTGCAGCTATGAGACTAGAAAGCTCCGGACCCTGGTTGGGGTCCCTCAGTGTGTGATGGCTCCAGAGCTCAGCACAGGCTCCCGGTTGCAGGGTGACCTTGCAGGCAGGACTGCCGAGCAGCCGAAATGGGGGACAAGACCTTGGCTCGGTGCAGGAGGTTGGAACCAGACCCTCTCCTTGGTACCCGGCAGAACAAGGCACAGCAGGGACAGTGCTTACTCTGGTCACCTCCCTGCCTGCACCCTGCCCTTACCTTGATAGCTCAGCTCTTCTGGTGCCAGATGATGCTGCCTGCAGACTCCTCACTGCCTGGTGCCAAACAGGGCTGGGATTTCCCACGGCAGCAGGACCAGAGTGCAGAGGATTTGCCACCCTACAGGCTCTGCAGCCGGAGTGGGTTTTAGAGCCCTGGCGCTGGCTGGGGCTGGCTGAGCACGGCTTCCGCTGGCTCAGCAGGTGGAGGCTGCATGCACGGGCAGATTAGTGGGGGGGGAATTGGCTTCTGCCATAGGAACTGCAGGCGGGATTTGTCAGCGGGTTGCTGCGGGGCCAAGTGCCAGCACAGGGGAGGAGAGAGGGGAGGCTGTGGGTGGGCAGTTGCCTCGGGGGGACAATGAAGCCTGTACAAGGGGGGCACCAAAAACGGTGCTGCAAGTGCCAGCATCATCCCTGGAATGGGATATCTCTCTAGTGGCACATGTCACCCCATGCTGCTGTGCTGGACTTGGGCCATGGTGGGACTCTTGCCGAGCTCTCACCCCACCACGGGTCAGCATCGACCTCTGAGGCCAACAGGGGGGCCCTTAGAAAAGCACCCTGCACCCACTGCCCCTCTGCCGGGCCCCGCAGCTGCTCAAGAATGAACTGGCACCAGCCCACCAGCTGCTCTCCCGGTATGTGCAGCCGGAGCTGGAATGCTGTGCCTTGGCCTCCGTGCTGGCCTGCATAGGCCTGGCCCCTGCCCAGGGCATCTCCCCTCCCAGCCCTGCCATCCTGTTCGTCTCTTCCCATTAAGGAAGTGCAGGCAGCTGAGTTTTGGTGCTGGAGGAAAACAGGTGTCAGCGCCAAGAGTGACGGAGCCAAGTGGAGGGTGGTTAGACACAGGGGAAGCTCAGAAAGCACACCCCCGCCCACACAGCAGCACCTCGAACCGGCATTTCCTCCACCCCTTGCTGGGAAGGTGGAGAAAGTCCCTCTGCTGGTGACCCTGGTGTGCCCACCTCCACCTCACTGCCTGTCCCCAGCCCCAGGAACGCTGTGTGGAGGGAGCATTTCTGCTCTCCCAGCCCTTACTGCAGAGCTGGGCTGTAGCCAGTGCTTCTATTTTAAGCCCCACAATGTGTTTGAGGAGGCGAGTGGTGTGCACAGCTGAGCCTCGCAGCTCGACAGGGAGAGGTAGCCCTGCTACCCACATCCCTGGAAACTTCCCCTTCTCCCTCTAAGGCTGGTACAGGCTCAGGGCAGGTTGGACCAGCTGCTTTTTCCCCTTCCCAGTACAGGCAACAATTGGGGCAGTTGGCACGGTCTGATGAAGTTACTGCAAAAATATCTGGGCTGCAGGAATGGGGGTCTAGCCACAGACCCCTGGCCTTGTCCATGTCATGCAGCATTCACCTGCTGTGACCTAGGCTGGCAGCCATCCTGTGAGAGAGCAAGGCTGGGCAGGCCTGGCAGCGTTGTGCAGGCAGGAGTATTTACTCTGTAGGTAGCGACTGCCCTGCTGAGCTCCCAGGGCAGGGAAAAGGGGCCCAGATAGCCTGTGGGATTAGCTGGGCTGAGTGCAGGCAGAGAGGAAGCACGGGACAAAGCATGCTTGTGAGAGGCACCGAACGGCTCAGGCTTCCCCCCAAGCAGGACTGAACCTCACTGCAGGGCCCTCCTCATCTGAAGCTCCCCTGACTCCTTAGCAAGGACCACCTTGCAGAGAGCTCCTTTCCTCCTGTGCTGACGTGTGCTGCTGGACAAAAAGGCTCCCAGACTAAACATCTATTTATTTTTTAATAAAAACCATCATCCACCCCCCTCTGCTTGTGCTGTGTGTCATCAGGATGCCTGGGGAGCCAGCAGCACCCAGGGAGAGCACTGGGCAGGAGGGGTGCTCAGCGCCAGGCTGAGGCTGGGGGCTGCAGTGGCTGGGGCACAGGGCAGCCCCGGGGCTGGCTGAAGCAGAGCCACTTGGCACAGCCTCTTGCCCCTAGGGAGGCAGTGAGCTGTGAACTGGTGCTGGGAGTAGAGAGCAGGCCAGAATGGCCCAAGAGGAGGATAAGAGGCAAGTTAGGGCATTTTTCCCCTTTGTCTGGGGCTCATTCTTTCTTCCCAAAGAACTTCTTGAAGACAGATTTGTTCTTGGCGCGAGGCGGGCTGGTGGTCTTCTCCCCGAGTGTGTCCCGGGGGCTCCCTGTTGGGGCCACAAAGGAGTGACAGCGTGCCCGGGGCACGGCCGACACCTGCTCCCCTATGTACAGTGTGACGGAATAGCTGCTCCCAGCCTCCACCAGCTCCTTGGGCACGGCCAGCGGGGTGATCTTCTGGTAGGTGGCTGCAAGAAGGAGCAGTCAGTGGCAGGGGCAGGGTGCCAGCAGGCACTGGCAGCCCTCTAGGGCCCTCCCCAAATGGGGGCTGCAGCCAAGGGCACAGGTATGTAGGACCAGGTGCGTGCTGGAGCAGCATCGCATCTGTCCTCGGCTGTCTGTGGGGACGGAGGCAGTGGTGCCACCTCCTGGCGGTGACAGCGAAAGCAGGACTGTACCTGAGGTGAAGGAGTAGGACCTCCTCTTGTTGGCTACCAGCCCGTAGTCGTCTTCTGGGCAGATGTTGTCCCACAGCCCGGGGGACCCCCGGGGTGACCACTGCTGCTCCTTGTGCCCAGTCCCCTGAGCAGTCTCTGAAGCAGAATGGAGACATGTCACAAGGCAAGGCCATCACAGGACACCCCTGTGTCAGCCCCAAAGAGAAGAGGGAAATGTATGACTATCTCAGTATCCCAGGAAGTGAAGTAAATGTTCCTTTCCCCAAGCCCCAAGCCCTGGGACTCCTAGTCCAGATACCACCAAGTTCAAGAATGACCAACAGCCTTCAGCCTTCCCCAGCTCTCTCCCATGTACCTCTCTGGGCTGGGGACAGAAGTTGGGGGACAGTGGCAACCCAACCAGACAGGAAAGTCACCTGCTGCTTCCACAGTCCCATCGGTTGGGCCATCCTGGCTGCCCAGAGGCCGCTGCAGTAGTGTGCTTGCGCAGGGTAACACCACAACCTCCTGGCTCTTGGTGCTCGTCACCTGATGATGTCCCTGGATGTGGGAGCTGCCAGGGCTGGAGACCTTGCTGAAACTGAAAGTAGCAGAGATTTAGCAAACCCGATTGGCCACCAATGTCCTGTTGGAGCAGCACACACTGGCAAATGTGGGAGAGAGTCATAACAAGACCCAGATGGCCAGGTCCTGGCTACTCACCTGCCCGTACCACCAGTGCCCTCGACACGCTGTGCCGCCGCCGCCTGGAAGTAATCCACTTCAGGGAAACCTGGGGGCACAGCAAACATCCTGCTGGATGTCCCATACAGGACTGTTGCATAGAGCCAGTCCCTGATCCCAGTGCCCATGCTGCATGGCTGGATCCTCCAAGCTCCTGCTCTAGTGCCTGCTCTTGGTCCTGACAACCAGCCTAGGATTTCATAGCAGGGCTTGAACTCCTCAGGTGTGGGTACAGCAGCAGGAAGACCTCAGTATTACAGGTGTCCTTGCCTCAAGGGCAAGCAAGGCATTTCCAAGCCCAGAGGATATGGAGGAAGACCAAGGCACAATTATAATTTTCCTGACACAGGCTTTTTGCTTCTGAGGCACCACTGACGTCAGTTGTGCTATTCCTGATTTATAGCTGTGTATGTGGTGTGAAAACAAAGCCTCCAAATCCTGCCTGGCAGAGAACTGCTGTTCCCAAGGCAGGCTAGGAGGATGCATAAATCAGAAGGCAATGTTGTGCTGCTTCTCTTCTCACTCCCCTCTGTATCAAAGGGCTCAGCAGGGGCTGAACAAACACGGTAACCACATAGAGCTGGGCCCCTGCTCTGCCAGCAAGGGCTGCTCACCTGAGTTTTGCTGCAGCTTTGAGACCCATTCATTCATGAGGGGCTGGGTGGGGGCCCTCAGGAGGTATTCAGAGCCATCCTGCAGCCTGCAGGGAGAGGGGAAGAACAGGTCAGCAATGATGTGGGGTGCAGATACCACAGCCCCCCACCAGACTGGAAAAGAAGAGAAGCAGGTGAGCAAGAAGGAAGGAAATCCTCATCTAAGCACTGGACTGAGCTGGTGCTGCCTGGGGGTGTTGGCATGTGTCTGCCCCAGCAGGCACACACTGAGGAGGGCTGTGGCTACTGCCCCGGACTGGGAACTCACTGAAGCCTGAAGCAGTTGGTCTTCTTGGTGTACTCGGCATCTGGGGTGCAGACTGCCCCGGAGAGGTTCAGGGGAAGGGCCACCACGGAGCTCTGCAGCATAAGGGAAAGCAAGAGCAGCAGCGGGGTTGGATGGCTCTGCCTTCCCTGGCCATGGGGCCCAGAGCCATCACCCTGCTGCCAGCCCCCTCCCATGTCCCCCAATCTCCCCCACCGCACCTTGAGGCTGTCCCTGCGGTCCTGGTAGAAGCACAGCGTCTGCCTCATCAGCACGGCGTGGAAGAGGCCCCAGGCCCGGCAGCTGGCCTGTGGGACACAAGCAGGGTACAGCTGTGATGCCAACAGGTTTGGAAGAAGACAGATGGTCTCACACCGCTCAAAGTGCAACCCAGCCCCTCTGAGGCTCTGGCCTTCCAGAACGACCAGCAGCACTGCCGTGGTAGTTCCAGGAACATCCCTGGCTTCCCTGTGTCTCCCACCATGTCCCAGCACCCCTGCCCCAAAGGAGCCCCACAGCCATGTCTGTACCTTTCTCCCTCCTGCCTGCAACACATGCTTCCTTTCCAGCGTGCCCTCCATCATCTGAAACTCCATTTTACCGGGAAAGACCTGCAAGGGCACAGAGGGTGAGCAAGAACTTCTCTGGGGCTGGTGGTGCCAGCTCGGCCTCCATCATGCACATGCGGTCTATCTGACCCATCCCTGGTGTGCAGTGCCAAAGTGGGAGCGGGATGACAATCAGGAACAACTTCCTCACCCGGGCAGGGGCTGGGCTGTGTGTCAGCTTCAGGGGTGAAGTGCTGCCTTGCTAAGGCTATGGGTTGGCAGGGGGTGTGTGTGCTGCAGGGACCCCGAATACCACACCTAGCCCTTCCCCACCAGCTGAAGAAAAGGGGCCACTGGAGTCAGGGATCCCCAAATACAGGTTATGTTTGCTGCAGTGGGTAACCCAGCTGCCCCCTGCCTGACCCTGAGGGAGACTCCCTGGCCTGTGGATCTCACCTTGCTGCTTTCTCTCTCCTCTTGTCCATGCCTCCACTGATCCCAGGCGCTGGAGGCGTCCAAGGTGGCTGCAGACACCAGCTCCTCCATGTGGGGGGAAACCCTGAGCCCATTGGGGCTGCCACTGCCACTGTGCACCGCCCCGGGGCTCTTCTCTCCCGATGGGCTGTGGAGCAGCTGGGCAGTGGTGGGAAGGGTGAATTTGGCCACTAGCACGTTGTTGGCTGATGAGATGATGAGGGGCCCACCAGCAGTGGTGCTGGGGCTGGGCAAGCTGCCTGCCCCGCTGCTCGTCCGGTGGCTGGCACAGCTGCCTCCTGGTGGGCTCTGTGCCCGTCGCTTGTGTGCCCCATCCCAGATGGCCTGCAGCTCCTCCTCCTCTTCCTCAAACTGCCTGTGGGCAGGGTGGCAAACTTCCTTAGTGCCCAGTGCAGGGCTCTGGGGCTGTGGAGACCCCAGTGCCCACTCAAAGACAGAGAGCTGGGTGGGGGCAGCAGGGGAAGCTGGGGACCCTCTGGGCTGGCTGCTGCTGGCTGGCTGCTGCGCGCAGGCAGGGCCGGGGATGGCTCCGGCCCTGCCTGGGGTGCGGGCAGGGGATGATCCAAGCTCTAGCCAAGCGGCTTTGTGATGCCTGGCCCTGCCAGTGGCACTGGGGCTGTCATTCTGGCCAAAGCGGGTGGCCAGCTCATCCCCTATACCGACACGGGACGGCCGGCTCGGCCTCGAGTCCAGAAGGTCTTTACTGGTGCTGCTGGGGTGCTGCGGGTTCCAGTGCTCCTTCCCAGCACAGTGTGCCCTTTGCTGGCTGTAGCTGGGGTTGAAGCTCACCTCCTCGAACCACGTTCCTCGCTCACTCTTGGGGGACGTCCCCAGCCTCTTGCTGGGCCCCTGGGGACTGTGCCCATCCTGCAGCCATCCAACTCCATGTGTGCCTGTGGGCTTCCACGGCCTCACCCCCCGATCCTGCCTCTGCTCCTGCCCCTCTGCCTCTTGCGGCCGTGCTGCAGCCCTTCGGTGGCACCCCAGGACTACTGCGTCCCGTGGCAGCTCCAGGCTGAGCACAGAGCCCAGGGAAAGACGGGGGCATGTGATTTTTGGGTTAGGCGGGCAGGGTTCCTGGGGGGCTGCCCCACACTCAGCATCGATGTCCTGCACCAGCGGGTTCCTGACATAGAGGAGCAGCTCCCCGAGCTGGGGTCCAGCAGCAGCTGCCCCTGGCCCCCCCTTCCTCCGACCACACTTCTGAGGCCACGTGTTGCTGGGGCCATGGCATTCCTCAGGTGTGGGCCGCAGGGAGCTGTCGCCCATGATGCCCTGGAGAGTCAGCAGCCGGGCCTGCTCTGCCCTGGCCTGCTCCCGCCGCTGCAGGCTGTTGAAGAGACAGCCAGCCCCGGCCTTAGGCAGGGTGTGGGAGACAGCCGGCATCCCACCGCTGGATGCTGGAGGGCGGCGGACAACAGCGGGTGGCCGCTTTGCGGTGCAGGTTTTCCTGGCCTCCACCTGCACCTGAGGAAACAGAGAAGGAGAGAGGGGTGACCCCCGTCGCTGGAGCTTCCACCACCCTGTGCCAGCTGCCCCCCTTCCATGCTGCATCTGGGAAAGCAGGGACCTGCAGGGGCAGGCAAACAAAAGTGCTCACCAGCACCACGTGCAGTAGTGGGAGCGACATGGCTTCACCTCAGTGCCCTGAGGGCTGCTCCCGCCGTGGTGCAGGCAGGGTGGAGGCAGACAAGGGAATCTGCCCATGATGGAGTCCCCCAGGTGTGGTACAGCTGAGGCTGACTCTACCATATAGCTTTTCCCTGGCACTGCGGACCTCCAAGCCATCACTTTCGGGTGGCTGCTGGGACAGCAGTCACTGCTGTCCATCCCTGCCAGCCCTGCATGCTCCAGGCAGTAAAGCAATGAATGCAAGGGCAGGGACTCAGTGCAGACCCTTCCCCTCCCCTTCCTCGCAGACCCTCTCCTGGGCTTCCACAGCTGCAAGAGTCTGGAGGAGCTGGAGCAGTGTCCCCCTGTGTGCATTTGGCTGGCTGGTGCCCATTACCAAAACCCTCCTGGCAGCCACGCAGCCCCTCGCCCTGCCTCAGTGCCCTCCAGCCTCTCTGTCCTCCTGGCCTCTCCCTTGGGCTTCGGAGCCTGGCTGCCCTTGGGGCTCCTCACACACAGACCTTTTTGCACAGGCTCTGGAGCAACAAACGGATGCAAGCCCCAACAAATCACCAGACTCCTAGCCCCAGGGCTACAAGCCAAGCAACCTGGAGCGAGACCCCCCGCCCCCGCAAAACATGCACCTCACACAGCCTCAGCCACCCTTGTCCCCTTCAGATGGCTACACAAGGAACTGCTGCTGTCCCCCAGCAATGGAGCGGGGAGGTTCTCCCACTGGCCACCAGCTAGCCATACCTCCCATGGCCACCAAAACTACTTAAATGGGGGGCCAAACTGCAGCAAGCCCTGCCTGAGCCCCTCCTCAGCTGTCCCAAGCACCCACACTCTGGACCCCACAGCACCAGAAGGGTTTTCTCTCTCCCACTGGACCACTGCCAACAGAGCACAGTGGCATGGACGGGAGAGTTGGTGGCAGGCAGATTCACACCATGCAGCCACTCTGCCCAGCATGCAGCCTTCCCCGGGACGTTACCTCTTCCACCAGCTGGCGAGGTGGCTTTCTTTTTCGCTTTAAACTACCCCAAGTGTTTCCTAAAAGCCCCTGGCAACGCTTCCAAAAGGTTTTACAGCCTGAGTGTTTAGTGGCGGGGAGCTGAGCAAGGGCAGAGAGAGAGACACACAGAGAGTTGAGGACAGAGTGGGCAAGGAGCTGCAGCAGGAGAGCGCAGGCGAAGTGGGTGGCGCAAGCCAGCCTCAGCCCTAAGGCATCACTCAGCATCAGCATGGCCAAAGGCCCCTCTCCTGAGACTGACACAGTCCTAGCAGCTCACTTAGAAATGGCCGAGAGGGGTCTCAGCTTGGGGGTTACCCCGCAGCCCCCCAGTCTGCATGGGGCACAGCTCCGGAGAGCTGCCCTGGCTGTGCGGCCACTCGCCCGTGGTTCTGCCAAGGCCGCCTACCATCGCCCACGTACCGTCGGCAGTGCCTCCTCCCCCAGCCGCTCGCTGCTGGCCAGTGGCTGTGCCTTCTTCTTCTCGCCCTTCTTGCCAATGCTGAGGATGAGGTTGACCGTCCCCCCGAGACCACAAGGGCCCCGCGGAGGCAGCAGCAGCGTGGAGGTCTCGGCAGGATCCCAGATGGCAGCTTCCTTGAGGGGTTCCGCACCACAGGGTGTTTTGCTGCTGGGCTCCCCCCAGCTCTGCTCCACTCCTGGTGGGGCATCTGAGAGGGGCGATGCCGGTGAGGAGATGGCTGTTTTCCCTGGAAGCTTTGGCTCTAATCTTTGCACAGGCTCGAGGAGGGAGCAGGGCATGAACTTCACTGGGCTGTGAATGCTTTCCAGATGGGGTGGAGCACATGAAGCATGCTGCTCCTGGGGAGCAAGGCAAGAGAGGGAACATGAAGGAAGGGCTGCTACAGCCAGGCATTTTCTCAGGACAGCCTTCCCTTTGCCCTGCCTGAACTCCAGAGATTCCCAGAGGTACTGGCACACATCCCTCCCCTACTTCTGCACCACCCACTCCACCCAGTGTGTCTGCTACCCTCAGCCTCAAGGCTGGTCGTTCTCCCCGACAGTCTCAACATGGCTGGGTACTCACTTGATCAGTGGGGGACATGCTTGAGGGGCTCTCTGGGTCCCTCCTGTCCTCCTGTCTGCTCCCCAGATCCTGCTGATGCCTCTGTGCTCGCCAGCGCACCAGCACCCAGCCCAGCATGCTCTGCAGCTCTTCCAAGCGCTCCTTTATCTGAGGGGAAGAGAGATGCTGGGCAGCCTGCAAGGACCCCTGGCCCAGGGACACTGGCCCTACCAGGATATCTCACTACAGAGCAGTTAGGAGGTTTTCGGGAGTGGGATAAAGTCACAGTCACATCAGCTCAGATCTCAGGATCCACTGCTGGGTGAAACTTCTTCCCGCCCTGAGCAGCCCCAGGGATGCATAGCTGTCCCTATCCCACTTACTGGGGCTCTGCACCCACACTTTTCTCTTTCTTTCATGGTCTGTCCCCAGAGGACTTCAGGGAGTGCTGAGAATTTCCCCCCGAACCCCATTTCCCCTGTCCTTACTGTTGCACTCAGGTAGTGCTCCTCAGACACCAGCTGCTGCCCTGCTGCTGCTAGTGCCTCGAACTCCTTGAGCTTCTCTTCGATTCTCCTCTCCAGTTCCTCACATGGAGTTTCCGGGACACTGGAGCTGCTTGGGCTTTCAGAGAAAATCTGAGCCCGTGTGTCCTCTGTCCAGGAGCTGTGAGCACGTGAAAGAGGTTGAGGAACAACCCAACCCTTCTTCAGCCCTGCAGGCCCCAGGGAAGCCATTCCCATGCTCAGGGATAGCTGGAAGCAGCTCAGTGGGGTTGTGGCAAGGCTGTTGGGGCAGGGCAAGATGCTGCGGGGCTGCCTCACAACAGAGAGCTGTGGTGCAACCCTGCGCTCCAGGCTCCCCATGGTCACGCCTGGCTGCAGCTCCAGCACTGCCCACATACTTGCCAATGCCATGCTCTCGCCAGCTCCCCCTCAACCACCACAGAAGCAACCCCGACAGCTCACTGCCACTTACATCATGGCTAAATAATCCTTGAAGAAGTGCCGCAGCCGGCTAGCCTGCTGCACGCGGAGCCGGGTCTCCCGCAGCAGCTCTCGCAGCCCTGCCCAGGCCCACAGAGTCTCCTGCAGCTCCCGGCTGACGGGGCACTGCCGAGCAGGGCACAGCTCTTGTAAGCGGGAAGCCGCCCTCTCCAGCTCCTCCAGCTGCCCTTGCAGGGTCTGCGACACTGCGTGCTAAAGGTCAGAAGGCAGGAAAGGTTCGAGATGCATCCAACCCCTCTGAACCCAGGCTGGACTCCCCTGCATTCTGGAATGCAGGGACAGAGGGGAGGATGCTGGTACGTGGGCTGCAGAGGGTGGGCAGAGTGAGCCTCAGGGGGGAGCACGGGAAGAGCACAGAACTGCCTGGCTTCCCTGCCCTGTGTGCATCAGTCGCTTTCCCACCAGTGGGAAGATGAGTGAGGTGCTGGCAGCCGGGCGTTGGCACATGGGAGCTGATGCAACCTCTGTCCCCTTGCCTGGCCCATGCTATCAGAGGGGAGCAGAGCAGGCAGGTCTCAGCTCTGCTGGAAAATTCCAGCCCAGCCTGCCACAGTGTGCCAAGGCTTACAACATCTGGGCCTCCACAGGGGGGCCAGTGCCTCACTGGGACAGCCCCAGCCAGCCGGGACACATCCCTGCCAGTGCTCCCCTCACTCACCTCCATTTCCTGCTGGCAGCTCAGCAAGCCCTGCAGCTCTTGGAGGTCCTTCTCACTCTTCACTGTGGTGAAGCCGTTCTCTGCTAGGGCAATGTCTCGAGACAGCGCCTTGGCTCTGCACTGAAGGGCCTCCAGCTGTGGGGATACCTCCGCCACCTGGATGGGCAGGAAGGGACATAGAGGGAGATTAACCCCGGGGTGGAACCCCCTGTGCTACCACCTGCCACACAGCCCCAGCCCACCCCAGCCTGGGGACACCCTGCCATGCACTTGCAGTGGGCAGGTGCCAGCCACAGGAGAGACAAGGACACCAGCCTCGCACAGAGTGGTCCCCACGAATCCCAATGCCCCCGTGTCCCACTGGGAACAGCTGAGGTGCATGCCCTGTCCCAACTAGCTGGCATGTCCAGCCATAGGTGAACCACCCAGGTGCATCCCCAGGCCCCCTGCCTCCATCCCCTACCAGACGCTCCAGGCTCTCCGTCTGCGCTGCCACCTCCATGACCCGCTCCCGCTCCTTCGCTGCATCATTCAGCATCTCCACGGCCTCCTGCAGCTCTCCCAAGGGGCGGCTCATGTCCTCACTGCTTGGAGACTGCTCAGCCTGGGCTGAGAGCAGGGGAAAAGACCCCTGCGAGCCGCAACGCCTGCTCCCTGGCTGAAGCCAGCAGAAACACCAGACGTAAGAGAGATGGGGAGTGACACCCCAGGCAGCTGGGCTGGAGGGGAGCACCCAGTAGGGTCCCCTCGCCAACCACAGATCAACCCTTGGTCCAGTCCCAGGTGCTATATGATCCCAAGGGATGCCTGGCCACGCTGCTCACCGCTGCAGATCCCTGCTGGCTCCGTGCCTCCTCCTCTTGCAGGTCCTGCAGGAACTCAGACAGTACCAGGGAGTCTCGCAGATCTGCTGCCCGGTGCCGCAGGGCTGCTTGCACGTGTGCCAACCTGTGGGGAGAGGTGCCCATCAGAGGTGCTGGCAGCCTCTGCACCTCCTCAGGGACAGCATCCTCCTCCCCACCCAGCCTGGGAACCAGAGAAGAGGCACCTTCCCCCAGAACTCACTTCTCCTCCACCATCTCCACTTTCCTCTGCATCTTCCTTGCTCCCTCGTGCTCAGTGGGCGACTCGCCTGCTGCTTCCTCCCGTAGTGCCTGCAGCTTGAGGCCGCACAGCAGGAGCTGCTTCTCCAGCCGGCCCATCTCTTCCAGGTCCTGGCGCAGCTCCGCCGGGCTTCTCATGGTGGCTGGTTCCACGAGCGACCCAGCCACAGCTTGCAGCCACCGCTCAGCCTGGTCCAGCTCCCCCACCAGCCTCAGTGCCTTCAGGGAGAGCAGGGAACCCATCAGCCTGGCTCTGAGCCACCGAGAGGAGGCAGGAGCCTGGCATCCCACTGTGGGTACCTGGGGCACTGGCAGCACTGGAAGCACAGCTGGAGAAGCGTGCAAGCTGCGAGACCAGCCAGAGACGTCGGTGCCAGTATTGCAGCTCCAGGCCCCACGGGTGCCAGCCTCGCTTGGTGATCCCCAGCAAGCTGCTGCCATTGGAGCATGCCCTGTGCCCACCCCAGCCCTACCTCCACGTACCTTATCGATTTCTTGCAGCACTACGCCGTTCTCCTGGTGCTTCCTCTGCAGGTCCTCCCACAACTGCCCCAGTTCCCGCAGCATGGCCTCCACCTGAGGGCTCCCGGGAGGCCTGCCTCGTGCTGGCCCCTCCTGGGAGGCAGGGAGGGCAGTTAGGATGGGCCCCACCTTGTGTCTTCCCCCCACCTCACATCCAAGCACGCTCACCGGGAGCACAGCCCTGGCACTGGGGCTGGGGGCCAGCGGCTCTTGCTGCATCCGTGCTGCCTCCAGGCTCTCCACTGGACATGGGGGGACTCCCATACCCACACTCTCCTCGTGCGGGGACAGAGTCTGCCGAGGAGCAGGAGACATGCCGGGTTAGTGCCCAGACCAGGGGTGCGTGCACAAGCATGCACGCCCACAAGCAGCAGGAGAGGGTCGGGGAAGTGAGTCCTTCCCCAGCACTGTCTCCTCTTGGATGGGCAGGGAGCAAAGGGGACTCTTGGGGAGACATTACCGCATTCACCACCTGGCAGACGTCCTGCACTTGGGCCTCCAGCTGCCGCATCCCCCACTCAGCCTCTGCCTCTCTCCTCCTCCAGCAGAGAGAGGAGACGGACAGTCAGGACTGCAAGGCTCCCCCTTGCACAGGGGAACCCCATCCCTGTCCCCTCTGACTGTCCCGCTCACACAGCCACCTCCACAAGCTAGTACCTTTTGTTATCCCCTCCATGAGGGGGCTGTCCCACTGCTGGGGAGCCAGGGCTGCTCTCCTGTCCTTTCTTGTGCTCTGCCATCTTCTCCAGCACATCTTTTGGTACCTGCGGCACAAAGGTTCCCATTCCTCCTCGGCCAGTACAAAGCATACACTGCTTTGCCCCGGGCCTGGCACTTATCATCTCCCGTAACTGGTGGGACCAGATCCAGGAGCGTTCAGCTTGGACTTTGCCCATCACCTGAACCCCTTTCCCATAGGCTCCCTTGCCTGCTCGAAGCCGAGGAGCTGAAGACGCCTGGAGGAAGACAGTGCTTACCACGCTCCCAAGTCCTCTTGTCCATTTGGCTGCTGCTTCCTTCCCCACAGCCCCAAGACTGCTATCATCTCCTCGAGGCTCAACATTTGGAGTTGCAGCTTTGCCCCCCGGGGAACTGCTTGCCCTTGCTGGAGCCTTCTCTGCCCTGGGAAAGGAAGGCAAGGGAGGCGCAGGAGAGCAGAAGATGAAAGGAGACCTTGAGTGGAGCTGGTGCCCCAGAGACAGTCTGCTAGGGGCTAATCCAGGTCTTTCCCAAGCCTCTGGCTCCAGTGCTGGGAGGTCAGGGTTGGGACCCTGGTGCTCCTGCCCAGCTATGCCCTACCTCAGTGCCTGCTGGAGCTGCGCCCAGCTCTCCTTTACGTCTCGGTGCTTTGAGGTGACTCGGGCTGCCAGGCTGGGCTGCAGGTTTAGGAGCTGGGACACAGTCACATCCAGCATCTGGAGAAGAGAGAGCAGCTGGGAAGTGATGGAGACGGGGTTCATGAGGGACAAACCACCATGGTCGTGAGGCGGGTGTGTGATGACAACGCACCACCAGCCCTGCGGGGGCAGAAGAGGCAGCAAGTGCTGATCCCGGTCCTCTGCTGCCCCCGGGGAGACTCCCCCGTCCATCACACAGCCTCAGCCACCCACACAGCTGTGGGGTGCCCACAGAGCCCACAGCCCTGCTGGTGGCAGAGCTGACCTGGGAAGGCACACATTCCCCCTCTGTCAGGATGCTCCCCATGGCTCAGAGGACGAGCGAGAGTGTTGCACTCACCATGACCTGGCTGGCTATGTCCCTGACATCCCGATCCTGGCATGGCTTGCCCTCCCCTGGCTTCCCTGCACTGCAGATGCTGCTATGCTGTAAGAAGAGGCCACAGTCAGCAGTGGGAGGAGGACAAGGCCCTGCTCCCAGCTCCAGCAGAACGAAACAGTGCAAAGCTGCACTTGCCAACCTGGGTCTCTTTCTCCATCCCCTGGTTCTCTCCCCAAACCCCAGGCTGAGAGTGCTGGGACCACAGGAGCCTCCATGCAGGGGACAAGAGCAAGGTGCTGCCCACCGAGTTTCATTCAGGCCATGCAACAGCCCCGCACACCACGGTGAACCTGGCTCCAGTGCAGATACCTTTGCATGGATGGCCCCGAGCAGGATATCTGCCTGCTGGAGGAAGGAGGCCACCTCCAAGGCCAGCTGCAGAGCCTCATGGTGCTCCTTCAGGGTCCCCTGCAGCCGCAGCCACCTGAGCAGGTGGAAGGGGAAAGGTGAATGGCAGTCTGTGCCTGTCTGGGCAGCTGTGCAGAGCTAGGCCAGGAAGTTTGGGGGGTCCTGCTTCCCCGTCGGTCAGCTCCTGGTGCCCAGCTCAGCCCTGCTCAGCCCACGTGTCCTCCACTCACGTTTTGTTGAGGTGCTTGCGCCGGGCTGAGATACTTCTGCTCTCACTTTTGCCTTGTTTCTCCAGCTTCTGGGCCAGGCTGTTCAGCTCCTTATGCAGATTCTGGAACTGCTGCTCCTCCTGGCTCGAGCAGAGAGGAAAGACATCAGCATCCCTCCTCAGGGACCTGTGCCATGCCCCAGGCTCAAGGTATTTGGGGTCCCTGACATGCCGGCAGCCCCCCAGCAGCCTCTCACCTGCTTCAAGTCAAGGATGCGGCGAGTGAGCTGGATCTTGTCCGGGCTTTCCTGCAGGAGGGCTGCCAGAGAGGGCTTCTCCTCCTGGGCCAGGCAAGGGTGTGAGAAGACGGGGAGACAGGCAGGCTGTCCCCTTCCCCAGACCATGCTTCCCATCCCCCAAACCTTGTGCTTGATCCACGCCTCCAGCCGCTCAGCTTTCCTGTTAAAGTCCTGCAGACTCCGCAGCCCGCCCAGGGCTTTGCTCTGGCTGGCAGCCGTCTGCTTCAGGAGCTGCCACTGGTCCTGCAGGGCCAGCAGCTGCCTCCGCACTGCCTCAGCACTGGGACTTGCCCTCCACATCAGCTGCTCGCCCATCTGTGGGGCCAAGGGACCCACTCAGCGTCAGGGGTTCCCAGGGACCCTCTGCTGCAGAGAACCCAGGGACACAGGTGCTGTGGGTAACGGGAGCCATGCCACGCCATGCCATGCCTGGCCTCACCTGACTGAGCTTTATCAGTGTGTTCTCGAAATCTTTCATGTCCCGCTGCAAGGTCTGAGCCACCTCCTCCCAGTCCTGGAGGTCACAGCCGTCCTTCAGGTCCCGCAGCTTGCCTCGCACCCAGCCCTCCGCCTGCAACATACAAAGAGCCACATGGCTGGGGGCCTCCACCAGAGCCTCAAGGCTTTGGGAACCCAAGCCCAAGCCTTCCCGAAGCTGTGACACAGACTGGAGTGCACCCTTTCAGCTGACAACCCCATTTGCTCTGGGAATCAGCAGGCCAGCACAGGCACTCAGGACAGCATCTGTGGCAGTGGGGGTGTGAAGGTGTGCAGCAGCTCGCTCCTTTCCAGAATCTGCCTCAGCCCAGCAGAAGAAGCTGGGCTTGCCCAAGAAGAGCAGTCAGCACAGCACATCCCTGCACAACGCATCTCTCCTCGCTGCTCCCCAGTGCAAACATCCATGCATTCTTCCCACCATGGCATGGAAGCAGCCCTCCCACCATCTCGGTTCCCACGCTGCTGGGGAGGGACAGGGTCTGAGAGGAGGAGGAGGAGGAGAACGGGGGACGGGAGGAGCATGCGCACACGGAGAGGAAGCAGGGCCCTGGTGTGGGCTGACCCCCTCTCCCTGGGGCTGACAGCCAGGGAGAGGCAGCCAAACATGATCTCATGCCACAACCATGGCTTTGCTCGGGCTGGGAGTTCAACCCTCCCTGCTGCGCACCCCACCCCACAGCTCACATGAAAGGCTGCTGGTGGCCCTCCAGCCCACTTCCTGTGCAGCCCCTTGGGTGAGCGCCCCAGCTGGCCTTACCTGCAGCATCTCCCGGTTGAACTGGGCTATCAGAGGACTCAGGTCGAGGAGAGGAGCTGCTCCCACGCTGCTTCGCCCACTGCACCTTGGTGCTGCAGCAGACTCCTTGCCCTTAGGGCTCTCTTTCTGGGGTGATGACACCGGGGATCCTGCCAGCTGCGGGGAGCAGAGGTGGGGTGGGGGGTGTCAGTGTGCTGCCCCAGGGAGCCCTCCCCATCACCTCCCAGGAGCATTTCAGAAACCCAAATGAAGTAGGTCAGCATGCCTTATTCTTGATCCCACTCCTTCACGGATGTATTTGGGGTTCTCCTCCAGCACACTGAGGTGCCACTTCCCTCTACCAAGGCCACACTGGTAGCTTTTGCAACGCCAGCAGGGGGTTGCTGGGCTGTCCCTCAAGCGGGTCACTCCCTGGGTCATACCAGGCTGTTGGGAGGGCAGCCAGAACCTGGGCTGGTCCTAGAACCCACACTGGAGATGGATGCAGTGCTTGCTGCCCCTCCAGCCTGAGGCTGTGCATCCCTGTGAGGAGCATTCATGTCTGTAGCATCCATTTGGTGTCACCCAGGAGGACACAGCCAGGGGATGGGATGCAGGGGCCATGGGGCAGGTTCCTGGTAAGCCCCACCACTCCTTCGGTGGCACTCGAGACCCCCATCCCCAGTGAGTGGTTGGAGGGGGTGGAGAGCGCAGCATCTCCTTTGGGACTCAGCCTCGTGGGCAGTCGACGCTGATGAAACCCTCTGTCAGGGTTCCAGCTCTGCCAGGGGTGACAGCAAAGGTCAGCCAGTGAAAGTGCTGGCCTTTCTCCAAACTCAGCCCTGGGCCCAGCTGCACGCGGCCCAGGGGACAGCACCATCACCCGGGCACTTGCTTCCCACCCTTCTGCCCAGGGATGGGGATCTGACTGCATACTAATGTGGCAAACAGGAAACTGGGCATTTTCGAGAGGAACTCAAAGGTGCAGGGCTTGCTGCCTCCTCTCAGCAGGCAGAAATTGCTCCTGGGGCCAGCCCAGGACAGCCTATCCTCCTAGAGAGGGCTGGGTGTGAGGTGCCCCACAGGGTCCTAGCTGCCCCCAAACGCACCAGGGAGCAATCTTCCTGGAGCCTGCGGAGCAGTGGGGTTCACGCAACTGTTTCAGGCTCTCTAAGCACTCTGGCATGTGCTGCCCTGCTGACAGCATGGGACTCAATTTCCAGTGCCTGTTCTACTTAACCACAAGAACTACAGAAATCCTCTGTCTTCTTTTTTTTTTGGAATAGCAACACAGATTCTCAGGCCCTCCTGCAACTCTGTGATCTTTAGTCTCTTGACTCAGCCAGGGCTGCAGGAGCCCATAGTCTGGCTCCCTTGGAAGCAATAAAACCCCTGGGTGCTGCCCAGGGGGCTGATCCCTTGCCCCATCATGCCCAGCTTGTTCCCGCACTCTCTGAAAGAGGCAAGGCTCCATCCACGCTGGGGCACAGCACCAGCGAGCAGCCTCATTGCTCAGCTCCAAGCTGCACATCAGGCCCCGCTAATGCTGAGGGCAGGGGGACATACCGCATAGAGGGGAGAACATCTGTCCACCGGAGAGCAGAAAACACTGGCCTGAGCACTCCCAACCTCCTGCTGCTTGTCGTCTGCACCCACATCCTTCCTGAGGAAGACCTAGAGGCAGGAAGGCACAGCTGTGAGCCTGGTAGTGCTCAACTGTCCCAGCAGCCAAGGTGACAGAGGAGCATTCACCCACCTCCCCCTGCCCAGGGACAGAGGTGGCTGCTGGCAGCACCCAGACACTGCTTGGCTGGGCTCTTGCCCATCCCTCCTTATGCATCTAGGCCAGGCTCCTCCGAAGAGCATCCACAGCTCCCACCACATGCTCAGCAAGTGGCAAGAGCTCCTAGGCCTGCTTTGCTCAGTACCTTCTCCATTTTAGCTCCCAGTACCCCCCCACCCCCTTTTTTCTCCTTGAATTGACTCCAAAGCCAGCAGAAACCCATTTAGTGATCACTACTGGTCTTTGGTCATCTAAGGATGCTCAGAGTGAGACTCCCCTGCCCTCTTCCAGGACAGCAGGGCAGAGGCATGAGGGCACAGGATGACATTAACTCCAACATCATGAACCTGAATCCTCTCAGCTGCTGATCCCTGATCTCAGCCTAGCTGGAAGACAAGTTAAGGGGGCAGCTGGCTTGCAGGGAAGGGCTTCCAAAGGACAGGGGTGAGGGTGGAAGCAGGAGAGGCAGGAGGAAGGAAATCCAGGAACTGCAGCCAGGCACAGAGAGGATGTCCAGGATGAACTCCACATTACCTTATCCTTGATGCAGCACAGCCCCAGGAGGAGAGGTGCGTGGGATTGTTTGGATCATGCCCAAGGGCATTAAGCCTCATCCTCTACAGATGGATCTTTTCTTGGGCTGTTGGATATAACAGGCTAATTTAGGGACCTCCTTCCACTTGCTTCCTGGGGCCACCTTGCTGTCTCTGTAAGAGCCATCCAAGCAGGCACAGGGCAACAGAGGGTGGTGGACAATGTGCGCTGCCCTGACAACTCCTCCTCTGAGACCGGTGCAAATGGGGTGCTGGATCAGCCAGAGCCAGCCTACCGCTGCTCAGGCCACTCCAAACTGAGGACACTGTCCAAGGGAAATGAACCTAGGCAAATCAGAACTCCCTCCCTGCACAGAACATGGCTTCCCACCATCTCTGCAAGACTGCAGAAGAGTCCTGACACGAATGGCAGCCCCCAGCACTAGAGCTGCTGCCACCAAAAAGGCTCAGAGCCCTACAAACAGCCCAACTGCCCTATAACCCCTCGGAGAACAGCACCACTGGACCTTTCCAGGGGCCTGCAAAGCCTGGCTGGTGGCTGCAGAGAACAGACCACTGCCACATGCCTCAGCATCCCATCCCAAGCAGGAAGAACAGGCAGAGTACAAGGCTGAATCACAGCCCAGCAGGCACAGTGAGAACTCAGCAGGATGGTATCAGAAGGGGAAGGCAACCCCTTGCCTGACCACGGGGCTGAGAGGTTTGGATGCATATTTAGGGAATGATAGGGAGCTAAATGTGAAGTGCTTGTGAGGCATAAGACCCTAAAAAGTCCTATGCAGTAATGTCTCATGCCAGCCCCCAGGGCTCAGCCGTGGGAGACAAGCCTGCAGGTGACACGGGAGCTTTATTTAAAGTCCCTGTCTCACGATCCGTCAGCCGCAGGAAAACAGGGCTGCCAGCACAACGATGACTTCATCCTTCCCGCAGAGCTGCTCCACCGGGACTGCCCCCCCTCCTCGGTCCCTCTGGCTGGAGCTGGGTCCTCGATCCGGCAAAACAACAAACTCTCTCAGCAACCAAAGTCTGGGAGAAGGAGCTGTGCCTGCTGCAGCATCCATGAGGCGCTGTGCTAAACGCTCCCCAGCAGGACCGCACGCTTCATGGCACGAGCAAAGCCACACGTGAAACGAGTGCAGCCGCCTCAGCTGCCGCCTCTGCAAACACTCCTTTCCCCCTCTAGAACCAAAATTAACACGGCACATATGCTTGCCGCATTCCCACTGAATAGGTGCCAGTGACTTCCCACGAACGAGAAGAGCGGGGCCAGACCCTCCTAGGCAGCACTGTGCTCATCCCGGAGGAACCTCTCATTCCTACGGGGCAGGAGCGAAGGGCAAATGCAAGGGCTGCGGGGCACGCTTGAGAAAGCACTACCGTGCTCTGTGTGGGACATAGTGTCCCTCCTCTTCTCCAGCTGCGATCCCACATATTTTCCCCGGCCCCCCACCTCCCTCTTTCCCTCCCAAAGCTCCATCTTGCAGTCTCTCCACCTCTTTCAGCTCCACAGGCTCAGGCTGCACAGGGAGGAGGGGCCGATCCTGGCAGCCTCCCGAGAGTCCCAGACCACCGTGCCCAGCACGTGTCCCTACCTTATATGAAAGAGGGGAGCCCTCATGCCGATGCCCTTTGGGCTGCGCAGACTCCAGCCGCCCAGCGAGGAGCTGCTTGCGTGCCGGAGGAAGCGGCACCTCTTGCGAGGCTGTGCCTGGCCTTTATTGGCAATGAAGATGAGAGTTTTGGCAGTGGGCTGCGCGGTTCTCCCTAGCACTATCCTGCCGGGAAACCAGCTGTTGCAGGTCAGGGTTAAATCTCAAGGAGTTCCTGCCTGCTCTTGCCAGAAACTGCGACGTCTACGAGATGCCTTCCGCCCCATCCCACCCCCACAGGGGGTCTCCCGGGCTCTGGCACTGTTGAATTCGTACCTCTGCGCCTGCTAGCGCTCAGACTTGGAGGGCGGGGTGCCGAGAGCCCTGGGTCCTGCTCCTAGCCTTGTCCCAGCTTTGCCTGGCTGTGTGGCCCTTCATGAGTCACTTCCCTTCTCCCAGCCTCCGTTTCCCCTCTGGTAAACGAGAGAGCGAGTTCCCAGCTCCCCGCACACAACTGCATCATCACAGGCATCCCGAAAGCTGAGCCCTCCATAGCCAGGCTCTGGGGCAGGGTTTTTGTGGCTCATCTTAGCCCCGGGGAAAGCTCATCTCCGCTCACCCGCGAAGACTTCCTGTCCTCCAGCCTGATGGTGCAGAGACGTGCGTGGGGGGCACATGGGAGGAAAAACAACTACCACAGGAGCCCTGCAGCGAGTGCTGCCTGGACGGCACGGGGACAAGGCAACAGGGATGGGCGCAGCCTCCCCAGGACCTACCCATCCCTTGGCAGCGGGGAACGGGGAACTGCAGGGAAGACGGAGAGAGAGCAGGGCACAGGGTACCGGGATCACCTACCTTGAACTGAGCTTTCCCTGTCCTGCTGTTGTTGTTGTTGTGGTTCCTCTCGCCGCCGGCGCGGGCAGGGTCCGCAGGTCCCCCTGCTTCTCCCGTGCCAGCGTCCCCGTACCAGTTGGACAGCGTGATCTTCTTAATGGAACGGGCTAGGGAGCTGCGGTTCAGCCGGTCCTCGTCGGTGCCCCCGTCCTCACCGGGGCTGGGGCTGCGGGGCTGCCCCGCGGGGGCGGCGGGGCCGGCCCGGGCGTGGGCCAGGTAGAGGGAGATGCGCTCGTTGATGCTGCGACGGAGGCCGCGGTGGCTGTCCAGCGCGGAGGCGAGGGCGATGCCGGGGCAGGCGTCTCCGGGGAAGTCCGCGGCACACTTGGGCAGCGAGAGCCTGGTGCTGATGGTGAAGGGCTGCACCTTCCTCGCCGTGCTGCCCGACATCCTCGCCCTCCCCGCTGCCCGCTGCGGGAAGTGGGAGTCCCGTCCCGGGCACCGTGGGGTGAAGCGGCGGTGCGGGGCCCCCGCCGCCCGGGAGAGCGGGTGATGGAGATCGCCCGGGCAGCGCCGGCTCCTTCCCCGGGGCGGGCGGGGGCGCTCAGCGGCGGG
>VZTD01003876.1:874242-946469 GCA_013397725.1 Rhagologus leucostigma | reverse complement strand
GGATGCTGGGGGTCCGCAACCCCCCTGAGAGCCGGGGGCGGCTTGGGGCAGGCTCGAGAGAGAAGCACTGGAGGGGGCTCCTTCCCGCCTCTTGCCCTGGTCGCTCTTACCCTCTTCGGGATCCTTCCTGCTCTGGGACACCACTCAGCCCTTTCTCCCGGAGCAGCCCGGACTGCTCAGCTTCCCCAGCGTGGACCTGCCACCAGCCCAAATGACGGGAACAGCTCCAGAGAAAGGGACAACAAAAACCCCCAGCTGTTCATTTAAATGCCCCCTCCTCCCAGGCCCGACACACACTCCCTGAAAGTGATACTGCTTCGCAGCCGAGGCCCCATTTGTCGGGGTGTCAGTGTAGGGGAGAGAAGGGGGGCAAGGGAGGATCGACATCTGCCTGCTACAGAAATGTGGGCTGGCAGGGTGGGGTTCTGTTTCACTACAACGCTTTGCCATAGCCCCTGAGCAGGCAGCTGAGTCCAAAATATGCTCGCCTGTCATTCCCTGCCAGTGCCAGCAATTGTCACCCTGCTCCCATAAGGGCCAGGAAGGCAGACCAGCTGAGCCAACAAGGAGAGTGGACAAGGGATGGCCCAAGGTATAATACCCTGAGGAGCAGTTGGGTTCTCCCGTGAGAAAGAGCTTTGATTTGGCTCCATGAGTGGCTCAAGAGCAGGGTGGTAAGTAGTGTCCTGCACTTTCCAGCTGTGTTCCAGGGTTCCCAAGCCGAGTCAGCTTGGGGCAAGCAGCCAGGGGAGCACAAGCTAGCCAGAGTGAGAGTGCAGGCAGGAAGGTCCATGGTCGCATCTGTGCCCTTCCGCTTCCCTCCTGTGCCGAACCTTTGTTTTGTTCCTGGTGGCTGTCTGTCTTCATTTCCTCCCCTTGTTGTTCCCTTCCAAAACCCTTGCCAAGGCCCTACTCTTGGCTCTCACTCAGAAAGAATTTAGGAGAATGAACAGACACGAGGGACCAAAAGCTACTGCTCCATTTCCCTGCCTGCCTGCAGTACGCTGTCCCTTGCCCAGTGAGTCCCATCCAAGGATGCTTAGTTCAGCCAGGGTGACCTTTCCCAGCCCCACGGATTCCTCCCAGGGAGCCAGCCGTGGATGAGGAAAGCAGGCTGGCGGTGCCTCAGCACAGGGACACCATGTGCTGAAAACAGAAACAGCTTCCCGACGGCCCCAGAGCTTCAAGGACCGGGGTTGACGTCAGCCCCTTGGGACTGGCCTCCCGGAGGCTCCCGGGCTCCGGGTCTGCTGTGGTCGGAGGCCGCGGTGCAGGCGCAGGGCTCGGCTGTGTGCTGCCGCCAGCCCCGTGCTGGCCGCCCTACGGGGAGCAGGAAGAGCTCAGACCAAGGAAGCAGGAGCCAAAGCTTTGCTGCAGCTATGTCAGGGTTTACATTTCCCCAAGAGGGAGCATCTCCCCTTTGGTTAGGGAGGCAGTAGGTGCGGTGCTTGGCCTGCTCTTGAGACTCCTGGGCTCACTGTGCTGCAGCCGGTCTTGCGTAAACCTTGCTTGGTGCCTTGATTTCCCCAGCAGTTCTGGGGAATATCCTCTCCTTGTGCAGAGGGCACTTGGAGCAATCCAACTCTGAGCAGGCTGGGGGCCACCGGGATGAAAATGCAGCATCCAAGGTCAGTGTTAGTGATGACAGTAATGGAGGAGAGTGAACATCTTATTCCCCAGGGCACATTTTCCTAGGAAAAGCCCTGCCTGAGCTGGGGGAACTGATCATCATGCCATGTCTCCTGGGGGAATCCTGTCCTCCAGTCCCACGGGGAAAAGGAGGTGCTGACCAGGTGCAGAGATGCTGCAGCACATTCCTGGGAGCATTGCCTCTGAGCGTTATGTTGTATCTGAGTGTAATGTTGCCGAGATAACACAAGGGAGGGGATGGAAAATTCTTTGGGAACAAAGGGGCTCTAGTGTGTGGCCTCTGCAGAAACCTGTTCCTTCCCAGGGAGGGAGTGCAGGAGGCTCTCACCCTGCTTTGAGAGCCAGCTGCTTGCAACATCCCAGCACTGGGAAGGTGGGGCAGGGCTTAATTGCCAAGCTCTTGGGACTCATAGGAAGGCAGATTTTTGTCTCCTGCCAAAAAGGCAGAGGTCTTGCCGAGTTGCCCTCCCCATCTGGAAAGTCAAGGTCTTTAGCCTCTGTTCACAACTGGGCAAAAGTACAGCCCAGGGAGATGAGGGGATGTAAACTTGCTCCTCTGTCCAGTCATGCACAAAGCTGGTAAGAGAATGTAACCTTGAAAGAAAACAGAATCGCACCAGTATCTACTTCGAAATGCAAGACTTAGGGCAGCAGAGTTCTGCCCATGTGTTTCCTAGGCCGAGGCACGAAGAGCCTTGCTGTAACTTCTCTGATCCATGGAGGACTTTCTGGTCCTGCAATCACTGCTCTGCCTCTCAATACTTTTTCTTGCCTATGTTTCATCTCTCTCCACCAGGGGACTCAAAACTCCTCTCCAGATGGTTGGCTTACGTTTTGCTGGGTACGTGTCAAGACCGCTTCCTTTCAGGCATCTGTTTTCTTTATTGTATCAATTGCACAACCACGTATCGCCTATTAATTGATGAGAAGGGCTGAGATCCACTTTCCGAGCCTAAACAGGGACTGTATACCCCTCCACAGTGCTTATTTCTCTCAGATGATCAGTTAGCAGCTGGACATCAGCAAACAAGGAGCAGGAGATGCCCCTGGGCAGCACGGGGATGGTGTGGGCTTCTGGTAAGCCTGTGGATGGAGCAATGCTGGTGAGATAGCAGGGCTGGAAGCAGCACACACAAGGCTCTGTCCTCAGGGTGGTGGCAGGACTGTGCAGAGCTGTCCTCTTGTCTTCTCCTCCCTGCCATCCCAAAGCCCTGGGAATTCAGCTTGTCCAAAGCCCAGCCCCTTCCCTCTTGCTGCTGAGCAGGGGTGAGCTCACGGCCCACACATCCTCTGGGCAGATCCTGGGGTTGGAGCCAGCCGGCACCTCCATCTCCTCTGGGAGAGGATGGACCCGCTGGGAGGCCACCTGAGAGGAGGCACAGCTGGAGGCTCATGGGTGTGGGACATGCCAGCATCTGGCCAGGAGATGGCTGTGCTGCCTCCTGGTACAACTCCCCTTGGTTGGTGCTGCCCGTCTGCGGAAGGAAGGTCTTCCGAGCAGTCCTGTGCCCCGTCACACAACAGCCAAAGCTGGCACAGGCACCCCATGACTGCCCTGCCAGCACTCAGCCTGCTCCCAGAACAGCATCTCTGCTCCGTAGGAGGGCAAGACCCTCATGCCATCTCAGAGGGAGGCACGGGGGACAGAGCAACCATCGGCACCTGCCGATGCTTAAACGGGCTGTTGCGTGGTAAAATCTCCAAGGGATTTAGCAGGGATCCTGGGAAGAAGGGCATGGCCCTTGGGTACCTCTTCACAAGATGTGTGAGATCAGCTGCAAATCTTGCTCTGGGCAGCAGTGTCAGCTCTCAGAAGTGGCAGAGGAGGAAGATGAGAGTCAGGAAGGCCAAGAGTCTTTTGTTTTAGGAAACCTCGCCCTTCTAGTAGGGATCCTAGAGGGTGCTGCTGGTGGGGACACTGATGGCACCCAAGCACCCAGCCCCGTGCAGGAGGAACACAGGCCATTCCTGCTGAGGAGGGACGCAAGTGCTATAAATAGGTTGTTTAATGCACTGTGGCCAGGCCCTGGAAAGCCCCAGCCCATGCACATTCCCTGCTGCTGGTGCTGAGACCGCAGCTGTTGAAAAAGGCCGAATCCAGCAGCTGCTGGCTGGTGCTCCTGGCCCCTGCCCCAAGTCCCAGCCCTCCTGCTCCCATCACGGGGTGGCGAGCCCTTAGCATCCTTTGGCACAGGTGCCGAGGCTTACTAGTGTGATGCCAGCTCTGTACTGGTGTTGATGCTGCTTCTTGGGCTGGCAGTGACTGCAGGATGCTGCTGGTGCCAGACGGACAAGGAGGATGAGGAGGGGGCTTTCCTCCCTGACAGCCCTTGCAGTAATTGGGAGACCGCCGTGCCTGGCTGGGAGCTGTGGGGCCATGACGGAGTCAGCTGCTGCCCACCCACGAGCCCTCAGCTGTGGCTCTCCCCAGCCCCAGCTTGAGATGCTGGGCTGGGCCCCCACTCCCCGTCTCTGCTCACACAAAGGCCCCTTGTGCCCACGGGAATGACATTCCTGCAGCCGTGGGCCCGGGGCAGAGTGAAGTGGAGCCAAGGGGGAGAAGCCAGAGCCCAGCTGCTGGGGCAGCTGGTGGGGCCAGGTGGGGATGGGCTGCGGTCCTGGCCCCCCTCCTGTGCCTGGGGGATGGACAGGAGCAGCTGGTGGGAGAGGGGGAACCCCCAGGAAGGGCAGGCAGACCTGGGCTGCGGGACGCAGGGCCACATGAGGTGCAGGAAATTCCGGGATGTTGGGGAGCAGGAGCAGCGGTGCTGTGCATCCATGGGTGCTGCTGGCCCGCCCAACACAGACCTGTGGGATAGGTGTGGGAAAGGCAGAAGTGGGCTGGGCTGGCTTTTCCCAGCTAGTGCCCATCCCAAGACAAACCCAAAGCTAAGAGCAGTTTTGGTCACATCTGGCCCCCTTGCTACTCACCTCACCTCGGCATTTAAGGCCTCTGCTGGGCATTTCCTTGTCCCCTTTGCAATGAGGGGGATGAGCCAGGCTACTTTTAATGGCATTAGCTGGCAGCTGGGGAAGCCCCCGCCTGCCGACCCCTGCTGATACTGGCCTGCCAGCTGCCAGGGTGGGCGAGGGAAGGGATCTGCCAGCTGGCACCCGCAGGGAGGGAGGGAGGGGGCTTCTGGTAAGGCTACGCCAGGGACACCTGTCATCCCAAAGCCAGGGTGTCACCATGCCCTACAATCGGGCCTGTGTGTGCGTGACGAAGCCCTGCAGCTGGGACAGCTCTGCATGCCTGCACCCCTATTCTGTGCCCACCTGAGCCTTTGCTTTGCAGGGGATTTGGGATTGCATGGAGGAGCAGGAAGCCCAGGCTGGCAAGCCCTAAGGTACTCCCACCCCACAGGGAGGCAGCTCAGCTCACAGGTAGTCAAGAGACAAGCACAAGTAGCCCACCTCCATCCAGCCCTGGGGAGGCTCTGTAGGAGAGGGCAGCCTTGTGAGGCAGCTGGGGGGTTGTTTCGTCCTGCCGGCACACCTCAGCTCCTGTCCGGGCTCTGAGCCAGGCTGGCTTGCCCCAGAACTGGGTGCTGCCCCACTGTGGGGACACTGGTCCCAGCAAGCTGGGCTGGTCCAAAGGGCACCCATAAAAGGGATATTGAGATCCTGGGATGGATAAGGCATGCAAGCTCACTCCTCTTACAAATGCTGAGCACCCCTGGGCCATCCAGGCTGCAATGTCCTTCTGCAGTGTGAGCAAGGGGCAGGACGCACTGACAGCAAGTCCTGCTCTGAGCCACGCTATGAAAAGCTCCACCATCCAGCACTCCATTTCTGTGGAAGGCTTTTGCTCCTAGCTATAACTGGCATGACCTCAAAGAAAGCAGGGGAAAACATTCACTTCCTACAGGCTGTACTCAGGCAGAAATATACCTCTTTTGGTCCCCTTCCAGGGTCCAGAGTTCCAGGCTGCTTTCCACTTCCACCAGCTCCATAGTTAACTCCATCCTATCCTCCTTCCCCTCCCCAGCCTCCACAAGACACCTTTCTTTAAGAGCAGTGCTCCCTTCCCTCTCTCTTACATAGTGCTGCGCATTAAGACCCGTGCAAAGGAAGAGGCAAGTTTATATAAAGGCCTAGGTGATGTGGACATCTCCAGCCCTACAGCAAGACCCGCACCTGGTGGTGCTGCTCCACCTGTGCCCCAGGCTGGGCAAGCAGCGTGACCTGGGCTTGGCTCTGCACCAGACCATGGTCAGCAGAGGGAGGACGCAGACCCCAAGTCACCGCCAGGACCACACGTCTAACAGATCTGTTTATTCCTGGAGAGCACAGTGAGCAGGGTGAGGAAGCAGAGCTGCCGGGCAGGCAGCAGTGGTTATTGCTGCAGGTGCATCCTCCGGCGACAACAGGGGTCTGGGGGAAGCAAACTGCCTGCCTGCCTCTACAGGGCAGGGGACGGGCCCTCACCCACTGCCAGGCTGGAGCCACCCCATTACCCCAGAAGAAGGTGAGGGAAATGGAGTAGCACAGAGAAGTGCAAATATTTGGCACTGGAGTCCATCTGCACCGGGCAAAGGAGCCCAAGCTAAGAGGAGAGTGCAACAGTGTGGGAGGATGAGGGATTGGGAGAAAAAACCCAACCGTGTGCCAAAGACCCCCCTAAACCACCATCCCCTGCTCTCTGGAGGAAGGCGTTTCCTCTTGAGTGCTGTACCCCCCAGCCCTGCTGTGGGCCATGAGCAAGGGCAGCAGATGTCCCAAGAGATCCCAGGGATGGGAGGGGAGGCCAAGCTGCTGTGACAGTGATGGCATCGCTGTGCCCACGTGGAAAAGAGGAGCTTCAGCTGCTGCAGTATAGGGTCAGGTGTTCACATGATGGAGGAGCCCCAAAACATTCAGTGCTTGAGTTGTAGGGCTTGACCCAGTGGTGGGCATAGGCAGGGGCATGGAGGTGGGAGGGATGTGTTGAAGGCCACACAGAAAGAGCCAGCAGGCTCCACGCTTTGGTCGTGCTTAGTGGTGGTAAGTACAGTGCAAGGGCTTCAAGAAAGTGACTATGGCCATTCCTCCTCCCAGAAGGCCACTCTGGCTCCCTCAGGAACCTGCTGCCTGAACAAGACAATATCTGCTGATGCTCCCAAGTGTGGGTGCAGAGATAGGCAATGTGTGCCAGAGAGGATGGGTCAGCACTAGAGCAAGCAATACGAGTGTCCTCCCCCTCATGCCCCAGCAGCTGCCTCTCCCGGCTCTGCAGCTGGCCCCCAGCCTGCCACCGTGCAGGGATTCACAGGTACTCCATGCTGCCCGCCCTCCTCCTGTTCTGGGGTGAGGGGGAGGAAGGGGGAGTGGAAAGAAGCCCAGCCCAGAAGAGGAGAAGGGAATCCCCCTGCCTGCATTGACCCCTGGTCCACTGGAGAAGATGGTGTGAGGCTTGCCGGGAGGCACAGCTGGTGGCTCAGCGTGGGATGGAGCAAGGGGGAAGAGTATCCTGTATCCACGGATCCAAGGGGAGGCACTTGGAGTGGGCCTGGCCCATTGGGGTGTCCCAGCTGCAGCGGATCTGTTGTAACTCCTAGCCACACATCGTCAGTAGCAGCCACTGGGAAGGAGAGGGAGAAGGGATGAGCAGGGCGCATTTTTGGCATGTCCTCATGAGCCAATTTTAACAGCCCTCAAAGAAACACAGAGCCTGCAGCAGTTCTGTTTACTCATCTTCATCTTTTGTGGGTTCTTTCCCTACCCAGGGGGCTGGAGGGCTTTCTACCACCCACCCCAGGTGCCCCATTCACCCTAACGCCATGTCCCCTTGTTTCCCACCCCACCTTCCACTGGGCTGAGCTCTCACCTCAGAAAGGTTCATGACAGCAGTGCCAGTGCCTTCAGCATCCATGCTGCGGAAGAACCCTGCAGGGACACAAGCACAAGGTGAGCAACACATCTCTCTGTTCCTGCCCTCCCTGCCCCAGGGCCATCACTCACTGAACATGGTCTCCAGCTTCAGGAGGCAGCAGACAAAGTTGTCAAAGTCCACACCCATGTCACTGTCTGCATAGCGGGCCACCACCACCTGATGCAGCTTGTTGTTCAGCTTGAAACCTGCAAGGCAGAGAGCAGTCAGCCCCGCAGGGAGGCAGGAGAGCAGGCTGTAGTTGTGGAAGTCCATGCACCCACACCAAGGGTCCACCAACCCACCCAAGGAAGAGCACCGTGTTCAGTCTCAGTAGGAAGAGGGGATGCTCTCCCTGCAGCCATATATGGCTAGTTAGCTCACTGATCCACCCCAGGCCTCTGCTTTGCCAGGATGGGATTCTGCAGGTCAGAGGAGGACAGAGGCTGGGACCATCTTGCGTGCGTCCCTAACTCTGAGGCTCCAGCACATGGCACAGCTGGGATGGAGAAAGCCTGGTGTGTACATGGGCCACATCTCACTACAACAGGTTGGCTTCAAGCATGCAATATAGGCTGGTTACACTCTTCTCCTGCTATTTGGGACAGGACTCCGACAGCAGGAGCCCTCTCCCCAGCCTCCAGCCCAGTCCCATCCTTCTCCAGACCTACCGGCTGACTCTAGAGCCATGCGCATTTCATAGGAGCTCATGGTGCCTGACTTATCCAGGTCGTACTGGCGGAAGATCGTCTGCAAAAACATCACAGAGGACATGAAGGGAAGGCTCTCCTGTGGCCTCCAGCCTGGCTGTCCCCTCTCTTTGCTGCCCCAGGGGGGGTGCTACCCCTGTGCAGTGCACCATGCCCCCTCTCCTCCTCACCAGCCAGCTCCGGATCTTGTTCCACAGGATCTGGAACTCCACCAGCCCAAGGCGGGCACTGCCATCTTTCTGGGGAGCAGAGGGTCAAGGAGGTCAAAGCAGCCAGGAAAGGGGGTGGTGCAAAGGCAAAGCTACCAGATCCCAGCCACCAGAGGCAAGAAAAGCCTGGACACACTTGGCCTGCCCAGTTTTCCCCCCAACCTTCCCCTCTATTCTGCAGCATCAGCAAAATAAGAGCCTGCAACCCAGCAAGGGAAGGGTAACACTTGAACTAGCTGCCATGCCACTCGCTGGGAGCGGCTGTGCTGCTGCTGTAGGAAGCACATTGCCGTGCTGTCCTTAGACCGAAGCTGGGCTGGCCTGCAGCAAAAAGCAAAGTTGTAGGGCCAGGCTGCAGAAGGGCTCAGAGGTGCTCCTTGCCTGACCCCTCAGCTGCATGTCCTTGTGCAAGCAGGACACTGGCCATGGCTCCTGTCACTTGACACCTCTCATCCACAACAGCTGGACAGGATGGTTTGGGGGAAAGAAGCCCAGTAGTCCTTGTTCCCTTCCAGGAGTGCCTCAAAGGCTGGGTGGCACAACAGCATATCAGGCTGGGGAGCCCGTGGGAAGTGAAGCTTTTCCTTGAGGTGAAAGTAGAAGGTATGGAGTGGGACTGTGCTGGGCTTTCGGTGGCAGAGCCAGGGCCCAAGCAAGCAGGGGAAGCGATGGTCCTTTCCAAAAAACCAGCTCCTAAAGCCTAAGAGTGTAAGGCAGGTGGCCCTGAAGCCATAAGGACTCCTTCCTTTCCTCCCCTGGCTGAACAGCTTTGGCACTGCTGGAGAGCCAAGCCCCAGCTCCAACAGAGAAGTCTTGCTTCTGGCAGGCTGAGCACCAGGAAAGCTGGCCCCAGCCCGCAGCACCAAGAGGATACATCCATCAGGTTGACCATGTTGCGGCAGGAGTCCAGGCTGAACCCATCTGTTTTCAGATCTTTGTCTGAGGAGAGAGGTGGAGGTTGAGCACATGCCTCAAAACCCAACCTTCTGAGCAAGCCTGGGCTGCAGCGAGCAAGGGGTGGGAAGAGCAGTGCTTACGTCTAGAGATGACTCTGTTCAGAATAGTCCGAAGCTCAAAGACGCTGATTTCCATGTCCTAGAGCAGAAGCAGAGTTAGCATCACCCCTTGCCTGCTCTCCACCCCACTTGTGGCCATTGTCCCCCTCCTGCCTAAACATCTCTGCCTTACTCACAAAACATGAGGATGCCATTACATTTCTTGCACACCCAGAAGAGTTTTGGTCACAACTGGATGCTCTTCCCCAAATCTGCCCCTGTCATCCTGGCAGGCAGCTGGGCTGAGCCACAGCAAAGATGGACTTGTCTGCAGGACGGGACTGAGCGAGCGTGGGGTGGGCTGGAACTCCCATGGCCAGGCGTTCGGTCCTGTCCCCTCCCCTCCCCAGGGGGCCTTCCAGAACTTGGCACAGCCATACCCACCTCCCCTGCCAGCTGCTGGAACATGTTCTTGAAGCTGTCCTCTATGTCATCCTCAGTTATTTCCTCCTGGGGTGACGCAAACCAGAAAGAAGAGGTTAGTGGTCAAACCCAGGCTCTGCCCTGCCTCCCAGGCTCAGTAAACGCCAGCTGGAAAGGAAGCTCTTCTTTGTTCTTCTCATTTCTGTTAATTCCCACACCCCCATCACCCCAACCCTGCCAGCCCCTCTCCAGCCACAGTGACATCCCAGACTCAGACAGCCACCCCCGGCCTGTAGCTCCCCCTCCCAAGTCCCAGAGCCTCAGCACCGGCCGATCCAAAGTGGCAGCTCCTACCTCATCTGCCAGATCTGCCGAGATCTCCTCATCCAGCTCCCTGGGGCAGAAAGGGGAAAACAAAGTGATGAGCAGGGCTCAGCCAGCGGGCTGCCTGCAGTGGGGAACATCCCACCGCTCACAGACACGGGGTGTCCCTCCCAGGCCGGGACTCACGCTGTGTCCGACTGCTTCTCGGTGAAGACGCGCAGGACGAAGTCGGCCTCCTTGTGCGGTTCGAAGGTGGAGGGCACGATGATGTACTCGCCGGGGGGCAGCCGGATCTGGTTGCTCACCTCCCGCAGGTTGATGAAGGTCTCAGACCGTGCCCGGGACTGGTTTCGCAGGAAGAAGTCCTTCTTCAAGTGCACATTCTGCATGCCCTGGGCCTGGGGGAAGGAATGTGCTTGTGGACCACAATGGGAAGCACCCACAGGGAGTGGTGGGACCAATGTCAGCCCCATCAGGTAGGACAGCCCTGCCCATCCAGTAGGAGCCAGCCCTCCATCCCACATGGAGGTGCCCAGCACCCACTAGCACCCTAGCCATGGCCAGTGCTGTGGAGATCCCATGCCACTGGATGGATCAACCCATTTTTGCCCATTCTTGTGCTTCCCTCCAAGACGGGGTAGGCTCTGACAGCTCAGGACGTACCTCCTCAGGAACCTGCAGAGAGGAGGGAAAAGGGGGAAAAAATCAGAATCCCAGTACCTGCCCCATCCCTTACAGCTACAGGGAGCACAGGATGGGGGACATTAGCCCACAGCTGGCCAAAGCTGATGGAAAAGATTTCCTTGAGGACTGGGGTTGAGGCAGGACTGGCAAGGCTGAGCCTGTTCCAAGGAAGAAGCCTTGGGGCGGGCAGGGGTTACCTCGTAGACAGCAAAGCCGATGGTGTGCATGTCACCTCCCACCCGCCGCTCCCGCCGCCGGTGCTTCTGCATCAGAGCCACCAGGAAGCTGCAGGCCACCTCATCGTCCCCAGGGTCATCATCTTCTTCCAGCAACTTGATCTTGAACTGGGGGTTGATCCAGAATGTGGCTGGGAGGAAGGGGATGTGTGGATGAGACACCTGGTTTCATCAAGCTGCCAAGAGCACAGATGTGGAGGACAGAGGTACCTGGGTGATTCCTGCAGCCCCCGGCAGTGCTCCCCCGGCGCCACGTGCCCTCGAACACCTGTGTGTGCCATCTGCTGAGCTCGTCCTTGGTGAGGGCATCGGGGGTCAGGTTGCAGATCTCCAGCCTGGAGAACTCCCTCATGAAGTCCCGGAAAGACATCCTGTGAGAGGCAGGTAGGGGCTGAGGCCAGGGCACTGCTGTGGGGAGGGAGGAGAGCACAAGCAGCTCTGGACCCAGCTAGCATTTTAGGAGAATTAAGTGACAGTAAAACCTTTTACCCTAAACACTTACAGCTTATTTAAAGCCTAGTGCTGCCTTTGGGTAAGAAGGGATGTTTACTCTTCCTAGATGTTTATTTTGCGTTTAGTTGGCCTAAATTTCCTTCAAGGGAGGAAAATTATTAACTAGATCAGATGAGAAAACACTGGCAAGCTCTCCAGTGCTGGAAAGCCAGCTCATAAAGGCAGGTCATGCGCTTCAGGTGAAGCATGACCGCAGGATCTCTCCCCAGCTCCTCTTCTCCTTCCCAGACTGGCTGCTGAACTAGAGCAGCACTTTGCTCTGGCACTCACCAGAACTCTCCATCCTCCATCTTCAGCTGCAGCTCTTCCCTCTCATCAGGGTCGATGTTGTTCCACTCCGAGGATCTGGAGTAGCAGGAGAGAGACAATTAGATAGGGACTCCTGAAGGGGAACCGAGAACAATTCAGAGCTGACCCTCAACTCCCCTTTTTCTGACGCGAAGGGCACTGCACACTGTGAGCTTCCCCTCAGCAGTGCCCCGTGCTCAACTGCTGTGTGCCCAGCACTTGCTGGCCTGACAGAGCGAGACTGCCATCCCTCCTGTCCTCTTACCCATCACTCCAGGCTCCAGTCCACTCCACCTGACCCCAGGGGTTCCTGATGCGGATGAGTTGTTCCTGCTGACCCCGGTAGTTCACCTGCCAGACACCAGACACAGGAGGTGGAGCCCATGCCACTGGCCAGGCTGTTATTGCTAAGGAATTAAAGTCTAATCTAGGTGACTCACATCTCTGAAGGCTGTGACAGAATAGGCATGGCCCTTCACCAGCTTCTTGAAGGTCACTGCTTCCATATCAAAGGCACTCGTGATCTGAGGAGAACGTGCAATGCTCAAGTCAATAGGACTGAACTCATGTAGTCCTATCCCTACCCCTTCCCTCCACTGTGTGGAGAATTCTTGCTTTGCACTGCTCCAGCCAAGAGAAGTAGCAGGTAGCAGCTCCCTGTGCTCAAAGGCTGTGGACAATTTAAAGACAGTTTCCCCAGTAGAGGACCCTGAAGATCCATCAGGGAACCAGCCAAACTTCAGAATTCAGAAACCATGCTCCAGGTAATTTGCTGATGCAAGACACGGCCAGAGTTATAGGCAGTCCCTTGTCCTGCACTTGAGATGAACAGTCCCGCTGCATCCAAAGGAGCCCATTCACAGCAACCGGGCTGCAGCACCATGTGTTGTGCCGCAGGGCTGCCACACTGGCTCTGGAAAGGGTGCCACGGTAAGAGGGCAAAGAAGTAACCTCCTGCCCAGTGTCCCAGCGAGGGGACAGCTGATACAGCCTTGCCTGTGAGGCCTCACTTCGGCCAGCGCTGTGGCAGAGCCCCGGCTCATCCCGGCACACCACTTACGTCGATGGAGCAGCCCAGCAGGGACCCCCTCTCCAGCGCCTTGCGGATGATGTGGCCCATGTTGCGCGGCGGCCGCTTCAGGTCGTACATCTCTGCCACGCCACCCGTGAAGTCCTCGAAGCCCTCGGTGGTGCTGCCCCCCGAGAGCGACTCGTAGCAGCCGTTCAGCCTGAGGGGCGCGTGAGGAGACAAGGAGGTAGCACGCTGCTGCTGCCCAGCCACCCAGCACAAGCAGGGCCAGCAACAGAACAGACTCCCTTCCCTCCACCCTGCACAGTGAGCTGCCCTGCCCCCCAGCCCCTGACATGCCCACCACGGGGGTACCCACTTGGCATAGGCCTTCTCCAGCAGAGCACTCCAGAACTCGGTGCACTCCGCCGAGTGGACAAACAGAAGTTCCCCATCCTTGGTGGGCAGCTGGTCATCCACCACCACGTCCACCCACTCACCGAACTGCCAGATCTGGGGGGTGAGGAGAGAGTGGGGTGAGCTCAGAGCATCACATGGCTTGCTCATCCCTACCCCACAGCGATGGCCTCAACCCACCACCCTTGCTTCTGCTGCAGCCCACCAGCTGTGGAGGGCCAGGAGCTCCCAGCCCACCTGGAAGTGGAAGATGCCAGCATAGTCCTCCTGGAAGCTCTGTCCGTGGGGCACCACGCGGTGCAGGAGCTCCTCATTGAGCGTGAGGGAGCCGATGGCAGCCAGCAGCCAGCAGTCACCTGGGGAAGGAGAGGAAGCTGGTATGCCCTAGCTGGGACGGTAGGTAATGGATGTTTAGGAGCCCATGGTGTGCTCTCCTTGCAAATGTTTGGAGCTCCCCAGCCCAAAAAGTCCATGGAAAAACCAGAGGTCCAGCAAGCAGAACTCAGGGATCCAGGCTTGCTCAGCCTGCCCACAGAGAGAAGTATTAGCTCAAGGCAACAGGGAACAATCCTTGCTCACCTGGAGCCTGTGTCCAGAACACCGCACACAGTCAGCACCAACAGCCCCTCCTGCAGCCATTTATCTAGACCCTCCTGCAACTCATTCATATGACTGCCGTCCACATCTCAGACAGCAAGTTCTGCAGCAGAATTACACTCTGCATGTAAAAAGGCCATTTTATCCAGCAAGCCGTTTAATGCTGCCGCCCCAGCTTCTCAAATTGCAACCAATGCCACCTCACTTTTCCTTCTTAACCACAAGTGCTGCTCCAGGCCAGCACTGTGCTTTAAATTCTTTGCCTTGATTTCCTTTTCTCTTTTGCCTTTGAAGCCTTTCACACCTCAGCCTTGAGCCTGGATAACCTGTAACTGGGCTGTGGTTTGACAAAATGCCATTTCAGAGTTTTTAATGACCAAGTGAGCACTACCACAGTGCTTTGGGCTGTTATGCACTCCAGTTGCCACCTCAAGTTTGTTCTAATTGCTGGATATGTTAAATGTAGTCAGCCCTAAAAACAGCATGCTGTATGTGCTAAGGTATACAGTACTCCCAATCAAGTGCCCTACTTGCTCCGAATCAGGACAACACTCTCCGTGGTACCAAGATCTGTTTCTGATGACCACGTAATCCCAGTTGTGGTTCAACTCTGCTAGCCTACCCAGCCCATTAACACTTCTCTCCTTGTCTCAGTGCCTTTGCCTTGGGAGACACCCCCAGAGAAATGACAAATCATCACTTCTACACCTCTCGATTCCCTCTGCCACACCACACTGCTTCGCAAGCACTTTGCCACCACCACCACCACCTCAGTTTGTCACTGTCATGCAGCTGCCATCCCCCACCATTTACCAAAGCAGGGAGCTCTTTGGAGCAGCTCCTGGCATTGTTGTCAGGCACGGATGCACCCAGAATCTCCCCTGATCTCGGCATGGTCAAGCTGTGGACACGTCAACTCATTTTTGTGCAGCCTTAACCTAGAACCACCAGGAGGCACAGGATGCTCCCTGACTTGTAGCTTCCACCTCACCAAATGGAAAGGGCCAGCCACCCAGCCCTCCCCAGTCACTACCGTCTGGACCAAGGTCTAGGGACGAAGCTTCAACACTCACCCAGAGCCCCCTGGCAGATGTCCGTCCGGGTGGCACCGCCAACGATGAACTGAGGGTCATCCACTAATTCCTGCAGAAGGACAGAATCAGATGTCGGTGTGGATCTTGGCAGGGCCTGGGCTTTAGCCGGGCTGGCACCCACTGCAGCTCTGACTCCAGAGTAATGGTATATGGTCCCTGCAAGATGTACCCCACCTGCCCTCTGCTAGGGAAGGCTGCTTGACTGCAACCCCAAGGCCATCACGGTAAGTCAATACAAGATCTTCTGCTGTAGCCATGGGAGGACACGGCTGGATGACATTCCCCTTGCCCTCATATGCACTCTCAAAAGCCCCAGTTACTGAGGGTGACACATCCATGCCATGACATCTAGAAGCAACAACACAGCCCACCTATTTTGAAGCCCACAGTCTGCTGCCCAGAGAAAGCAGTGCTTGTTAGACACAATGCTTTTCTGAGCAGACACTCATGGGGAATGGCCCTGGGCCTTTGGGAAAGTGGCTCTGCAGCACTCCAGGGACTTTGAGCACTGAAGGCTGCCAGCCAGGACCAGTCTGCAGCTCATCACACCACATCAGTGCAGACGTGCAGGGTAGGGATGCCAGCCCAGCCTGAGAAGAAGCAAGGCCAGCCCTTACCGACGGACGCTTCCACTCCACTCCCCGCGTCTTGCTGGAGTGCGGCCCCAGCTCCTTGAATCCAAGGGCAGAGGGGCCAGCTGGGAACTGGGGATCCCTGAAGAGGGTGCCACTCTCAATGCACTGCTGCTTGAGGGCCTCATAGTCCTGGTTGAGGTACTTGATGGCGTTGTTGTGCTCACCGAGCCCCTCGGCTCTCAGGCGGTCTCTCTGCAGACGAGCAGCCATCCCGCCAAAGGGCATCATAGCTGGGCACCAGCACCGCTACCTTCCGCTCCACTCCCTGCAACAGAACAGGCATGGCCAGGCTGAGGCAGGGCCCGCTACCTTGCTCTCCCCTGGGGATATCAGCCATCACACAGAGCCAGGCTTGGAGGCTGAATCCCCAATTCCCCACCACTCCCACAGCAGGGACCTTCTCCAGCAGCATCGGCCTGGCACAGTGACACACAGAGCACCCCACGGTGGGCACACACACCAGGAGAACCTCCCAGAGCCCATCCCCAGCAGCAGCCCCGTTCTGAGCCCTGTCCTCCAGCCTGGCCGTCGCAATCCCGCTGTCTTTAGGGGACACCGAGCGGGCAAAGCAGCATTGAGGGCTGGCTAGGAGGAGGCAGCCCCCTAGCACCTAGGTCATGGGTCCTGTCCCGTCCCCGCTACGCCAAAACGCTGAGATCGGAGGAATTTCAGACGCTTTCCAGCCCCGTCAGCCTCTCCTCTCGGCGCAGCTTTCCGGGTTCTTCCCTCGTCCCGGCTCCTCCTCACCCGCCTCAGCCGGGAGGGCGTCAGCGGCCGCCCGCAGCTTCTCCCACCCGCAGGGGCCTCTCCCTCTCCTTTTGCCTCTTCCCGGAAAGCCACCCCGGCTGCCTGAGCACTGAGTCAATAGGGCCGGGTAGGGAGGAGCCCAGCGGGGCGCAGATAGCTCTAGCTATGGGGCCAGAGAAGGACAGGGAAGGAAGAGGCAGGACGGCCCCTCCCGGCACACACACACAGGGAGGATGACTCAAGGCTCGTCGACCGCCGGCGGAGCAGCCTGCTGGGAGACACCGGGAAGGGGTTACGGAGTGCAGCGGGGCACCCCGGCACCAGGAGAGCGGGGCAGGACAGACACCGCAGAGCCCCCAGCCCGCACCTTTCCCTGCCCTGGCCATCCTGCCGGGGCTTTGACCAGCAGCACGGCCAGGAGCTTCGCCCAAGCATGGCACAGCTGCCAAGCATGTCTGGCCCCGCAGCCCTGCCCGAGGCGGTGGGCAAGTCCCAGCTTCCCTCCCGGCGTCCAGCTGCCCTCAGCCCTGTCCAGGCACCATGGCAGCAGCCAGCGCTCACGCCCACCGCACCGCCCAGGCTGGACGGGGCCTCTGGGGCCGTCTGGTCCAAGCCTCCATGCAAGCAGTATCACCTGCAGCAGGGCCATGGGGCAGGTACCACCACCAGCAGCCCACTGGCATCTGCGGCTCACCCTGCCCCGCTCCCCAGCCATCTCAGCTCCTGCTTGGCAGGGCTGGTGCCGAATACTTCAGAGGTTTCTCCATGTGAGAGAGCGGAGTAGTCCTTGGGTAAATAAGCCAGGAGCCAGCAGCTCACTCAGAGCAGCAAACTCGAATGCCAGTGCTGGCCCGCTCCCTCCCCAGCACCCTATCCCAGGGGAGCAGGGTGCAGCCTGGCTCCAAAGAGGCGGCTTTCCTTGTCCTGAAGTGCTGTGATAGCCAAAGGGAAGGCAGGCAACAGTGAAAAGGGTGCAAGCTCTTGGCACATGCACAGGGCATAAACTTGGCTGCTAGCTAACCCATGTGGCTGTCCTAGCCAGAAGCTTTTCAGAAGAAAAATCTACTCCTCCTCATCACTCCGCCTGCTCTGGGATGCTCTAAACCCACTATCCTTCTCCAGGGCAGCGCCAGTCCTTTTCTCTATGACGGTCCCAAATCTACGGAGCTCCTCCTAGCCGCAAGGCACTCGGTGCCCGCAGAGCTGGCAGGATGGCTCCTCCAGTCCCAGACACTGCCCAGAACACAGGGGGCCTGAGGGAGGAGGAATCCCAAGTACAGCTGCCCGCACTGCCTCCAGCTCCCACCTCACAAACTCCCCAGCACAGCCTGACAATGGCCAGGGAACTTCCCCTACCCGTAGCCCCTGACAGGTTCCCTGCAGCCCTTCCCACCCTACCTACCGGCACCGGACATGGCTGCGGACACGGGGAGCTGTGTGCAGACACGGGCACCGTACGAGTTATTCTTAGCTCTGTGGCTCAAAATACTCGGGAAGGCTGTGCTCAGTGGCAGACGGAGGTCACGCAAGCGCAGAGCAAAGAAAAGCATTTCAGACCCCAGAATGGGAGAGGAACCACGTGGGTCTTTAAAGCAATGGGGTCAGCTGCTGACATCTCCCCAGGCTGACGCTGATGGACACTGCAGGTCCCCCACGGAGGAGGAAGGGGTGTGATGAGACAAGCCAAGCCCCCAGGGCAGTTTTCCACCACAAGTGACACCCAACTCCAATATGATGCTTTCCAGTACTCGAGGCACCTCTGATCCCTCCCAGGTGGGAGTAGAAAGACACACTGGTTCCTGCAGGGTCCCTGACACCTTGTGCACTTTAGCGCATACTGCAAAACCCTAGGGCAGCATCATTGTTGAAGTCCAGCCAAAAATCTTTGCAGACCTCTGGTTTGCCAGCTGCTCTTGCAGATTAACGGAAGTAGGGAGTTCCCTTCCCCAAAACCAGCCCTGACACACTGTATCCTGCCGCATACTCAGCTCGGGGTAAGGCGCCACAGCCGCCCATGGCATCCCACAGTGCTCAAGCAGCTCTCAGGCCCTTTGCAGCCCTCCGGATGACAAAGATCCTCGTTTCCCGCAGGCTCCCCTTTATGTTACCGCATCCCTATGACGGGATGCGGGCTTAGCTTTGAGGTCGGCAGCGCATCCCGGGAGGCTGCGGTATCCAGTTTACTCGCCGCCCCGACTGGGAAGCCTCTGGGTCTCTGCGGATGCATTACCTAATGCAAAAATCCCCGCGGACAGAAAGGGGATGGGAGGGATAGGCAAGCCTGGATAAGCTTAGAAAACAGAGGAAGCAGCCGGGAAGGGGGAGACGGACGGACCCGCCGCCCTGCCCGCCCGGCGGCGAACTCCCCCTCGGTGCTTAACCCCATGCTGGGGGTCGGATAAGGGTGAGGATGGGGGGGATGGACTTACGGAAGCTGCTGCCGCCACCGCCCTGCCCGCTTCGGCTCGGCCCGGCCCAGCCCAGCCCAGCCCGGCTCGGTACGGCCCCGCGGAAGGTGGAGTTTCGGCGGGCAGGATGTGCGAGCAAAGCCGGGAGGGCAGTGGGAGGGGGAATTAAAGGAGCAGTGACAGCTTGCGGACGCTGGGAGGGGACTGATCGGGGCTGCTGGTGAGGTTCTGTCTGCTGTCACCCTCTCCCAGCTCCCAGGGATGGAGGAGTACCGCCGGGATGGGCGTGCTCCTTCCACCATTGTTCTGAGGAAACGGTTGGGTGCACACGGAAACCGGGGCTGGAAGGAAAAGAGGAAGCAACTTTCCCCTAGGAATGGATTTGCGGGTGACTGCTCCACACTGCCGGCGCCCCAGCTTAGCTGGGTGAAGCTCCGTACTGCACTTTGTCCCCAGGACTTATGGAACTTCTGGTGCCAGGACTGAGTACGGTGGTCCCAGCGGTCACGGTCAGCAACGCCGCCACCAGCTGCCCCGGCCTCTCTGCGTGCCCTGGCTGGCACCCCACCCCCCAGCTGCCCCTCGCTGCTCGGTGCCAGCGGGGCCCTCTCCGGGCAGGTCCCACTGCCCTGAGGCATTCCACCGCCACACCGGGGCTGCCCCTGCATGCCCTCCGTGACTCACGGTGCAGCTATGCTGGGTGGTGCTGTTACCAGCGGGCATGGCCACAGCAGGGCTTGGCACCGTACCGTGGAGCCCTGTGTGGTTCAACGTGGCTTTGCCTGGCATAGCATGGTTCAGCATGGATTGGCACAGCTTGGCCTTGTGTGGCTTAGCCCAGCACATCTGACAGGGCCTGGCCTGGCATGAGCAGCTCAGCTCAGCTCCGTCCCAGGAAAGAAGCTCTGTATCGCCATTCTTCTGCTGCCGGGGCTGAACAGGGTGATCCTAATGGGCATCACCAACGCTGGAGCTCCTTCTCCTTCTGTGGTGCCTGTTTGCAGCTGGGAAGGCTGTGCCCATACAGCCTCCCTGCAGCAGCTGGCATCGAGCCTGTGGGAGCCCAGGCCTCACAGAGCACCTGCTTTCTACCTCGACCCACCTTGCCCCAGGGGGTAAATCCTTCCTAAGCAGGGAGCAGGTTGCACATGGGGCCAGGAGCCGTGTCCCTTGCCTGAGGGAAGGGCAACCTGACATTTAAAACCAGCTGTAGCATGGTCCTGCTGCTGCACCCACAAGGGACCAGTCCAGTCCTGGCCAGCACCCACTAGAGCTGCCCTGTCTCTATACAGGGGACTCTTACAGGTGGCTTGTTCTGCCCACCCTAGGGCAGAGGAAGCCTTGTGGTGCCCTGCTCCAGGTTGTTGTAAGGGCTGCTCTACCTTTTTCCCAGCCAGGCTTGCCACAGGCTGGAAGCATAAGGGGGGTCCCTGCTAGGGTCATTATTTAGTTCTGCACAGAATTGCAGGCAGCACTGTGCTTTCAAAGAGCAAGAGGCCTGTAGTGCCAGGGCTTGTTCCTGCTTTGGGTTTGTGCTCGTCCTTGTGACCCCGTTGTCCTGTTCAGCTCCTGCCTTCTTACCCTTCAGTGGCCTCCAAAGCTGCTTTCACAGCTGACTCTCCTGGGGCAGGAGACAGCTCCTCAATAATCCTGTCACAAAGGCTGTCCCACCTCCTTCCCCCTATGCTCGGAAGCAGTTTCCCTAAAACACCTGCAAAATCCCTGTGCAATTTCCTTGTTTCCTTCCCTCAAGCATTCCTTTGCAGTGATGGCTGCAGGGACTTGGCAGCAGGCATGGTTCCTCTTTCAGTCTTCTGTTCTTTGTTCTCAGGCATTGCCTCTTCCCTGTCCTTTGGCTACAAGCCAGAGGGTCTTTTGGCCCCTGCTGAGGCGGGGACAGAGCTGGGGTCACTTGTCCGTCTCTCAGCAGCCCACGCCAGGCCTCGCCTCTCCACTGTGCCGTCCTCCGAGCAACGGCCGCTGTGCACAGCTAAGGAACACAGCATGCAGCAGTCTCCTGGGAAGCACGCCAGATCCAGCCTGCACAGAGCAGCAGGGAGCATCCTAGACTGACTGCTTGCTGGCTGCCCCAGCACTCAGGGGCTGGCTGACGTGTGAGCAGCATCATGGTTCGGGAAAGTGCTCCTCTGTGCTCCAAGGGTCTAGCCCGCCTCCCGCTTTCTCAAAGGCTTTAGCTGTCCACCCAAACCAGGGCTCCAGGTTTTGAACTGATATGGCAGGAGTGGCTATGTAACTTACTGCTGGAACAGTACGGGTGGGCTGACATCTGGCATGAGGCTACCAGTGAAACTCCCCTACCACATCATTCCCAAACCATCTTCCTCCATCCCAGCCTCAGTGCATGCAGCTCCCCATCTACCTGCTTTCAGCAGCAAAGTCTCTGATGCTTCTGCAAGTCAGAGGGAAAGCCATTCGTGCTGGGAGAGCCTGTGAGCCATGGCTGAGTTCCTGGCAGCAGGGCAGGGCTTGTGCTCACACACGACTCCCCACTCCTCCTTTTGCACCACGCATGCTCCTGCAGCCCTGCAGCAGCTGGGGTCCTCTCCTCCCAGGTCCCAGCCCCCAACCCACTTCACAAAGAAAAGACTGCAAGAACAATAGCTCCTTTTTTTCCTTTTTTCTTTTGTACACAAATATATACAGGGTATTATACACATCTCTACACAGACAGTGCCACTCAGAACACACAGCTCTCTGTGGGCAGGGCCCCGACAGCCGCAGAGGCAGCTCCAGAGCACGGCCGTACCTACAGAGACCATAGCGTCCCAGCCCGCCTGCTGGACCAGGAGCAAGGGCAGTAGGTGGGTGTGAGAATAGGGAAGCAGGATCAACATTCCCCCTGCCCCAAGCCTGAGAGGGGACTGGGAACACTCAGCTCTCGTGCTCATTTCATTTCTGGCCACTACCTGGAAGGGACAGGCAACTCTCACCATGCACCTTCACAGCCATGTGTGCTCCAGCCCCAGCTGAGCCCTGGAAGCTGGGGTGGCCTGCCCTCCCCATGCACTGAAGACCCACATCTCTTCTCTTCCATCCACCCTTTTCTCCAGGCCTGGGATTCCTATAGAGGAGGTGTACAGGAAAGTCAGCTATGTCCTCCCTGGAGCAGCCCCACACCTGCTCTCTGTGGGTCTGGCTCCCTTCCTCTAGTGGGAGGCACAGGGGAGAAAAGCTGTAAGATGTGACCACTGTTCCCAGCAGCTGAGGTGGGCAGGGCTGACACTTCACTTGTTCTGGTCTATTAAAGTGCTTGGAGCTCCAGGGCCAGCACAGGTGATGGAAAAGGTAAATGACCATCCCCTTTCACCCGGCCCCTCAGGCCCTGGAAGGTACAGCCCCAGGGAGCTGCTGCAGCACCCACAGATGACAGGCAAAGGGAAGGTGATAGTGTCCGCAATGAGCACCAAACAGGATGGTGGCAGGGTTTGAGGGAAATAAATATAGCTAAATAGCAGAGGGATTTATTGTTTTCCTTTACATTTTACACAAGGGGAACGGGGAAGCAATTGAGGGCAACTGATACTGACCAGAAACCTCCTCACAAAGTGTCTTTGAACGGGGTCAGTCCTTCATCCATGTGCCAGGGGCTCCAGTCCACTTCTCCCACCCATCCTGTTCCCTGCCTGCCTCTGGGACACAGCTATCAACAGGGAGGGGGCAAGGGCAAGAGGTCGGAGAGGAACAACCCCCCTCTCAGGCTGGGTGATGGCAGGGGAGCCTACACCAGTCAGGGCAGGTGAAGAAAGTCAGCATAACCCCATGAGGCTTTTGTGCTCCTGAAGATGGTGGTCTTGGTTGGAGAGGGCTCCTAGGGGCTGCTCTCCCAGAGCTCCCTCCCTCCCTGACCACCTCAGCTGGGGGAAGACCCTGCAGCAGCTCAGGGAAGGAAGCCCATGGGGCCTCACTGCAACCAGGCAGTGCTGATCTTGCAGGGTGTTGAGGGCCTGTAGCCTGAGACCCTTTCTCCCCTCTCCCTAGCACCCAGGAGACCCCCACACAGCCCCCCCACCCCCAAAGCCTGACCCTGCTGTGCAGACACAGGGCAGCAAAAGGGGGGCTGCAGTACCACATGGGGGTCAGGTTGATTTGTTTGAAAGGGGAGTAAAATGTGCAAAGAAAAATGCCACTTTAAATGATGCTGCAAACCCCTGCCTGTGCCCCTGGGGGAAGAGGGAACAGGACCTGGGGGAGAGGCTGCCTGCGCCTCCTCCTGCCCACGAGAAATGCCCTCAGCACCCCTCACTCTGTGAGGGCCTGTCTAGGTCAGTGCCCCTCCCCTGGCGTGATGCCACCCTTGACCACGAAGCCAGGCTGTCACCATCACCACCCCTGTGGTGAGGGGGAAGCCTGTCACCACCCCTGGGCCTGGACCAGCTCCTGGGATGCCGCACCAACTGGATGCTGGAAGCGGTTGAGAAAGGGCACACGCGGGCACAGGGAGAAGGTGCAACAAAAGCCAGCCCCACCCTGGGTGGGGTTTCCAATAGACTGACTGAAGTTTTTCATTTATCACCTTCCTGTAAATCTAATAAATTATTAGTGTTTCTCACCAGGAGGACAGGGGACAGAGTTACCTGCTCAGAAGACCCCAAATGCTCCCCTTATGCCCCTTCCCACAAAGCACCCAGCTTTCCTCCTCCCTGCAGGTCCAGGGCAGCACCGCGGGGGTTACGGTCCCCCTCCTCCCCAGTCTCTGGGAGTCTGGGGTCCAGGGATATGTTGAAGAAGGTAGCTAGTAAAGAGCATGCCTGCCGAGCAGCCGGGCTGGCGCAGGGGTGGAGGGGCAGGGAGATGGAGAGCTTGCAGCAGGGCCCCTGCCCTCACTGAAGGCAGCAGCTCTGGGGGCGGGAGGGCGAGGGAAGTAGCCAGCACCCTCGGGTGCCTCTTCCCAGGTCTCCATGCGCACAGCCTGCCCTGCTCCTGGGCCTCCTTCCCCTCCCGCCCTTCGAGGTCCCTACTGGTGGATCTCATTCTCTATCAGGCTGTCCTCACACGACTGGAAATCTGTGTCATTCATGCCATCTGCGTTGATGAGCTCCTCATCCTGCGATCCCTGCTCCTCCGACTCTGTTGCTTCGCCCTCCGGCGAGGAGTCCTGCAGCACTTGGGCGATGTACTTCTGTCAGGGCCAGGCATGGGGCAGGCAACGGGTGGGGAGAGAGCAGAAACACATTTGAGTCTAGGGAACTTCTCCAGGAAGCAGAGCACAACACACTAAGCACCATGCATGAGGCTGAGCGTTGGGATATGCTGGGAGGACAAGTAAGGGCCCAGACTCCATGGAATGTTCCAGGAGAGAGGTAAGAGTGGGGCTTGGCCCTGAAGCACTGGATGCGTTTCAAACCCCAGCATTCTGCGACAGGGCACCTGGGCTGGGAAAGAATGTGGCTTCTCAGGCCCTTCGGAGCCCACGTGAACTGGAAGACTGCACTCCCTTTTTGCTGGTAGATCTGAGGCTATGCCTGCCTCTAATAGAGATTCTCCTTTTGGCAAAATGTTGCTGCCCTTAGGTGTCTGGAGACTAGGAAGGAGCCTGGATTACATGTACACAGGCCAGCCCTGCTCTCCTGAGGAAGCAGGAGGCTCTACTTTACCCCATCTCTGCAGCCCTGCGTAGACCCCCACTAAAAAAACCTTGTGGAAGGAAGCAGTTGGAGTGAGCCAGTGAGCCAAGGTGAAGTTCACAAAACCAACTGTGAGATCTCAGAATGTTGGACAGGGGAGAGAAGAGTTCTGAAAGCACTTCCATGGCCTTCAAGGCAATGTCCATGGAGACCCCTTTGTGCTGGCACTAGGACAAGCCTGGTGGGTGACAGCCTCTGCTGGCGTGCAAGCGTGCAAAGATGCAGAATGAGAAGGGAGACTGACCCAGCTGGATTCACTGTCCCAGCCGAAAGAGAGGTGGAAACTAAATGTACAGCATCTGAGGAGCAGCGGGAAAGAGGTGTGTGTGTGGGGGTTACACTTCATCACCCAGAGCAAGTGAGTGGCACAGTGCCCAACAGCTGCCTCCCACCCTCACTGGGAGGATCCAGGTGCTGACTCAGAAAAATAAGAAGTGAGGAGTGAGGTACTCAGACAGGGAGTTACCTCCCCCTTTCCAAACTCAGGTAAGGAGTGTGCCAGGGCACAGAGATGGGGACAGTGACTCACAGCTGATTTGGGAGCTGGCAGATTGGTGGCAGGTCTCCCATTCTGCCTGTTGTCCATGGCATCCACTTCTGTGTGGTCAATCTGGAGAGGAAAGGAGAAATTGAGACTGCCAGGGCAACACACTTGCTGTCCCACTTCAGGAGCAGCATACAGGCAGCAGAGACAGCCGTGGGACTATCCCCTCTGTGAAGCCAGGGTTGACAGGCTCTGCTGAAGAGCAGGCTGGGACCCCCCAGAGCCCCTGCTGTTTTGTGGTTGAGCTGTGCTACCAAGGAGAAGGGTCCCGCACCCACCATTCCGCCTCACCTTGTAGTTGTGAGCGCTGAGGTATTTGAAGTGCCCAAAGCAGACGTGACACAGGCAGATCACAATGGTGATCACGAGGACCACAAACGTGAACATGGAAGTGGGGGCCAGGAACCCTGGGGCAAAGGAAAACCAAAGTGGTGGTGTCAAAAGGACTGTGACCATGCTCCATGGCTAAAGGCTGCCGGGATCAGAGCTTGGCCAGGGAAGAGGCTCAGTAGGAGGCTAAGGGCTGGCATCCCAGCCCAGTGCTCACCTGTGCGCACGGTGGAGAAGAAGAGAAGCCAGAAGAGGCAGAGGATGGGGGCTGCCACTACCTGATTCACAGCCCCTGAATGGATCTTCTTGTCCAGCTTGGCAGGCAAGTAAGCATAATACAGGTTGTATCGGTCCACCAGGTGCTTAAGCAGCATGTACATGAGCCCTGGGAGAAGAGGAAGAAAGCCAGACGAGTGGGGCATCAGCCTCTTTGCTAGGCTGAGAGGGAATATCTCCCCCACATCAGCCTTCTTGCCTCCCCTCCATCTCTGACACAGGGAGGTGGAGGGGTATTGCTCACCAAAAGGGACAATGATGGGGCAGGTGATGCTGTATGTCATGACTACAGTGAAGACACACATCATCCAGGCATAAGCAGCCCCAAACTGGAACTCGTAGGCCTGGTGCTGCAGGACGGAATGGAGACCCATCAGCAGGAGGACACTGAGAGCTGAGCGGGTATGTGCAACACACCCAGCTCTACACACAGCACTGGGCGAGCCCCACTGCAGCACTCCCCTCCCTGGGTGCAGGCCACAACCCATCCCCTCAGCCCCGCTACATACTCGTTTGACGTTCCTCCGCTCGGCCGCCGAGCGGGCCAGGCAGAGGCGTATCATGTACATGAGCAAACCAGGGATGCGCAGCAGGTCCATGGCATTCCCGATGAAGGCAGAGGCGATGACGTAGTTGACGAAGAAAGCCCCATTGTCTGGCAGGAACACACACCTGGGGAGATGCAGCAAGAGCAGGCTGCAAGAGGTGCTCCCTCCTTGCAGGGCAGCGGCTGGGAGCCCCCAGTACCTTTGGATGCCAACAAGAACCACCTCCCATTGCAAACAAAGTCTTTCTGCTCAACTCCACTTACTCAAATCGCACGGCAGCTTCAGCAAGGAATTTTTTGTCAAACAACCAGCGGAAAAATACATCCAAGCTGTGGGGGAAGAAGGCAAGAAGAAGAGATGAACCATCAGAAGCAGCGACAGACAGAAATGCACATGGAAAATATGTAGAAGCTGCTCTAGAAGGATCCAAAGCTCTGACCATAGACTGTTTCGTTCCCTCTTTGAGTGTGTCACCAGCAATTATGTAAACTGGACACTGGAAAAAACCAAAACAGAACAAAACAGTGCAACACTCAAAAAGGGACATAAAGCTTCCCACTCGTGTGTTCTTACCCCTTTACACTGATCCTATCAGTATTTTTCCTCTCTCCTCTGTCTGGGCACAACATCCATGTAAGGAACAGGTGACTGACTCTACAGAAGAAACTGGTTAGGTACAAGGTACCCTCCAACAAGAGATTTAAAAAATCCCTTAGGAGAAACAAATCCCATTTTCCTCAATTCTGATTTTTTGATATGAAACCATCCAATCCTCTGGCACTGGGGAGTACAGAGCTTCACAGGCAACAGCAGGGGGATTGACTTTTCAGAAGGAAGTCCAGTCTGTTTCATGGTCAAAATGCAAATCTTCTGAGAGCATTCACCTGCCCAAGATGCAAGTTTACATGCAACAAGGCTTTTTTAATCTGTGTTGCAAACATGTAGTCACCCAGTGGGATGAGGGACTATTCTTCTGCCGCTATCAGAGGGTTTGTCTATTCTCAGGAGCTGCCTGACATCACCACTGAGGGGTTATATCTCAAATATGGAATTTAGGTGGGGTGTAGGCAATATCATAGAATGGCTTGGGTTGGAAGGGTCTTAAAGATCTTAAAGATCCCTGACCCCACAATGTGTAAAGAATGAACTAGCAGTTAAGAGTTCCCTGTCCCGCACTCACTTCTCAGTTTTTTCTTCTTCACACTGTTCCCCTACTTGGCCCCTGTTCAGCGCTAGAGCCCACACCAATGGCTGGCAGGTGTTTCCCACAGGGCAATTCTATAAACTCTGCAGGAAGATTTGAGGCATACACCAAAACAGATGAGCACTGCTGTACCCACACTCTCCCACCCAGCCAAGCAGCGCAACCTATTCAAGTACTGGCTTAAAGGGGGAATTCACTAGTTTTGTGCAAAATTTGGATTGCACACTGAGCACAGAGGTGGAGAATGCCTCCTTCACCAGCAGACCTTGAGCAGACTTTACACATACTCATCTACCACGCCAACTTTTGCTGCATTATTTTTAACACCACTGCACACGTGTCTGCAGATTGAGTCAATAAAGTCCTAGAGACCCAGTCATGTATGGTCTGGCCTGCTCTCCCTCAACCAAAATTAAGCACCAGTGTCCCAAGGGGATGGTGGCCAGGCCACCAGTGGAGCGAGGGAAGGATGCTGTGTAAGTAAGAGAAAACTCAGGGGTGGACCTCAACCCTCCCTGTGCTCCACATCCCTACTTGCCTTCCCTTGCCACAACCCCTACCTGCTCAGGCCCAGCGACGGCAGCAGCAAGACCATGAAGATGAGGAAGGTGTAACACTTGTGCATGGTTGTCCTATTCTCTCCAGACCTGAGGGCAGAGAGGCTGTTAACCTTTCACTGTCACTCCACCAGCCACACAAAAGCTGTGCTCCCATGCCTTTTTCATCAGTAAGCACTTCCTAACGTCTAATCTAAATCCCACCCTGTCCGTTACTAGTATACAAATACATCCCCTTTCCCTCCAGCCTATCTGAAATCTGTTACTGAGTCTCCGTTCCTTCCCCCTTGTCTCACAGGCTCTGCAATCACCTTCCCTGACCTGCAATCCCGAGAGCTGATGACACCCTCCCCAACAGCCTCTGCAACAGAGACCACAAAACAAAGTTTACATTGCATGTCCTGTGGAGAACGTGCCTCATAAGCAGCACACTTTTAGTGCTCTGCACTTCAAGTGCCTTCCCTGTGGCCAGAAGCCAGAGCAGCTAAAATGATTTTCCCTTGGAACAGCTACATCTTACACATGGTACAGGCACACCACCCCTGCCTGCCCACCTGAGCCAGGACTTCCCTCGCTACTAGCATTTCTTGTAGTGACCAGCCCCAACTCCTCCCAGCTTTCTTATTCTTGTAGACCTATGTCAAGCTCTGCTCGGACAACCATGCTGCACAACAGTAGCTAAAGACTGGCAGAACAGCCATCCACAGCAGTCCCCAGGTGCCCAAGAGGTTCAACATAACACCATGCTTGGAGTGGAAGACAGAAGTTCAAGCAGAAGGATCCAGCCCGTAGCTTTATGTCAGTGAGAAGTGTCTAGCAGCCAGTCAGCTCACTGAGAAGGTAAGAACAGGTGCTGGCTGTCCTTACCTGGTCCAGTGTGCTTCGAAGAAGGCAGAGTAGTATACAATGGTGGGCAGAAGAGCAGAGAAGCACCACAGCAGCAGGGTGGGGAAGAACTGGGTGATGATTGGGTTCTGCAACAAGGCAGAGAAGAAACCACATGTTACATGGTGCAGCAGCTCTCGTGTCAGCCACAGGTACAGCTGCCTTTGCTGATGCCAAGTCCCCAGCACTGCGACTGCCACTGCACCCTGCCCAGGCTCAGCACCTCCCTCATGGTCAGGCTGACAGGACCCAGGGATCAATGACAATCTCTCTCCCTACCCCCAGCCTTGCAGGGGATGTTGTGCCTTGGGGTGGTTCCTGTGTTACCCACCCTGCACCTGTCTCCAAAGTCCTTACATTGAGATACTCCACGGGCTTGGTGACATTGAACTTGTCCATAGTGGTGATGATGATAGCAGGGGTGGTGAGAAAGAAGAGAAGGATGAAGAGGACCACATTGATCACAAGGCAGCGGATCCACCATATAAAGCCCCGGATAGAGAGGTGTTCCCTAGGAGGGAGAAAGAGGGTATCAGGATGGTTGCACAGGGTAGAATACCAGGTGTGGGGCTTCACATGCACACCACAGCCTGGCCTGGTGAACAGCACTTGCAGTGCCAGCCCAAGGCTTTCCCCATCCCAATCTGATCAGACCTCTAGCTCAGCCAGGCTGGGCTTCAGCAAGAACAACTCACTCAGTTACCGGAGGAGCAGATGGAGAGGGAGAAAGGGAGGCTGCACCCCTTTCCCACTGGCAGGGCCACTGAGCCCTACAGAGCTGCTCACCAGTAGATGTTCTGTGGGTCAGGAGCGTAACTGACAGTCCAGTTGGAGACATGAAGGGACTCGCTGCAGGAGGAGGCTCTCGGTTCCCCACGGCATGCACAGCCCTGGCATTTACAAGCGTTGAAATCTTTGAGGATTCTGGACAAGAGAAAGAGGGACATGCTGACACAAAAGGCTGGCAGGCACAAGCCGAAGGGAAGCCTTAGTGCTGTCATTTTTCTGATTTAAGGCAAGGGCTGGGACAAGTCAATTTCTTGGGGAGGACAGGACCATTTGCACTCACATGGCTGTGATGGTCTCGTTGTGGAAGGTGACAAAGGCCATCCCCAGAGGCTTTTCATTAACCTTCTCCTTCTCCCGCTTGTAGTCATCTTTGAGCTTCTCCTCCAGCTTGGTATAATACTCGATGGCCTCCACCTAAGCAGAAGGACAGAGGTCAGACGAGAAACGATCTGGGGACCCAAGCCACAGCACACTCAACTGCTGCCCAACACCTCCAGCTCATCCCTACCTCCTCACAGCCCCTGATGACACAGCAGCACAGGTGGCCACAGGGCTTGGGGTTGATCATGGATGGGGTGTTGTCCTTGCTCTGCAGGTTGGTGAAGTAGATTCGGCCACGCTCAGCTTTCTTCCTGAAACACGAGAGTGGAAGAGAAAGAAGAAAGGAAAGAAAGAGGGTGACTCATAAAAGCTCTGTGGTACCAGACTCGAGGGGGTATCAGCAACATCAGCCCACTCTGCCTTTTCCCCCGAAATAGAGGTTACCTCTCTGCATCGAGGAACATCAGCCGGGCAACATCATAGCAGGGACGGGCCTCCAGGACAGTGCAATTGGCATAGGCCTCCCTGTGGATGAGATGCACCAGTTCATCACAACTGGCACCAAAGGCTGTACCCCCCAAGCAAACTCCAAATGCTCAGGACTTCTCTCCAGCCCTGAGAAGAGTGTCCTGGGCTGAGTACAGTGATGCATACCAAGAGTCTGCAGGGGAGCCTGCAGGCTCTGTCCCTTGTAGAGGACGCAAAATACAGGGCAAATGCTACATCCTTTAGGCTTTGGCACAAGAAGCCTTTCTGGACTTTCGCCCTATAGCAGCAAGGAGCCTCTCTGACCCCACACTTCCCTCTGCCTTCACAGACTTGTGGTCAGAAGGAGGCAGAAGAGTTCCCAAAGGGTACAAAGCATTTCTTTTTTACCCATGGTGCTTCTAAACACGGTCCTGACAGTGAGATTCTGACAGAAGAGAAACTTAATTTTCTTGTTAAAGAGATATACTTTCTACAAGGACTGTGATCACGGCAGCAGCACAACATCCCACAGTCACTACTTGAGCACCTCCTGCCTGTATCTCATCTGTGAACTTAACTACATTTCAAGACATGCCCTGTCCATTGCTTACCACACTGATCCCTATGGCTCTGCAAGAAACAGCCGAGCACATCCCAAGGCACAATACAAAGGATACTTCAAATTCAGATAAAAACAGAAAAATAACAGTGAGAAGCCAAAAATAAAGGTATTCACCAATTTTGCATAGCTCTCTGCTCTCAATGTATTATTGACATTCCAGGTAACACTAGTACTACCCTAATAAAAATGTCCCTGTTACAGAGCGGTCTTTAGGTACACAGTGAGACTTACTCAAAATGCTTCTTGATCTTCTCTGGCTCAGCGTATTTTGAGATCCCATTGATGAACAGAGTTCGCTTAACCTGGAAGGAAGAGAGAAAGGAGAGGACAGGTAGGTGTGGATGGTGTAAAAGACCAGAAGAGAGGTTGCAGCTTGCAGCAAGCCCCCCTCCCAAGACCTGTGTCAGTGACGAAAAAGGGCAGCCCCCTCACTTCTAGCTACCAGGGCTCCCGCTCTCCTGTACTTGTGCTAGTTGTTGTCATCCTGCACCCGGGCGTGTGGCAGATTGACAGGCTAGGGACTTACACTGCAGGTGCCTGAACAGAAACAGGGCTACCCTTTAGAAATGAAGAAGGCAAAAGCAGCTAGAACAACCCCTAAGGAAGAATGGGGTCCTTCCCCATGTTTACCCAGTGTAGTCCTCTCCTGTTTCCCCGCAGGCAGTCAGGACTGCTGCTCTGGACGTGACCTGCCTTTGGCCAGGCAGAATAAAAACAGCCAAAACGCAACAGCCCTAAATTGCTGTGGAAACTGAGGTGCTCAGCTTTCTCTCCAAGGCTACCTGACTTGACCACAGGGCATGCGAAAATGTGCCTGGGAGAGTGGCCAGATCCTGCTCACCAAGTCATCCTCTTTGTAACGCATCTTGGAAGTGTGCCGGCGCATGCTGTACACTGTCAGCAGCAGGTACAGGAAAGCAAAGGTGGTGTGCAGCCACAGCAGGTTATTCCTGTCACAAGGGAGACCACAAAGGTCAATGCAAGGTTGCCACTACAAGCCTGTGTATGGCTGGTCAGGCCCTGAAGGCACTGGGGCCATAAGTGTAATCAGCATAGCACACAGATGCCCTACAACCAAATTCCAGGAGCTCAGCCTGGAAATTGGAGCAGGGACAGTAGCCTCACAGCAAGGGCAGAAATACAACCTTCCAGGAGATGAGGCTCTTCAGCAAATGAACATTTACAAAACACCCCTTGAGGGCCTCAATTATCCATCCCACCCCTGCCCACACATACCCAGACTTCAGGTTAGCGATAGTTGTCCTCCCAAAGCTGTAGGCATTGTTTTCTAGGGAGAAAGAGGCAGACACAAGCATGTTCAGTAATACTGAGTGGGACAGAGCACCACTAGAGTGAGCTACAGCAAGAGTATCACCTGCAGAATACCTAAAAACCCAAGCTACACAAGATGACCCTGTGGATGCACTACTCTCAAAGTGAGACAGCAGTTAGGGTTTGTCTGTGTTAGTCCTATCCTGCCCTCCACTGCTACCCAGTAGTCTGGAACACGGTGTTGAAAGCAGAGGCCCCAGCCCAGACAAAGGCTCCTTGTTCTCACCTAGCAGGTCCCCTGAGAAGTTGACAGGTAACACGATGCCCACGGAAAGCACACCCACGACCACCAGCAGCCCAATGATGTGTCTCTGGAAGGACAGGTAGTGCACTGCATCACCCCCGCATTTGTCCCGGATCTCATCATCCCTGCCAGGGAGAGAAAGGCTGTCAGGCAATTTTCTACATTTCCTCAAGTGCTGGGAAAAAGTACAAGGTCAGAGATGCCCTCCTGATCTGAGCACACACTGCACCCCTGGTTCTGCCCTACAGAGCTGTAGCCAGACTCTGGGTTCGGGAGTCCAGTACTCAGCCTTGAAGCAGCCTGGGCAGAAACCTGCCTGTGCAATGGTTACCCAGCCCTGCTCTCCATGGCCCTGCCCTCTGTCACCCAGGAGAGGCAACCGAACACACCTTATACCCTTCAGGTGGGCCTTGCCTTCCCAGCTAAGATACAGGTGCTGATGCTATCCCACAGCATTCTGAACAGAAGTGCTTGGGAGACTACTCCTGTGCATCATCAAGATGAGGGTGTCTCCCTGCATTCTCCAGTCCCCTTCTCATAGCCATTCCTCAGACAGCAGTGCCCCTAGCAAGAGTGCCAGGCAGATGAGTATCTTTGCAGAGCGGTGGACAGTGTTTCTGAAATCAGACTGAGGTGAGGCAGCCATGGGCCTGAGTTCTCTCCTCTGTCACAGACTCACTGTGTGACCTTATTTTGACTTTAGGACTCCTCATGTAGTTCTGTATTTGCTTGTCCTCTCCAAAGGACACACTTCACTTGTGCTCTTCAGAGAGGAGGCTGCAGCAAGGGCAGTGACTTCATGCAGCTGTACTGCACTGGACATCCTAACAACCCTACACTGCCCCTCCTTCCCCATGTGGGTCCCCTGCGCAGGTCCTGGGGCACTTACTTTATCCTGAAGATGGCTGTCAGCCAGGAGCAGAAACCCTGTGCAAAAAGAAAACAGGACAGTTTCACATCACTCCGTGTTCCTTTATCCCAGCTCCCTCCTTCAAAGGTTCTAGGGACCAGGCTGGTGTCCTTGCACCTCCACATACTTGGCTCTGGGAGGACACCACAAGCACCCAGATGTGCAGAGCCACAGATGGGCCAAGGTAAATGAGGTGACAGTGCTACTCCATGGAGCACAACACAGGTTGGACTCTGCTGTGTGGCTGTCCCCTACCAACTGGCAGCTCAACCTTCCAGGCCACCCACGGGCTCCTGGCTAACACGGAAGCTCTCCAAAGCCTAGGCAGACCCAGAAAATTCAGCATGCAGGTAATCTAGCCATCATGCTGGACAAGAGAAGCTCTGTAGGGACTGGGAAGATAGGCTGGGCCAAAGCAGTACTCCTCAAAGGACACCTGGGGGAGCTTCACCCTCCAGCCATCACACCCATTATCCTCCCCTTTCAGCGAGGGAAAAAACAGTAGAGGTAGACCGCAATGTGAGGAAGAGCTGGCAAATAAGTATTGTTTGTAATGCTGAGATTATAGGCTGGACAGATGCCTGTTAAACCACAGTGATGTAGAGCCATATATTTATTTAAGCACATGTCTAAGAGCTGCATAGCTTTTTGAGCTCTATACCACACTCCCACACTAGAAGATGCGGGACTTAAGGCCCAGGAATGGGCAAAAGCGTTTCTTGTGAAGAGCCCTTGGTTCAGCCAAGCTGTGGGTTCCTGGCCCCTCAAAGGCAAAGCATCTGACTCTTGCGGCTACTCACGTTGTCCCTCTGGTCGAAGTCCACAGAGCTGGAGACGGAGGTGAGGCGCTCATAGCGGTCATGGTTGTCAGAATGCAGGGCGGAGGCTACGCTAAAATGACAAGTGGGAGGTGAAGGAGAAAGTTAGAAGATGCGAAGAGGCAGCCTGGCCAGGAACCAAGAGCACCCAGGAGACGAGAGGTTAATTCAGGTCAGTTTGCACCAGGTGAGATGGAGAGAGGTAAGATCAGAGGTAGCAGTAAAGAGAGAACCCTCCTCAGATGGCATGCTGAGCCTGGCAAAGCCCATGGTCTTAGCACATGGATGCTGTTTGTTCGGCACCTTCTGAAAGGCACCCATACTATGCGGCAGTCCCTGCAAGGAGAGGCTGGCAGAGGCTGCCACAGAGGAGAGGTGAGGTCTGTTTAGCACAGGATTTAGACAGCAGAAAGGAAGCAAGAATGGGAGGCTGCCACAGCCCCTCTGGCTCTGGCATGGCTGGAGAGGCACTGGGAGCAGCTCCTGTCCTAGAGGATCTCACTCATCTTCAGGAAGAGGAAGAAGGAGTGAATCCTGCTACACCAGTCTTCCCCATCCTTAGTGCTTCAGTGCAGGAGGAAGAATGCAGCTGCCTGGAGCCAGGCTCAGCGCAGTCTGCTTCTGAGCCTCAGCTGAGCCTCCAGCCTGGAAATCCCTTGAGCAGGAGCAGGGCAGACAGCTAGAAGTGAATGTCTCCATGCTAAAGGACAGGAAAGCAAAAGGGGTGAATATCACAGACCGCTTTACTCCAGCCAGAGGCAGGGACCTAGATGAAGAACCTGCAGCACAAGCATCCAAGGCTGACAATAGCCCCCACTACAAATAGAGGCAGAGGGCAGCTGGAAAAGGAGGCAAGAAAATGGTCCAGAGACCTAAATTAAATAGCACTTGCAAGATGACAACAGCAGGCTGGGATCTTGGAGGTGCAAGAAGAGATATGACTGATCTGAAGGCTAGAAACAAGGAGAAAAACCAAATGAAAATACGGTCTCCCTGTAGTCAGTACAGGCTCAAGGAGGGTAAGATGGGCAAGAACACAGAGAAACAGCTGCTGAGAGACAAGTGCTAGAGAGAAGGTGGATGGTAACTACGGGAAGGAGAACAAGCAGAGACTCTCATGAACATTCTGAAGGAAAGTGGACGAGACACATGGCCTCTCTCAGAGCAGAGTAGCACCTGCTGGGTCCTTGGTTCCTAACTGGAAGTAACAGACATAGAGGAAAGGAGATTAGCTGAAGGTCAGGGGACTACAGCAGTGCAGATTAGACAGTGGTGTGCAGCCTTGGCATTGCGCAGCCCAACACTCTGCTCTGCTGAAAGGACAGAGACAGCTTTGACCCAGCTCTCAGACCTTCAGCTCTTTATAATCACAGAGGCCTCGCAGCTGAGCACAGGGAGCGAGGGTGAATTCCTGCTGAGGAGAAATTTCTGCCCTGAGGGGAGCCCAGTGTGATGACACCATGAGCTTTTGGCTTCTTGGTACTGAAAAAGTAGAGGGCAGAGCAGAAGTAGCATTGGAGGGCACAACTGAGAGGAGTGTCATGTTATGAGATGACCAGGATAACTCAGCTCCGCGCAGGGTGATGCAGTGACAATAATCAGGATGACCTGAAGTGTTGAGAATACAGAGGATGCAAAACCTTGCCAAAGATGGAAAGTGGAAGAGGAAGCTCCAACAGCACCTGCACTTGGATGGAGACTTTTTAAAGCAAAACACTGACAGTGCAAGTAGGTGAAAGCAAGATTGCCCCAAATCACAAAATTAAGGTGGGACCCTGCATGATGTAGGTTTGGTGGAGGCCCTGCCAGGAAAGGAGAAGGACGGCGTCTGAGGCACAGCTAGCCTCAGGCCAAGGGAATCACAGGCTCCAAGAGGGCAGGCCAGGCATACCATGGAAAGGGCTTGCTGGGGTGTGAAGCTGGAGGTGGCTGCATGGGTGGCAAGCTCCACAGGGCTCTGTGATCACTTCCCTCATACACAGGGGTGTGGGTGGGTTGCTGTGACCTCCCAGTGCAGACTGAGTTGCCAGCTGAGACTGTTGATGGCTACTGCAAGCTCCGACAAGTAGCAGGATGAGGGCACTTGCTGGTTCTCATGGAAAGGGAACACATTAGAGGAGGATGCCCTCTCCTGCAAAGAACAATGTTGTACATTCAGGGGCTGGGAGCACCAGGTGACATACACGTGTTCCTAACCCAGGCCTGTCACTGCACCCCCCAGCAGAGAACAGCTGGGATGGGAACGTGCCATTAGCCTTGAAGGAGCACAGACGGAATGAGACTTCCTCACTGAGTTCCACAGGTTTTTGGAGGCTTCTGGCTGCTAACACTGTCCCAGCTCACGCAGTAGCTTTGGGGGTGGTACGTGTGGTGTGTGTGGAGCAGATTGCCCCAGCAAGCTCAAATGAAAAACAGGAGCAGGAAGAAGTGGGGCCCTGGAGACAGACAAGCACTTGTGAGGATAAATGAAGTGGCCCGCCCGAAAAATCCTCAGAGCATAATGGCTCTACTACCTCTGCCTTACCCCCCTGCAAGATGTTAGCAGTGAAAAGTTGCCAGACACACCTGAAGCAGGGCCAACCACTAGTGACGCACTCAAGCATGAGCAAGAGGTCCCCTCTGTGCCATGTACCACAGCTACCACCAGTTCTGTTTTCACAACTTCAACTGCTCTGCTCCTGAGGGCAGGGATCAGCTGCAAAAACAGGCACATTCTTGTACCCCCTTAAGGCAGTAGAAGGCCCCTGCTTTGCAAGTGGTGAGGCTTTGCAAGTGGGAAAAGGAGGCTGCAGCTTGCTGCCCTGGCCTCAGACACAAATCAATGTGGCTGCAATGACCATGGCAGGATGTGCACTGATCATCCCCTCTGCAGCGTATACCACCCAACCAGTCAGCAAGGCATGGGCGATGGTCTTCTCTCAGGCATAAAAGCAGCAAGAAAGATGTAAGAACAGGGAGGACAGCCCATGGCAGGGCTTAATGGGCAACGCCGAGCCAAGGTGCCGAAGGATGCTTTCAGCACCACTGAGGCAAAAGGTTTCTTCCACAGGGGAAGAGAGAAAATCAAAGGTGCTGCCTTGCTGGGTGGGGGTTGAGGTGGCAAGGGACAAGGGCCAACAGTTGGCCTGGTCCCAGCAGCCTCATGAGGTAAAAAGGAAAGACAGAGTAGTCTTACCAGATCTTTGTGCACCTGCCTACCCTTGCAGCTGGCGAGGGAACAGCTCTTGTGGCAACCTGGCACAAGAAGGACCAGGCAAAGTAGCCTCCCCTGCACCTGGGTGACCTTAGTGTACTGTGGAGTCAGGCAAGCAGGTATGTTTACTTCCATCATAAGGCAGGATAGCTGGACACAAGCAGATACAGCACCCTCTGCCCTGGTCAGGACTGAGAGCTCCCTGGCACTGCTGCTCTCAAGGAGTATTTAAGGGCTACTAGGGGAAAACCAGGGTGCATTCAGCTGTGGTAGTGGATGACACAAAGGGGAGGGAAAGAAGAGCAAAAATCCACCGAGAGACACAAATTCATGCCCAAACTCCCAGCCATTTAGATTAGTTCAGAAGCAAGACAGCTGCAAGAAAAAAGGAGAGAGAGGTTGTGAGCAAGAGAGAAGAAATGAGACCCTGAAAAAACAACATACTATTCCCGCTCCTCTCTTTCCGTCTCCCAGCGTCGGCGCCTGGGGGCACAGAAACAGAAAGGGACAGGTTACAACCACGGGCGTAGGTGCTGAGTTCTCCTCTTTTGCAGGGAACTATGCATCCAACATGGTTCCCCATCATCCTGAAGAAGAGAAACCTGCCAATGGTCAGGCTGGAGAAGACCTTCCTTCCAGAGCCCAGCAACGCCTCTAGTCACAGCAATCTGGAATACCCACTGGTCCAGGGGCAGTGCGCTTTGCTGCCAGCTGAAGGGAAGCTGGCTTCACTGGGAAGGTGACCTGGCTCCATACCACGGACATCGCAGGGAACTCCTGAGTGACAGGGTCAGGTAGGAGAGACTATTGGGACTGTCTGGCTGCCATCTGAGCTCCCCTTCCATGTATCTCCTCCCCACCGAGGCAACAAACGCACATGCATCCCCTCTCTCGAAATTCTCATCCTACCCCACAGATGAGCCAAGCAGCATGGGCTCCTCCATGCTACCGCAGTCCCACTGATCCACAGCTCAATCCATAGCCACGCTGTCTCTCTCCCTGTGCTTACCAGCTCTCCCTCTCCAAACAGCTAGCACCCCTCTGCCTTTCTGCCTACAGCCACTGCTCACACTCCCTCGCACCCAAGGTGCTCAAGCACCGCCTCTGAGAAAGTCCAGCCCTCTCTCCCCACTAGAGGCCAGAGCTGTGCAGCCTCTGTGGATTCCTGCCAGCACCTGGATGCAGACTGCTTAACCCTGCTGCCCTCTCCCCAGTGAGGTCTCCTATGATAATTCCGTTCTCCTTGTTTCCCTTCCAGTACCTCTGTACAGTTGATTTCCCCAGCCAGACCAGGAACATACAGGCAGAGGAGCCACAGCAACACAGATGCTTATCTAACCCTACCCAGGACTGCTTATTTAAACCAGAATTCCTGGTTTGGTGCTGGAAGTAAACAGCTCTTTCCACTGTTGTGCAGGGAGTGCTCCCTCTGCTGTGGAGCTGCCATCCCCAACTGGCCCCGGCTTTTGCTGACAGACACTGCAGCCCGCAAATGCATTGGGCAGGAAGGATCCACACTCAGACCAACTCATCAGCACTTGGGATGTGAGCTAAGCTCGTGCCAGCACAGCAGTACCACACCTGGAAAAGCAGCATACTACTGTCAAGTGCTCTTAACAAGAACTGCATCCAGCAGAGTCACAAAGACACCCCTTCAGAGGCTTAACAAAGCCTTTACTGCGGCAGACCTCACCCTTCCTGCGACCTCCTGTTCCTCTCCTCCCTCCATCTGCTGTTCCTCTGTAAGGGCCCCTGCACATCTCTGTCACTGAAGGGACCATAAGCGATATGGAGCCAGCGGGGACCACTCCGTGTGTTGGGAGAAGGATGCTGTAACAAAAAAGCCAGTAAGCAGGGATTTCTTCCTATTCCTGGAGCTCAGGGGATACAACTGCCACATCTGCCTCTCCTCTCCAGCTGCTCAGGCACACAAAATGGGATTTAACCCTTCTACCTCACAGCAAAGAAGGGCACTACTCATATCTTATTCCCCTGCCACTCTCCTGTTCTTACCTGTCAGCATCAGTCACCAGGGCCAGGCGTCCATAGTCCCACGCAACTTTACGCAAAATTGAAAAGACAAACAACAGTGCCTGAAAGAGACCAAAAGAGAAGCTGTGAGAAAAAGCATTGCTCAAATCTGTCCTTGTCTTCTGCATGCAGAGCTACAGGAACAAGGAGGGTAGGAGGGGACAGAGTCCTCAGTTAACAGCACACTGAGACCACAGGAAAGCACAAGTTCCCCAGGACTGTTAAACCAGACTATCTGGATAGCTGTGGGAGGCAGAGGTCCAGGATGCAACACAAAATAGCAAAGGTAGCCTCACAGGCTCAAAAGGCCCTGAGGTTCTTAGAAGTCAAAATTACGGCTATATCATTTGGGGTCCCACAGCTTCTAAGGAGGAACATGCAAAGCCATTGGGTGGATAAAGCTGCAGGGAACTTGGCAACATAAGTGGGAATTTTGGGATGCAGGACTGACCCAACATGAACCCCATTCTTACGGCTGCAACACCCTTCCATGGGGCTCAGTGTGGTGGTATTGGAGCTAAGGCAATACTGGCTAAGCCCACAGAGTCTAGGAGACACGATTAGGGCCAGAAAGTCAGCCGGCAGCAAAGTCAGGGATGGCATTTGGGGCCCTCAACCCTAATCATCTGATCACCGTCCTCGTTTCATGGTTAATTAGGGGAGAAGGTGCCAAAGCAACAGTAGATAGACTTACGAGAAAGCACATAAAGTCAAGGGCTAGGACAGTGGGCACCCCGCCGAAGGGCAGCCCCTGCAGCACAGTGCTGCGGATGCGTGCACTGTAGCAGTAGTCCTTGGTAGTGCTGTTGTTGTTGTTGCATGTGGGAGTTTTGCAGGGGGCCCCTACCGAGCCCAGGGTGGCGATGACGTAGGGAAGCATCTCTACAGCTTCATCGTCTTCCCTGGGGAAAGGAGAGAAAGAGCTGGTTAGACGCGCGCCAGTTCGATGACAACGTAGCCCCGCTGGAGTTAGGGGCCAACCCTGCCTGCCAGCTCGAGCTTCTCTGTGCTACAGGATTTTCCTGGGACCAGTGTCCAGGAACAAGGTCATCTGAGAAGCCTGCCGAGTTCGGTGGTGCTAGAAGAACCCATATACTTCAGCAGCTGTGGTCCCACCACGCAGTCCCAGAACTCCTTTCCTTGTTTGTCCACTCTCACACCATTTAGGTGCAGCTGTCTCACAGACGACTTTGCTTCCTGAGAACACGGTGTCTCAGCTCCCCGTCCTCAGCAGGGAAAGAATTTAGGTACAGGAAAAAGCGAAAGGATGGGGTGGTGTGGGCATGAAGTCACGTCTGGATGATAGAAACAAACTGCTATAGGACAGTTGCTGCATCATGATCCCACAATTTCCTTTGCCTGGCTGCATAAAGCCATTAGCTTTATTAGGCTGAATCATCACCCTCTCTTCACTGCGGGCCTCAGCCTTCAGCTCCCAGGGCACCCATCAGGGGCTGGTCACACCCCCTGCTTGTTTTCTCTCCTTCCTCTGACCTGGATGCCATTTAGACGCAACCACACAGGGTAAAAAGGAGGCTTAGGCTCTACTATTTAGCTGGTCAAATATTTTATTTATTTCAGTGCCTTCTCCAAACTGTTACAAGACCCACAGTGGCATGCGGGTCAGCATCACTGCTTGGACATGGAGAGGTCCTCCTCCTGTGCAGAGCAGCTCCACAAGAAACATAGAGATGATTATGGTAGCAATGGATAAATGCAAATTCAGTAACTCAGAGAAGGACACGCTGACAGCAGAAATACAATCACTCTTCGGAACAGGGGTGAGAAAATCCCATCAGTTGCAGAAGGAACAGCGATAACAGGAAGATCTTTTAATTCCTCTTATCCAGCATTCACAAACCACCCCAAATCCTTCACTACTACCATGAACCACGCAGAAAGGCTGGATAGCACAGTATCACTTCTGGGCAATGCCTGGGTTTTTTTTTTTCCCCCAGAAATCCATCCCTCTGGGCTGGACAAAAGAGCCATCGCTTGCCTAAAGGATGAGAAAGCTGCCAGCACCACCGCCCTTGAAGCTCTGCATTGTTTGGTGACATTAGCAGAGGGGGTGCAGGGCTCTTACCTCCAGCTCACGGGTATAATCCTGGCCATCTCCTGCCTGGCTGCAGAGATTTATCAGCATCGCAGCACAACGCTAGCTGGATAATGACCACAAAACGATTCGCTGCAGTGACCTAGAGAGCTCCGCTTCAAAGTGATCCCTCCCAGCTCAGCTCGAACGGGTGCATAGCTGCAAACTAGCTGAAGCAGCGATGACAAAGGGCAGCCTGAGAAGCAAAAGCCTAGCTGGGTACAGGCATTGAGAGAGGGTCAGCCAAATTGGAAAAGCCACAAAGCAGCCTGTTAAGACATAATTCACAGGTACAGAGGTGGAGCAGGGCTGCCTAGAACAGAACAAGGGAGCAGAAAAGCAGGAGAAAAACAAGCCAAGACATGAGATCACAGTTGGGAATAAATTGGGAAGACAGGATAATTCACCCTGGCTGAATTAACTAGAGACTCGGAAGCTCTAGGAGAGTGATGGGAAAAAATGATGGGACGAGACTCAAAGGAGTATCACACAATTTGGAGCATGAATGGTTACACCCTTCTGTAAATGCAATTTAGAAGAACTAAATGAAAAGAGAAGTATCTCTCAATCCTCTTTTTGGGAACCTTGTAAACTTTTAGGTTGGATATAATATCTTGCAGCAACGACATCTAGATTTTGAGTAAAGAATACGATCCTACTGTAACACCACAGCCTTGAGTTCTCCTTGTATAGTGAAAAAAAGCAAAGAAGAAAAGCATTTGCTTTTTCTAGACCTACTAAGCTCACTACTAAGTGCTGTCTCCTTCCAGGAGATGTCTTCTAGCTCTAACTACTCTCCCTCACATCCCTAACATATCCTCTCTTCTGACCCTATGGAAAGGTGACCAGAACCATATACAACATCCTGGGTAGGGGAATGACCTTGACTGCCAGAACAGCACCGTGATGCTCACAGCATCTCTCCTTATACTACTCCTCACGTGACTGAGCACAATTTACTTCTCTGATGGCATCTTTGCGTACTGAGGAAAAGCATCTCTGTCATCAGCCTGTAATCCCACTGCCCTGAGCAGCCACGGTAAATTAGAAGCCAGCCATGTCCCAGAGCAAATCATTCCTTCCAATACACCTGGCTGCATGCTTCTCATCTTCTCACACCACTTCACTACACGTGGTGTCACTTCGGAGTTGCCTCCTCTTGACCAATCTGAATGACTCCAGGGTATTGGCAGATTTTAGGTACCTTGCTGCACATTACGTTTCCTGGGTCATTAGTACGAAGGACCTCATCCCTCTGCTCTTGTCACATTAAAATTGCTCATTCACTCTTTGGCTTTGTTTGTGGAACCTCAGCCAATTTTTTAACCAGAACTCTACATCTCCCCCAGCAGACAGTCTTCTGTGAGAAATTTCAGAGGTTTACTGAACATCCAAGCAAGTTACCCAAGTTTGCCAGATGCTACCTATTATTTTACCACAGTATTGAAAGACTTGCAATAGATCAGGGAACTATGATTTTCCTCTGTGGACACCGAACTATTTACCTCATACCTGCATGTTTTATAGCCCCATTTTTCCAGTTGTCTTTCTTAAAAGAAATGAGGCTCATATGCTCACATTGCCCATAACCCTATCTAAACATTATTTATACAAACCATTACATGATGAAGACAAATTTTGCAAGCCTATGGGTAATTTAAGACACATTTCAGAGAGACAGGTGCCAGAGACATATTTTTTCCCTGAAGCCTAGAGGATGGACTGGATATAAACCTTCCTAGCCTCTTCAGTAACCCAGCCAGAACACCCAGCAATGGAAAAGATGTGGCATATGCCCAAGGTTTACACCGCCTTTTCATGAGCTGAGTCAGGAGGCACAGAAGCAGTCCACACCATCCTTAGGTACACAACCTCTCACCCAGCTGGTAAGCACAAGAGGCTCCCCATGGAGACAGAGGTGCTTCAGGTGTGTGGGAAGGTGGGAAAAGCTCACAGGAATGTTCAGAACACTTGTGCCCTTCTAGTTCTCCCAGCTGCAAGAACATCTGGCAGCAGGCTAGAGGTGACCTGCCATTCTATCACTTTAGGTCAGACTCACCAGGGTTCTTCTGGGGTTACAACACCAATCAGGCAACTAAGAAAAATGCTCTGGTAACCAACTCTGCAGTCTTCACCAATAGTGCCTACCTAGTATCCTTCACCAAAGGCTTTTCCCAGAGTCTTTCAGCTGAGCAGGAGACTGGCTGGTTTTCCCAGGCACAGTGCAACCCACGGCCCTGGCAGTATCTCTTTGCTTGCATTCGGTTTGCACCTTGGCCTCAGATGCTCACTCCAGGGGACTCTCTACCCCCACCCTCAGCCAGGCAGGGCACGCTCCACTGTGTCCCGTGCTGCAAGGTGCAGGGCTGGCCCTGGAGGCAGCTGATGTTGGGTACAGTGTTTTAGGCAAAGCACAGGCAGGGAGGAAAGGTGGTGCTTGCAGCACACACAGTCTTATGGTACACCAGCACAGTTCCCAAGTATGAAAGGAAATCCCTTCCAGCAGTGTGAGAGGGATAAAGGGATTTTTCTAGCAACAGCTGCTCCCCCCACCTCAAATACACACTGAAGGCAGGGGTGGTTTTGCAAAGCTTTCTGTTCTGATCCCAGTGTCTCCCTCTAGGGAAGGACCCTGCATATTTCCTTACACCTTATGCTGCCACCACAGGTAAAGGAGCATCTTTAACCACACAAACTGTGCTGCACCGGAACATGGTTTAAGGTGCCTTTCCTGGTCCTTCCTTCCCCCTGAAGGCTGTAGGTCAGGGCAAGCTTGGCTCAGCCTGGGCTGAGATGCTAACATCAGCATATGCTCCTGAGCATCAAGAGGCAAGGTGCAGGGAGTCGGTGGAAAGTTGCTGTGAGGCTGGAGTGGTGGGAACCAGCGCAAGATATCCAGGCCCTTTCCTGACCATAAGCATGGCTTGTCACCACAGAATATAGTGGGGCCAAAGACACAGTAAGAGCAGGACATCAAACCAGGTTCCATGCAAGCCCCAGAGGCTTCCCCTCCTGCACTCTGCATAATTAATGATGACTTCCTCAAAACAGCAAAGACAGACTTTCCAAAAGGCATTTTCAGCTCTTATTCTGCAATATTAGACTCCATCCCCTTCTCTATTAACAGAAGGAAGAACGGAGAGAGGAAGCTTCTCCCATCTACAGAGAAGCCTGTTCCCTGCCCGCAGCATAGCCCCTACATCCCCAGCAGGACCAGCATGTCCACACTGTCCCATGTTTCTACCAACACATGTCAGGAGCAGAGGCATACAGCTTCCTACCTGAAGTCCCTAAAGCACATCCCATCCGGTGCTGCAGCCCCAGCTTCTGCCTGTTAAGCCCTGTGCAAACACAGCCCTGGGAACTGCTGCTCTTGAGAGTTTGGTGGCCTCGGCAGGGCAGTGCAGGGCAGGACTTCTCCTCCTCCTCGTCTTTGTCCCTGGCCTGCAGGTCAGCACCCAAATAGCAGCCAGGCAAGCCTCCATGCTCCCATCCATCCGTTGCAAAGAGAAAGAAGGAAGAAGGCAGAATGAGGCTGGGAAGGCCAAGATTACATGCCTTGGTCCTTCACTGCTATGACTCTGGCTGCAAAGCATGCATCAGGATGCTTATGGAGCCATCCCACAGTCTGGGCAGGAGGTGACAGGCAGCAGAGGTCTGAGGGGCTCTTGCAGGCAGGAGATCAGGAGGTGCCTGCTGAGGAGGCTGCCTGTCCCACACTGAACTCTGCTGCAGCACTGTAAGGCCAGGGCAGACAACAGAGACAGCACTACATGTCTTCCCAAACAGAGCATTTCCCATTCTCACCAGCTCAGCCTCAAGTCTCTGCCCCTCACGCTCAGCACTCATGTCCTCTGCCAAATCCCTGGCACCAGGGAGAAAGAAGAAAGATGAAGCACTGTGCTGGGACTCAGGCAGGAGTGACGCAGGAGCTGGACAGCCGGCTAACCGGCAGACAGATGCACTGACATGGGCAAGTGTCTGTGTTCTTCCAGTCACACCACTGATGTCAGCCAGACACGCGGAAGAGACCTGAGAAACGCCTGCAGAAAAATATAAATCAATAAAGCGGATGCTTGAGCTCACAGATGGAACGACGTAGGCACACAAGCTACGTTCATTTGTTTTCTCACCAGTAAATGTTAGTAACTCCATCTGTAATTAGAACAGCAAAATTGTGCTCTGGTAGAGACACATTTGTTTATGGAAATATGACAGTCTCGCAGCAGGCTGGAGGTGCAGTGACAGGCAACTGGAAACCAGTAGGTCTGGGGCTAGAATACCAGATTTCCAGATTAGAAATAAAGCAACCCAAACCTTGTTAAGCCTCTGGGGCATGGCATTCAGGGAGATGAGGTATGCTTTGGTTCTCAGACCCAGAGGGTGCTGTGGACATGGCCTGTACCTTTCAGACCTGCTCCTCTGGGGTCCCCTTGGTCTCCCAGGTACCGTAGGTAACCTACACTGTGACCCCAGGGACCTGAGCCCAGAGGATGTGCCACCTTGAGCCTCTGCCTGCACTGGGTACTTGGGAACCCTCACACAGCAGCTAGCACCCAAGGTTGAGGGAGCTTTCCTGCCCCCGCAAACTGCCACCTAGGTTACCTGCACATCAATGGCAAAGCCCAGCAGAGCTCTGAGCAAACTGCTTGCAGCCACAAGCAGACCACAGGAAGAACAGTCTGACTCTGGCAAGCAAGCAGGGAATAGCCTCAGGACAGACGGGGAGAAAGGGGCTTACAAGTTAGCTCAAAGCCTTTCCAAGAGTACAACAGTTAAGAAACAGGAAAAATATCACTCTTGCTGCAGACACAGCAGTGGGAAAGGTGTCCTGCACCATGCCTCAGACCTGGCACAGAGCATTCAAGCAGCTGAGGGTTGGAGGAGTGCTGACTTGCCGGGTGCAGTGAGGAGGAACGTGATCTGCAGGCCAAGGGAAAAAGCATCAAGAAGCAAATGTGCTACCGGTGCATTTCCAACAAGCCTGGGCAAAGCACTGACAAGCACACAACAGGGATTGGGCCTGTATCAGCAGAAAGGAGGAGGGCCTGCCAAAGCCCTACATCTCTTTGCCTCCTTTCCATCTCCTCCAGTCAATACAAAGCTCCCTGCACACTTCACCTCTGTGAATTAGCCAACTAGACACCAGGCCTACAAAGCTTTGATCTGGCAGGCTTGGCTTCTTCAAAGCAAAAACTAAGTGCACCCTTGCCCTGGGTCCAACGTCCTTCCAACTGGCTTTGCACCAGGCCTCAAATATCTACCACCAAAGGGCATCACATCTTTCTTCAGTGCGTATCAACTCCCAGTCCTGGTGCTGGCAGGTATCATCATTGTCAGAGCCAGCCCCAACCCCACGCTGCTTGGAGCACCATTTTGTGGTGGCTTGCACGCTGCTGACTGTGTACATCCCAATGCTCAGGAACCCCTGGTCCTGCTCCCAGCATAACTGTAAGCACTGCGAACCACACAAGTAACCCTGAGTTGGGATGGTGCCTGGCAGGGATGGTAGTACACTGTAACAGTGGGGAGCATTTGGATCCATGTGAAACCTAGGTTTGAGCTTCATAAAGGTCAGGAACTTGTCCATTTCACAACTCAGGCCCTTTCAAAATCTCCCAGGATAATCACAGAAGCCTTTCCCTTGAACATCAGCAAAACACTTCATGCTGCCTTCACCCACTGGAAACTCTCTACCTTGCCAAATGATACAGATTTAGTTCCAAACAGCTAGGCCTTTTTTTATGCCTCTTTTTTACAGGAACTCCCTCCAATCTGATGGTAGTGCTTTTGAGTCATACAGTGCCCTGAACATAACATACCACACCAAGAAGGGCTGTACCACAGCTTGAAACCCAGTATGCTGTGGTTCATGCTCTTCACATTAGAGCTCGCTAATCTGTCCTCAGCCTAAGGGCAATTTGGTTTCTCTGGCTCCGCGTTTTGCTTCCATGTTGCACGTCCCACACTGCTGTCTTCCTGCCTTGATTTTCACATCCCTTTGGACTGGGTGCTCCTGGGCAAGGGGTGTCTGTTCCTGCCTGGCCATCAGGGAAGGGCTGATGATGGCCCCTTCCCCTCCAAAGAGGTTTGGTGGAACAGTGACACCCACACAACACCATGATGCAGTTCTGCTGCCAAGGCAGCTTGACTGCCTCCACCTGGCTACTAGGAACAACATAGCCATGGCACCTGGCATTTCTGCACCATGAAGGAGAGGTCCTCAGTCCCACCTTGTTTGCCTACTGACAAACACTACGGAGTCTCAACGCCACACGGACATCCTCAATGGTGTCTCATGGGGACCCATCCATGCGTCCCACCCTGGCATGTGTCCCAGTCCATGGCAAGGGCCCATCTCATCCTCTGCTATCAAGAGAAAGCCCAATCTATCAAACAGTTCTCCACATCAATCAGCTCTCAGTTTGCACGGCAGAATCACAGTCACCCTGATTTACAGTAAATTTTGAGTGTTTCATTCGTTACCAAATCAAGCACTTAAGTTCCAAATATATCTACTTGTCACTTTCCCTTCAAGCTCCTGGGCTATAAATCTCAGAAAGATATCAAGTTTGTCTGCCACCTTGTACTTTATAAAGGAATACCACTTACTGTTTGGCTTCCCTTGTTTCCTGTAGGCATATGCTGATAGTGATCCAGTAAACACAATAAACCATTTGAGTGGCAAGAGTGACGAGGTGCTGGACCTCCTGCTGTATATTCTGCAAAGCAGTGGCCATACGGCAACCAAGTCATATGGTTGGAAGGAAGTCCCAGGTAACAGGGCTTTCTCACCTATCACTCAACATCCCAGCAGTAGCAACTTCACCAATTCCCAGTAGATTTTTAGCAAACACAAGGATGGAGACTTGGTAGCCTCACAATACCAGTAGTTTTCAGCTTCTAGTTTATAGATTCCAGTAGCACGATGGCTGTTCTTCATGGGTTGCCTTCTTGATTATCTCCTGCATGTCTATTATCATCATTTATACTACCTGCATATGGCCTGCACTTTCCTTACAAACTATATGTGGGCCTGCCCCAGGCTAGCTCTGCCAAAATTATTTTTTTTAAGTGAGAGTGACTATTCATACAGGATCTTTACTGCACAAATACCACTTTGGTTTTCGAGCACCGTTAAGGAGAGCTGTTCAGGTGTATGACATCTGGCTTGGCATAAACACAAACCAGTCTCCCTGGTGATTTCATATACACTCTGAATTTTTCCACGTCCTCCCCATTTCTCAAGTGACTAAATGCCATCTTGTCCCTTTTGCACAGTGACATGTTTTTAGCAGGAGCTCTGCACTTCTTGCAGCTCTTATTCCTTTTTCCTTTGTTTATCAGTAACCTCACCTCATCTTAAAAGCATCTGATCTTAATCCCCTTGTGTATAGGGGAGTACCACATACTTATTTTTCCTCAGGCCTCATACCTGTTTCCTGCCAGTCACAGCCTGGGTATTCTTGTCTACACCTAGCTCTTCCTCTTGAGAGAAACAAGTCTGTGTCTCTCATAAAATTAGTTTTTTTTCTAGTCTCCCAAGGTCACATTGACTGTTTCCTCCTCCTCACTTCTGCATGACAGAAGTCTTTACCTCCTTGCAGCACAGTATTCAAAGACAGAAGAATTTTGTTCACTGGGCACAATTACAATCACTTGCCTATGAAGTATGATCAGCACTTCCCACCACGGAAACTCCTTGGTGATGCACATCACCAAGTAGTGGCAAGGAGCATCTCTCTGAGGCATCCAAGCCACCTCTCAGGGCTTCACAGCTGGTTCTTCAGCAGAGGCTGGCAGAACACCCTATCGCATCAGCCCGGAGAGCACCCCTGTTTCTTACTCTGCAGCATGAAAGCTGCTTGAGCAGACAGTGGTTATTGAGGGTAAGCTTTTCTCTTGCCCAGTCCTCCTGCCCTAAGCACTGACAGCACCAAACTCGGCATGCACAGGACTGAGGCATTAGCTCTCCCGGATGATACTTCAGAAGAGCTTCATGCCCCTTTCTATTGGGTTTGCATGGCCAAACTTTGGTAGGAAGGGGGGTGTGGGGCAGAGAAGGGCTGCTACAGGAGTAGCTTTTGTGAGAAGCTTCCTCCATGTCCAGCAGAGCCAATCCCTGACAGCTCCAAAGCTGGTCAAGGCTGGGCCAATTAGAAATGGTGGTAACTCCTCTGCAATAACATATATAAGAAGGAAGAAAGAAAGAAAGAAAAAGTTACTGTGCAGCTGTAATTGCAGCCAGAGAAGAGTGGGGTGAGAACATGTGGGAGGAACAAGTATGCAGACACTGAGGCCAGTGGAGAAGGAGGGAGAGGAGATGCTCCAGGCACCAGAGCTGGGATTCCTCCGTAGCCCACGTGAAGACCATGGTGAAGCAATCGTGCCCCTGCAGTTCATGGAGGACCATGGGGATGCAGAGATCCCCTTCCAGTCCGTGGAGGTGACCCACACTGGAGCAGGTGAATGCCTGAGAGGAGGCTGTGAACCTGCAGGAGGCCCGTGGAGAGAGGAACCATGCTGGAGCAGCCTGTCCTTGAAGGACTGCACCCTGTGGAAGAGTGACCCATGCTGCAGCAATTTGAGGGGTGCTGCTGCCCGTGGGATGGACTCACATTGCAGCAGTTTGCAAAGAGCTGTTGCTCATGAGATGGATTCACACTGGAGTAGTTCATGGAGAGCTGTCTCCTGTGGGAGGGACCCCACCGTGGAGCAGGGGAATGACTCCTCTCCCTAAGCAGCAGGAAAAACGAGAGGTGATGAACTGATCATAAACCCCCATTCCCTGTCTCCCTGCACTACTGGGATAGGAGGTAGAGCTGGGGGGAAGGTGTTTTTAAGCTTTTATTTTACTTCTCATTATCCTGCTCTGATTTCGTTAGCGAGAAAATCAAGCAATATCTCTTATTTGAGCCTGTTTTGCCTGTGATGGTGTTTGATGAGTGCTCTCTTCCAGTCCCTAACTCAGGAACCCTTTGTTAAATTCTCTCTCCCCTGGCCAGCTGTGGAAAGGAGTGAGAGAGCGGCCTTGGTGGGTGCCTGGCATCCAGCCAGTGTCAATCCACTACACTCTTCTTGAGCAATTGCTCCATAGGAACCACGCAGCAGTTCAAGAACAGTGGCAAAACAGGTCCATGTGCTTAGAGCAGCATCCCTGGAGATGGTGCTTAGTGGTACACGCAAAAACCCTCCTTCACATACTGGTGAAGAAGCTTGGCACTAGCAGGGGAGGGCCCACCAGTGTGGCTCTCTCATCCAGCAGCAAACACCCAGAATGCAAACCAGGAAGCCTAGAGGGAACCCCCTTCCCTCGTGGGCACTGAGGGACAAGCTGCCAGGGTACTGCACGAGCTCCCGCAGGAGCAGCCTCAGCATTGCTCCTAAAACAGGAACATCTACTTCAAATCCTGGCAGCCGCACCCTTCCTGTAACAGATAAAGGCTGATTCTTTTCCAAGGTCCTTAAGCAGATTGCAGCTTCAAGTGTTTACAGTTTGCAGGCTGGGGATGTTCTCACCTTTTCCCACCTTTCTTGAAGCATTCCTAAGGTAGTGCTTGCCTTGCAGAGCTGGTCTACAAAGGACCCACAGCACAGCCAAACACCAAAGGTCAAGGTAATCATAGCCCTGTGGCAAGCAAAATTGAGCTCCCTTTACGACTTCATGCTGAGTTGTAAAGAGATTTGGCAGCAACAGCAGAAGGAGGAAAGTCTTCAATTGTTCCTCAACAACAGCAGATATCAGCAAAGGGCTCTCACAGCAAGAGGTCTGGATGTGGCCAGCAAGCCAGGACAGTTATAGGAGACCATCTAGGAATTCTCTTTCTGCATCTGCTGGGGAAATCTCAACAGAGTCAGAGCTCCAGCAACAGCAGCACAGCCCAACCCACGGCACCAGGGCACTACAGAGAGGGTTGGCATGGCACCCAGTAAAACCAAGTGCAGGAGGGCAACCTTGGCCACAAACATGTCCAAACTAGGACAACTGTGCCACAGGAAAAACCTTGAGGCCCTATAGCACATGGTTTCCCTTATGCACTCTGTCCCAGCAGCTACTGAACTCCAATAAGAGAGACAGATGTTATGAGAGACTAATTTTGAGCTCCCGCCGGGCTCTGAATAAATAACAAAGGTCATAGCAGAGGTAGACGGACATTAAACAGAGCATTGAGACTGTCCTTGCTCCGACGCCCGAGAGATCTGTTGGACCTCACTTAGCACATCAGGACCCATAGACATCCCAATTTGTCTTCTACGTGATATTTGTTCCGATGCTGCCAGAGAGATCTAATCTGGAGACAGGTGCCCAACAACCTTTACCTGATGGAAAAATGAGGGTTGAACACCTACCTCTTCTTGAGTTTTCAGGGCAGCTCTGCCAGCTTTTGACTGCTGGGGCTGGGGTCTGCAGGCAGGAGTCACTGGCATGTGCCAGGCTGGGGAGGCTGGGCTCTCAGCCAGCCACTAGCACTTGAGAGATGCTATTCAGGCTCTTCTTNAGTTACTGTGCAGCTGTAATTGCAGCCAGAGAAGAGTGGGGTGAGAACATGTGGGAGGAACAAGTATGCAGACACTGAGGCCAGTGGAGAAGGAGGGAGAGGAGATGCTCCAGGCACCAGAGCTGGGATTCCTCCGTAGCCCACGTGAAGACCATGGTGAAGCAATCGTGCCCCTGCAGTTCATGGAGGACCATGGGGATGCAGAGATCCCCTTCCAGTCCGTGGAGGTGACCCACACTGGAGCAGGTGAATGCCTGAGAGGAGGCTGTGAACCTGCAGGAGGCCCGTGGAGAGAGGAACCATGCTGGAGCAGCCTGTCCTTGAAGGACTGCACCCTGTGGAAGAGTGACCCATGCTGCAGCAATTTGAGGGGTGCTGCTGCCCGTGGGATGGACTCACATTGCAGCAGTTTGCAAAGAGCTGTTGCTCATGAGATGGATTCACACTGGAGTAGTTCATGGAGAGCTGTCTCCTGTGGGAGGGACCCCACAGTGGAGCAGGGGAATGACTCCTCTCCCTAAGCAGCAGGAAAAACGAGAGGTGATGAACTGATCATAAACCCCCATTCCCTGTCTCCCTGCACTACTGGGATAGGAGGTAGAGCTGGGGGGAAGGTGTTTTTAAGCTTTTATTTTACTTCTCATTATCCTGCTCTGATTTCGTTAGCGAGAAAATCAAGCAATATCTCTTATTTGAGCCTGTTTTGCCTGTGATGGTGTTTGATGAGTGCTCTCTTCCAGTCCCTAACTCAGGAACCCTTTGTTAAATTCTCTCTCCCCTGGCCAGCTGTGGAAAGGAGTGAGAGAGCGGCCTTGGTGGGTGCCTGGCATCCAGCCAGTGTCAATCCACTACACTCTTCTTGAGCAATTGCTCCATAGGAACCACGCAGCAGTTCAAGAACAGTGGCAAAACAGGTCCATGTGCTTAGAGCAGCATCCCTGGAGATGGTGCTTAGTGGTACATGCAAAAACCCTCCTTCACATACTGGTGAAGAAGCTTGGCACTAGCAGGGGAGGCCCACCAGTGTGGCTCTCTCATCCAGCAGCAAACACCCAGAATGCAAACCAGGAAGCCTAGAGGGAACCCCCTTCCCTCGTGGGCACTGAGGGACAAGCTGCCAGGGTACTGCACGAGCTCCCGCAGGAGCAGCCTCAGCATTGCTCCTAAAACAGGAACATCTACTTCAAATCCTGGCAGCCGCACCCTTCCTGTAACAGATAAAGGCTGATTCTTTTCCAAGGTCCTTAAGCAGATTGCAGCTTCAAGTGTTTACAGTTTGCAGGCTGGGGATGTTCTCACCTTTTCCCACCTTTCTTGAAGCATTCCTAAGGTAGTGCTTGCCTTGCAGAGCTGGTCTACAAAGGACCCACAGCACAGCCAAACACCAAAGGTCAAGGTAATCATAGCCCTGTGGCAAGCAAAATTGAGCTCCCTTTACAACTTCATGCTGAGTTGTAAAGAGATTTGGCAGCAACAGCAGAAGGAGGAAAGTCTTCAATTGTTCCTCAACAACAGCAGATATCAGCAAAGGGCTCTCACAGCAAGAGGTCTGGATGTGGCCAGCAAGCCAGGACAGTTATAGGAGACCATCTAGGAATTCTCTTTCTGCATCTGCTGGGGAAATCTCAACAGAGTCAGAGCTCCAGCAACAGCAGCACAGCCCAACCCACGGCACCAGGGCACTACAGAGAGGGTTGGCATGGCACCCAGTAAAACCAAGTGCAGGAGGGCAACCTTGGCCACAAACATGTCCAAACTAGGACAACTGTGCCACAGGAAAAACCTTGAGGCCCTATAGCACATGGTTTCCCTTATGCACTCTGTCCCAGCAGCTACTGAACTCCAATAAGAGAGACAGATGTTATGAGAGACTAATTTTGAGCTCCCGCCGGGCTCTGAATAAATAACAAAGGTCATAGCAGAGGTAGACGGACATTAAACAGAGCATTGAGACTGTCCTTGCTCCGACGCCCGAGAGATCTGTTGGACCTCACTTAGCACATCAGGACCCATAGACATCCCAATTTGTCTTCTACGTGATATTTGTTCCGATGCTGCCAGAGAGATCTAATCTGGAGACAGGTGCCCAACAACCTTTACCTGATGGAAAAATGAGGGTTGAACACCTACCTCTTCTTGAGTTTTCAGGGCAGCTCTGCCAGCTTTTGACTGCTGGGGCTGGGGTCTGCAGGCAGGAGTCACTGGCATGTGCCAGGCTGGGGAGGCTGGGCTCTCAGCCAGCCACTAGCACTTGAGAGATGCTATTCAGGCTCTTCTTTTCAATGGTTTTGCTCCACCCCATTGGGCTTGGCAAGAGGAGCTGGGCCTGGCTTGGGAACACAGGGAACAAAGCGCCAGCTGGGCGCTGGGCACGGAGATCAGCAGAGACCAAGGAACACTGAAGTGGTACTTCAAGGTAAGCAGCCCGGCTCCGAGACCCACTGATAAAGGTGTGTGAGATAAAGCGGCTGCTTGGGCTTGGAGGAGGGCACTGAATTTTTGGTAAGACGAGGCAGTGTGAGCCTTGTGTCATCTAGGCTCTATCTCAATGTTAAGGCAAACAAAGAAAAAGTACTTTAACTGGATGAAGCGGCTCCGAGTCACTGTTTATCCACGGAGCACAGCTCCACATAAGCAAATAAAGCCTATGAGACTCCACTAAAGACTGCAGTTTAGTAACCTGGGTTCCTCTTGCCTGCAGCCCCAGTTTAAGCCAAGGTGCTCACGTCTACTAAAACCACCAAAATCCTAACTTGATATCAAGGAAATGGCTTGGAGGTCACCTCAAAAAACAACGTGGAGCACACCAAACACTGCACTAAGGGCTGCTGGAGGTGAAGGCAGGAATGGCCCTCCAGGCCAGACAGACCAGCACTACAGAGAAGAACTAAGACCAGACACCTGACAGCCTCCTCAGGCATGCCAGCCAGGTGGTCACAGCATTTCCTGGGCTCTACTGCTCCAGGCTGTGGCGCTGAAAGGAAAACAGACGTGGGTGCATTCCATGGGCTTCAGTTTGGAGAACACCCAGGAGCAGCTAAGCATCACAGCCTGGAGCTGCTGTAAGGCAGCTTGCACACCTGAAGGCTGCTTTCCATGGAAAGCACTGCCCTAAAAAGAGTGCAAATCAGTGGTGAATAGCCTGATGGGAGCTGTAGCAGTAGCCCTGAGAGAGACATGCTCAGAAGAGCTGTGCTATTCCCATCCCATCATGTCTGCTGCCCTGCTAAGCCCTTCCGCCTCAGTTCTTATTCTGGCCACATTTCCTGAAACCACCTTTCCCCCCTAAAGCCTTTCAATCTCTGTGGTTCCACAGATGACTTCTAATGTCAAAAGAAAACAGTGTGCTGGGTCCAAGTGCCCCAAACCTGAGGTGACACTCATCTCTGATCTTGTGTCTCCATCCTCGCGTGAAGTCTTGAAGTTTGATGGTCACCCTGTACAACCCTAACCCTCTGCTGGACAGAGTTACCAGCACACAGCACAACAATGGCAGGATGCACTAAAGCACGCCATAGGTTTCTACCAAGAAAGCACATTCCTGGCTGTTCACCTTCTGTGGAAGGGGCATCTGGCTGGCTGGACTGATGCGAAGTGCAGCACCACAGAGGGGGGCAGGAGGGGCCATCACCCAAATAAAAAGGAGCAAGTGGACTCCAAAGAGTCAGGGTACCCAGAGACAAAAATCCTGTTCTTTGCTGGTTCACATAGGTGAACATGCTGCTTCATATCTCACTTCTGAATGGGGACAACACACCACATGTATTGCATGAAAAGAAACCATCCAAAGCAGTGGCTGAGGCATTTTCTTTATAGGCATGAAGTTTGCCTGGCCTTCCCAAACACATCACAAGAGCAGAAGAAAAAAAAAACCAATTAGTAGACCATGGCATTCTGAGATAAATTACTAATTAATAACCCAGCTAAGATTACCGCTTAGTATTTCTCCTAATGCAAATCTTTGGCAACTGTACAGGATAATGCTTGTTAAGATATTTCTTCAAGGATCTTCATGCAAAAAGAAATGACCCCTGCTCAGAAAAGCTCCCAAGTACATACTTGTCTTGAAACACATTTACTGAAGTCATCATAAGTACATGGCTAAATTAAAGTGTTTACCCAAAAAGGGACAGACTTGAGCACCGTGCTCTGCTTCAAGCACCAGATGTTTTCCAAGACCATTCTCTGGACTCTGGCTATGTGCAGCAGTTACCAACCTAGCCCCAGTTGGATGCCTCAGGGTAGGGGCAGCAAACACCAAGAAGCTTAATTAAAATTTTTCTTTAATGATGAGAAATAGGTTCCTGCAGTACACTTCATAGCAACCAGTTAAATAAATGATCCTAGACCAGAAAGCTTTTTTCTCTTCCTGGGGAAATGGTTTTGGCAGGCTTGAAACGCATGCCATTTTGTCTGATTCTGCTTCCAAATTTCATTACTTTTGCTTCTCACTGATTCTTCAAAAATACTGCTCTCCCTTCTCAGCAAGAGGATTGAAGATCCCTTGCTGACAGAAGACGTCTTTTACCTGCCTCCACTTTCCTCCAGCTAAAGCCTGTACACCCATCATTTTTCCAAGCACACCTTTCCAGTGTGACTGTTTCCACAGCTGATGTCTCTCTGTGTGGTCAGCATCTTTCTAAATGTACTGTGCCTGAACATCCCAAGCATAGATACAACTAGAGCCAGAGAGTGGTACTGCAGCCTCCTTGCTCTGCAGCGCATCTCCTTTGCATTCTTAGTCCGAGAGGCCAAAAGGTTCTCTTTCAGTCACATCGTGGCCAAATAGATATATATATATCTTCCAGTACTGTGTCATCCTACCTTGTCCTCTCACTTCCCGTTTCCTTCCGGCACAGCTGCCTCCCATGGTGCCCAAACTGTCACAGATGGAGGGGAAAATAAGGTTTGTTCTGTGTTTTTATTTTTAATTTTTAAAAAAAAACTTTAAATAAACACAGTATTTTGGTAAGTGTCAACTGTTACAAGGTGAACTTCAGCTTTCCCATTTATATCAACAAACATTGAAACATCCTAGTTGTGCCATTTTTACGTAGTGGGAATCACCCGAACCTTGTTACCAGATTTGCTGTGGATCATCAGCGTCGGAGCTTGCCTGGCTCTTGGCAAACACAAACACACAATCAACACAACCTTTGTTACCTCCACTGATGTTACAGGGTATTTTGAAAACGTCTCTTGCATTAAAGCACTCAAGTTCTCTCAGAGTAATCTCAAGCAGCTGTATGGTATAGAATCTCCTGCACTCTTATTGGGGCAGGCAACCTACAGACACCAAGGGCAGAAACAAACCCCATTAATGCATGACAGTGGAGAGGCTTCCTAACATTTGTTTTTCAGATTACAGCATGGAAAGACATACACTACACACTACAGATGAGGCAGGAGCCTCTTAAAGTACATTTTGCTTTCTATCAATGGATAAAGTGTAGCCACACTGCCTCATTTCACATGCCACTCAGGCTGTTCTGCGATGCCTCTTGCCTGGCTCTTTCAACACACCCCAAACAGCTCTGAGGAGCAAGTCCAGGAAAGCTCTAGGCAGCATTAGGTTTACATGGCTTAAAATACAACCCAGACAATGCAGAGTAAGGTGAGACAACACTGCTTATTTGAGCAGCACATTGAGCAAAGCCTCCTCCCCCCAAACTGGAGAGCTTTCAGATTCAGTTTGCACTTTGCAATCCACCACCACCACCCTCCGTAGAGCTCCCAGGGAAGCCTGCTGCTCCTTCCCCCAGTCACCCTCACATTTAACACGGGGGAAAGCTGCAAAGTCAGCTGTCCCCTACTTAAGATCATCCAGGCACGCCAACTTATGGCTCCTCCTTGAATCACAGCCTCCTGATGGGGGTACATCACATCTCCTCCCTACACTGCTGGGGCTGGGAACGTACATCCCAGGCCAGCCTCCAGAGGGGACAGTGCCCAGCTGCCCCCAGAGCAAACCTGAGAGCCACACTTAGTCCTCCAGGGCCTGAAACCGGAAAGCACAGGGATGCAGGAGAGTAGCAACTCCTCCACCCTCCCATCCTGGGTGGCTAGCCCCACTCCTGCTGCTGCCCTACCCACCTGTTTATGCCCAAGACTTGCTACAGTAATCCTGCTACAGCTCTGTGACAGAGCAGGCTGGAATTTCCCAACTGGCACCCTGCCCTCTCCTTATGCCACTCGACCGGCATCCCAGTCAGTCTTCAAGAATCCCCACATATGGAAATCGGGTCTCCACTGAGGCTGTGGTGCCAGCCACCAGGCATGGCTGCCAAGGACTGACTGCCAGGTCTGGTGGCAAAGACGTGTCCTGTCAGAGTCAGCGCTGGGAACTCTGGGATCAACTCTGCCACATGCATCTCTGCTGGGCTCCACCTCATGCACTCACACTGGGTGTGTGCGTGTGACTCATTTACTGCAGCTCACCAGAAATCCACAGCCCCAGCAGTGTTTTAGGGTCAACACTTGCTCTCTAAGTGGCACAGGGATACGTATGTGTGACTCCTCAGCGATCTGAGAGAGATCCCTTGCTTGGTGCCTTCTACCGGCAACCCAGTAGGCACTGCAAAGCATCCCAGGGCAGTTAGCCGCTCATTTTAGAGAGTCACACAGATGCTGGCTATACGCCTTCTCCTGAGTCAGGGACCATCTCAACAGGAGGAAGGAGACAGCTACCAAGCTCCAAGTTTTACTCCACTGCTGCCAGCCAGCAGTATTTTAGTCCCTACACGAAACACCTGCAGACCCTCAGGGCTAAGTGTAGCCCAACACAGCCACTTGCATCTCACTCCTTCCTCCTGAATCCTACCTGCTTTCAAGTCTCCTCTCTAATACCAATCTACACATCACAGATTCACAGAACCATTAATGTTGGGAAAGACCTCCAGGATCATTAAGTCCAACTGTTAACCCAACACTGCTGTGTTCACCATTAAATCATGTACCCAGGTGCCACATCCACATGTTTTTTGAATACTTCCAGGGATGGGGATTCCACCATATCTTTGGACATCTTGTTCCAATGCCTGACCACTCTTTCAGTGAAGAAATTCTTCCTAATATCTAACCTTAACTTCCTCTGGTGCAACTTAAAGACATGTCCCTAAGTCCTATCACTTGTTACTCGGGAGAAGACACTGACCCCCATCTGGCTACAATCTGCTTTCGGGTAGGTTCATGTGTCGCCCTCTAGCCTCCTTCTTTCCAGGTTAAACACCGCCAGCTCCCTCAGCCACTCTGCATTAGATTTGTGCTCTGGATCCTTCACCAGTTCCCTTGCCCTTCTCTGGACATGCTCCAGCAGCTCAACATCCTTGCAGTGAGAAGCCCAGCAGGGCTGGTAGGGGTGGGAGGCTCTGGATCGCTTCTCAGGGCCAGGTAAACAAAGCTGGAGCTCAGGAAGCATCCCCTCAGCCATACCCACCAGCTGCCCCTTGATGAGGGGTCACCAATGCCCCTGCATGCCTGAGCTGAACTCACATCCCAGGTCCCACGAAGCCTGTGCTCATCACAGAAAACTCCTCCTAATATAGCATCAGTTGCCTATTTATAACATGATGTTTACTAACACCAAACACACTCCTGTTGGAAGTGGAGGACGAGATGTGTCAAGGGAACATGAGCAAGGGAACTTTCTTCTGTCATGGGAAGATGAGGGGATCGTGGGAGGGTTACTTAGGGATGGGTGCTGCAGCATTGGCTGATCACCTGCAGCTCCCTCACCAGTTCAAGGAGATTCAAGGGCATACTTATTTTTCCACATCAGATCCTTAAGCTCTGGGAACATTCTCCTGTGAAAGTGTGAGATCAGATCCAGCACAAAGGAGTGTGCCAGCATCCCCTTGCAGCCTGCTCCAGGCTTGGGAAGCACCAAGTGCCAGCAGGTGTTCAAGCACCAATTTAACATGAAGGGTCTGAAAACCTCCTGGCAGTTCCTGGGACCCTCTTCCAGCAGCTCAAGAAAACACTGCTGGTTGCTACAGTGCTTTGACAGGGCCTCTTCAGGCAGTGCCCATCTCCAGGGGAACCATGACCCCTCCAGCCAGTGGTCCTCCAGCAGGTGGGTGGGGAAGCAGCCCCCACTGCTCACCCTTGCCCAACCTCCGCTCTGGATAATCACTCTCTTATTCCGTTTGCTCAGTGCCCCTAGAAAGATTTTCAAGGACATCTCACTGCTGAGGCACTAGTGACACCAGTCTTCAGCTGTGGGCAGAGATGAGCACTACAAAGTTTGCTATGGGTCTCAAGGTGGGGGAGGGGAAGGAAAGGGATTGCAACCCCAGCTACCCAAGGCACCATCTCACACTTGGAATACTGTCCAAGAATATGCTCCTGAGCAACAGAAGGCAAGAAATGAGTGCCTCCTACGGCTCCTTGAATTTCACAGACTTTCTCAGGTGTCAAGCTATATCCCATCCTGGGTGGCTGCAAACAGACCCCATGCGATGTTATCGTGTGTGTGCGAACTGCACACACATATGGTGGCAGATCAGATTCTTGAAGCCCCTCCAGGCAAAACAATTGGTGCCACTCCCTGGCTCTTTCTAGAGCCACCACTGCGTTTTCCATTTTTCCCTCCCAGTTGCATCCAGCCATCTCCCGATGCCAGGCTAATTTTCAGAGCCTCACATTTTCCTCTCCATCTTTGAGAAAGCTATTGCTTTCTTGCCCTCAAATAGCCAACACCTCTTCCACCCTACCAAACTCATAATGGACCTCCTGGCTCCCTTCCCCAGATTTGTCTCCTATACCATGGCACTTACCAGCCCCAAATGGGCTGACTAGAATGCATATTTACATTAAGGGGCTGGATCAATTTCTGAGTTTTTAACCTTTTCTAACAGGCAAGGGAGGGTTGGTGCCAAGGGCTTTACCAGAAAGCCTCAGCTGACTTCTGGTGCATGTTCAGCCAAGGCTTGGAGTTCAGAGGCACAAATGGAGCACAGGACATTGTCACACACAGGGTCACACACAGGAACTGCTGGACAACTGCCTAACAAGTTTTGGCTATAAGCCATCCACTCAGCATACCCTTGTGTACCATCCCTTCAGCATGGCTCAGCAGGGGTGCAGATTTCTGCACTCCATGCACTGCCAGAGGTGAAGGCACCAGCAACTCTGCCCATGCCTAGGATGATCCTTTGCTCCCTTCATCCTCCTGGTTCACCCCAGTACCTGCTGCTGGGTCCCCACTCTCTGCCAGCTTCCCACATGTCCATGTGGCAGCTCTTGGCCATCCCCACCCCTGCCCACCCACTCCTCTCAGCACTGATTCACCCGCCCCTAGCACTGACTCACTGCCCGCTGCTCCCGACCACGCAACCAGCCTGCCTCTGGCATCCCCACCACACCGAGACACAGGGTGAGGTGTCAATACTCTGCTTTAGAGTAGCAGTGATGCAGCACGGATCCACAGGAGAATCTGGCTGTGCTGTGCATCGCACCCTGAACAGCTGCATGACTGCAGGCATGCTGCTGATATGCCCCACGCCTCTGTTCATCAGAATCACACACAACTCCTCCCAGGGAGATAACATAGCTAACTTCCAGGCACTGGAAAGACAATCCACTTTCCAGATGATACATACTAGCAGCAAACAAGTATTGGTTGCTGCCTGTACTCTCACCTATAGTCTGCTGAAATCCCTGTTGAGTTACTGGAGTGAAGCAGCGATGGACCTCTGCTGCCATTGTAAAGGTCCAGGAAAAAAACAGGGGGCTGTCACTGCCCTGCTGTCCCTTCTTTTACTGTGGCTTACGAATTTACCCCTCTCCTGGATGAGCAAGACCTGTCTTGTAATTAGCCACAGGATTAAAACCAAAGATGTTTTTGGATGGTTTCCCAGCTGCTTGACAGAGTAACTGCAAGAGCAAAAACTTCACACTGCCCCTGCCAGCTTGGTCAGCTCCAAGCAGCCAGGGAGATGCCCAGGTGGGCAGCAGCACACCTTACAAAGTTTTACCACTGCTAGTTTAATTTTCCATCCAAGGTCAGTGCTTAGGCTCTCCAGGACCAGGTATGCTCCCTGCCCTCCAGGGAGGATGCAGTGCCACCAAGCTGCAAGTTTAACACAAAAAACGAGAAAGAAGGAATAAAACATTCCCCATCCACCTCTAGTCTGAGTCACAGGATCCCACGCCAGCCCCGGCACAGCCTCTCCTGTCTGCAGGCAGCATCCACCTTTGGGTGGAGCAAGGCTGCTCTGCTCAGTGCCCCCAGCTGCTGCTCCCCATCCATGGACTCTTCATTCTACACCTCATACAGCTATTAAGTGTCTCCTCCTCCTATCAGCCACCTGTCTCCACTGTCACATTTTCTCCTTTAGTTCTTTCCTGCCTGGAGAGGTAGGGTTCAAGTTTATGTCAGGGCAAGGCCAGTCCCCAGCCCTGTGGGGGATGTCAACAGGGACAGCACTTATGCCTGACCATTTTTCTTTTCCCCTGGCATTTACAGTCATCAGATTAGGAAAGTGGAAACCACATCTTGACTACTCCCTCTGGTATTTGCTTTGGTACCCCAGTATGGGAAGGAACAGGAGGTTCCACCGCTAGCACCGCAGGCAGCAACATGTACCAGCAGGTCTTCCTCCTAGACCTTTTTTTGCCTCCTCACTTACCAAGCAAAGGGACAGCTGTTCATGTCCCACCATCCCCAACACACACACTTTAGGAAGTACCGGCAGATTAAAAAAAAAATCAAAACAACCCAAGAAACAAAAATCCCGACACCAAACCACTGCTCTCCAGCCACACTTGAGCCTCAAACCCTCCTTGATCCTGAAATCCACCTGGTACAAGACTCCTTCAGGCAAAAAGGGTATTAAAATGTACACCTGTCTAAGTGGGAAGGCAGAGCAGGAATAACAAGGCAGCCAAGCCCTGGCGCTGGGATAGGAGGAGAGGTTGCCAGAGAGCTCTTGGGAGTCTCCAGGGCCAGCTCAGAAAGGAGGAGTTGGTAGAAAGGGCGGGTTTCGCAATCAGAAATGTTTGTTGCAAGTCAAAGGATGCTCGGAAATGCTGGAGTGGGCTTCAAGGCAATTAGAGGATGATCAGGATGACTGACAGGAAGGAAACAAGGGAAGAGACGAGAACACAGGAAAGAGCAGGTGGGCATCTTTGTCCCAGGCCAGACAGGCTCACCACCCTGCAGTAGCTTTTCAGGACTGGGCTGGGAGTTTCCAGCCCACACACCTATTCAGCCACAACACGCAGCTCTACCTGTACCCCTGCTTGGCAGGGTTGGAGTCTACCTTCACCGAACACGTTTAAAAATTCCTTTTCTTGCTCCAAGAAATGCAGTGCAAACAACACAAGACAGAATATATGTGCTGCTGTTCAAATAGGAAAGCCACCTCTGCCTACACTGTTCAAAACCTGCTTTGTTCTCTGTTTACCAGACAGACACTTCCACTCACTCCCATGTATTCTGAAAAGAGGCTCAACAAAACTGCCCACCTCCTCTACATAGATTGCCCCATCTCTTCTCTTCCCCAGATTTGCAAGCTCCATCTAGAGATTCTATTTGATCTTTCACACCCAGCCACCCCCAGAGACATCTGCAAGCACAGCTGTGTCAGACACAGAGGCAAAGACCCAAGCAATCAACATGTCTCCACAGGCATAAGTCTGCTGATGGAGGTGCAGTTATACTGGCAAAACTGCTTCTCAGTGTTTTAAGGTGGTGGAATAAAACCAGGCTTTAGAAGCAGAAGCATTTTTCGCTAAAATAATGTATCGGCAGAGCAATCTAAACAGGCAGTCCTACACATCAAGCAGGCCAGAAGCTGCGGCTGTTTTGGAGGACACATCTAACGCGCCCCAGAGATACGGCCCAGACCACGCTCAAATACTGCCACCATACCATGGTTTTAAACCTTTGATTTGCAAAGGCGCATCCCTCACTCCATACCCTCCAGAGGAAAGCTGAGCTATGGCTCCTACTCCACAAGACTCTCCTGGAGCAACTTTGGCTATTCCACCCTGTACCACTCAACTCCCCAGATAAAAACACAGGCTTACTGGCATTATTCCCTACAAATCAAAGCTGTGCTCTCATCAAATGGAACAAAGCTTTAAAGAAAACAAAATAAAGAAGTGAAATGCTGGGGGTTTTCCCCCCTTTTTGCTTAAAGCACATCAAAGCACTTGCTTTCCCCGACTTGAAACCACAGCCAGGAGCTATCTACTAGTTTTGAAATTCCCCTCCTATCCCAAGCAGTAATAAAACATGAAGACAGAGCACATGAGATACCGGGAGCACTATGCAGCAGGGATTTACAAGGGATACATCCTGTCAGGCACACTGGATCATTTTTATTTTTAACAGCATTACAGTGTTAGTGGGTGAAAGGGAAATTTTGGATGTAGCAAGATTTTAGTGAGCCATCCACTGCGGTATCTCACCCAGTCTCACTTTTGAGGTTTGTTCACTGGACTGAGGAAGAAACATCACCTCATGGACTGGAAACAGGCATAATGACCCTAAATAAACCAGTAGCTCAAAGTGAAAAAGCACTGCATTACAGTGTGGCAGGAACCAGAGGCAAGGGTGATCTTTGGTTTCATTCATCATTTTCACTGGCTAGGGTGCTGAGTTTGGAGAGGTGTTAGGTGCTGGCTGCTCCAAGGTACCTGCTTGGCATAGCAGCTGGGCATCACAAGAGAAGGGATGCTATAAATCACTCAGAGGCCGATGACAGGATGGGACAAGGAGAGGCAAGGAACAATTCCAGAGGCACATGCACTGAAAATGGGTGTAGATTTGTCAGGGCGTCACCTGACATAAGCTGGGGCCAGGTGAGTGCTTTGTTTTACTGGAGCTGTCTCCTCATAAGGTAGAGGAGTCTCAACAAAAGGCCTTAGATACTAAGGAGCGACAAGCACGGGGAACAAGAAACCCAGAGAACAGAGATGTACTGAAAAACTAACAGGAAAAGACCTCCACATGTACAAGAGGAGAAGGCAGAGATGGCTGCACGGCTCTGAAGGTGACCGCAGTCCCAGCATCTCACCACAGGTTTTTTTGCCGCTCTTCATAGCCCGGCATTTCTAACCTACCAAGCTAATGATACACAGTCGTAAGATATGTTATGCTTATACAGGATAACCAAGTCTCACCTTCACCTCTTCCTTGATCAGATAGGCAGATTGATCTCCTTATGTTTCTCACCACAAATCTATCTCTTCAGGCCTCAGACTAAACTAACTTTTCTGCATTCTATTCAATTTTTCAGCAGCCTTTTCTGAGCACCGACACTGGATTTAGACAGTGCATTTTAGTATCAATCTTCCCAGCACCATCTACAGCAGTAGAGTCTCATTCTTAGGGCTACTCATTGCTGCCTTTCCAGGTGTAAAATGTTTCATACAACTGCCAGGCTTGAAGGAGCCTTAACATGCCATCTGTCAAGATTCTTTACTTGAGGCACAGCCAGTTGCAAGTCATCCAGATCTACAGACTTTCAGCTAATTTCTTCTAAAACTAACATATACACCCCAACCCCCCCAAAAGCCCTTCAAGATAGCCTCCATTTCTGCTTTGCCATCCCAACTGATATTACAGGGAACCATAAAGTCTGAACTCCCCAATTACAGGTAAAGTGACTTCCTGCCCCATCTTCATGACAACTACAGTCTTCTAAAAAAGTACATTGCTGTACATTCTTAAAGATCATGAAGTTCCCTCTTCCACCTTTTCTTACTCAGGCTACACAGCCCTTCTCACAGTTCTTCTCATCCTTCCTCCCACACCCTGTTTCTAAAGACCTTAATTTCTATTGCTTTGCTGGATAGTCTCTTGTTTGCGCATATCCTTCTCCAAGAGTTGCATCTATATCTGAGCCTGGCCCTTCAGCAACACCTCATCTCTGCTGAGGAGAGCACTAATTGCTTCCTGCACCTTAGAGGTGTCACTCCTCACACAGCCTGGCACAAGGCTTTGCAGAGCACTAATTGCTTCCCGCAACTTAGAGGTGTTGTTCCCTACACAGCCTGGCACAAGGTTTTCTTTGCGTTTTTCAGCTCCCCAGAAGAGCACTAATCCTACTCCCAAACTCTGGCAATACCAACATCTTCCCCTGCCTGCCTAGCTAGGGTCTCCTTATCAGATAGAAACCCTTTTGAATACAGCTTTCCCATTAGTTGAGGGTCCACACGGGGCATGCTTCCTTATCGCCTACCCCTTCCTCATTTGTTTACAAGGCTTACACCTGGGTCACTGACACAGGCCGACTTAGGATCTATTACATCCGTCGCCCCCGCTCAGCTACGAGGCAGGCCATCCTCTAAGGCAGGGGTGTTGACCAACTTGATGCACTACGTTCCAGACAAATGCATGCTGGTGATTTTTAACTGGCATATTCTCCCACCTCCATAACAGAATAAACACTAACTGTTTATTCTAGCTTATTTAGACAGGCTGGATGTAGTCCCAATCTTTTCCCCAGTATTTCAAGGCATCAAATTTCGGAATGTCCCTTCAGCAGATGTTTTCTCTGGTGGCTGCTCACCATGCAAAAGTTGCCTTAGTCTGTAAGTACTTTCAGGAAATTTCATAAGGCTTTGCTCATATGACCACATCTAATTTACCAAAATAGTCTTGTCACCTATTCTGATTTGTGCTTGCATTTGCTTTTTAAAATTAACTCATCGCTCTTGATCTTCTTTGCAAGGTGAAGACAGAGTTCTTACTGTCACATTTTATTTGTTCCTCTTTTCCATGCCTGCAGGAGCTAAGTCCTTCTATCCAATAGCTGCATCAGCTCCTTCTGCCCTAGCTGGGAGTTCACACCAAGTTTCGCATCCACCGCAAACCCAGTTCCTTCCTCCCAGATTTGTAACTTTGTGACTAATGCCAACTCAAGCTGCCTTTTCTGTGTTGTGAGTAATAGCGAGTCCTTGGGCAGTGACCGCAGCTCAACGGACACACAACAATAATTCATTTCCAGGTCTATGCCTCAAGCATGGAGCTAGAGCCCAGGAAAACCAAACCACCCACTTGTGTACGCAGACATCCTCAAGATGGCAGCTTTACCAGCATCACCTGAGAGCCTCCAAAACTCAACAGCTTCACATAAAGGAAGTGTAGACCATAAGCACAGAGAGATGAAGGATTAATTCCTTTCAAGATCTTCCTTGGGACCCAAAGGTAATAAATTTTTGTCTCAAGAGCACAACTCTCCTGAGGCCATCTTCAAAGACCCTCCCCAGTCTGTGTCATTGCCAGGTGCTCTCTGCCCTCGAGCAGAAAACATCAGATGTGATAATTTCAAGCAGAAGACGAGGCCTGCTGCCATCTGAGTTTCCTCTAAGTACAAGATCATGCCAAGATTGTCTCTGACTTTGAATGGACCTGAAACAAAGTCTACTAAAGGCCACTGTTAAACCGGCAAAAGCAGGGCCAGGCCAGCGCACAACTCTCCTACCAAATGCGCTCTAGTGCAAAATTGCACTTGTAAGAATAGCACTCTCCCCCGACTCATCAGCAACGCATCAGGAGACAGGTGGATGATTTAAGCGAGCCCATCAGAACAGTTCTTCCCCGCGGGTCAACAGGAGAAAGCACAACACCTCCGCACAGGCAACACCACGTGGCAACAGAGCCAGAGGTCACATCACTGGTGGCAGCTAGCTGTCTGCAGAGTGATGCTTTGCACTAAGCTGGCAACAGAGACCTGCACAGAAACCTGAGAGAATATTGCTTGGGAAGGGGGTGTGAAAGCAAGCAGCTTCTCTGCACAAAAAATTCTAGGGGTGGAGAGGCAATGAGCAAAGCCAAGGAAGGGATATGAGTAGCTCTAGGAGCATACAGTCCTTCAAGGGAGTGAGAGGGAACAGACATACAGGAAAGGTCTGCAGCAGCCACTCTTCCAGACAGAGAAAGGTAGGGACGTTTTTCAGCTTTCTGCTCAGAGGTAGCATGGCTGTGGTGGTTCAGAAAAGCAACAGCAGAACACATTGAGAACAGGCAGCATGAATCCTGCCTGTGACTGCTTGCTCCTGTGCTGATGTAATGTATCGCCTTTCTAATACACAGTCCTTTAAGGGATCCAGCCCTTTCTTTAATGCAACAGCACAAACAGCCAACAGAAATGAGAATCTTCAAAACCTTGCTTTAAGCCAGACCTGTACTACCAACAGTCAATTTCTCTGGGGAAAAACAGCACGCATAAAAGAAGACCTCTCTCTCTTCCCAGCACAATAACCATGTGGGCAGAGGCTGCTGGCATCAATAGTTAGACCAAAGCACATCAAGAACAGGAGACCTCGCTCAGATGAAGTGGGCTTTGCCAGCAGGATGTCTATCTTGCCCATATAAACTGTGTAGCCACTACAAGAGTTTGGCCTGACAAGACCATTGGGATACTGGGAAACTGTTTCCATCCCCCAACCTGGCTTTATGAAGGAGGGAAGCAAGGGAGGTGAAAACAGAAAAAGGAGAATGGCAGGCAGGCAATTTCAACATGCAAGAGCCATGGGGAGAACAGAAGCCTTTCCAAGACTGCTTAGCATCATGTGCAAGGAACACATAGGGAGCATGCAAACATAACCCTGTAAAGGGCAGTGAGCGCTGTGCAGAGAAACATGGAGGAAAGGGCTCTGCATCTCTCATAGCAAGCCAGCCTCAGACTTCCTGCAGCTAATCTGTATTTGGAGCAGAGGGCAGACACCCAGCTCCATGCTGGAAGGACATGAAATGAGAAGGCAGTGCCAACCACAGGCCTGCAGGCTCAGAGAAAAGCCATTTTATACCGCAAGCCTTTGCTCTACAAGCTTGGCAGTGACCACAAATCTCACCCTCTCTCTGTTGCAGAATGCATACGTACATATGCATTTCTTTCTTGTTCCTTGATTTTTATTCTTCTCCTTTTAACCAACTTTCTAGGCAATGCCCCCCAACTCACTACGCTGGACAAGCCAGAATGCTTCTGACAGATGAAGGCTGCAGGCAGAGAGGTGCCTCCTGAGAAGGCCGTGCTCAAGGCAGGTCCTGCACACATCAACTTATGGGTAGGAAGCTGAGGAGTCCTTCCCAGCAAGAGCCTGAGCTGTACAGGGCACAGGAAAGAGGCCAAGGACCGAAGTTCCAGGCAGCAGGCGCTCCCACAACGAACACAGAGCTACCTTCAGATAGGCCAGCTGCTCCACGGGGCAGTCCTCTGGAGCTAGAGCATCAGGACCAGCCACACACTTGTTAAGAGCAGAGTGGCAGAGGGACACAGGGACTCCTACCTCTCTCCCTTTCTGGAAACCTGCATTTCAGTTTCCAGCTCAGCCTGCAAGCAAGCTCAAAGCTCCCCAGGTTCATTTCCAGAGCCAAGAGGAAGAAGAGACAATCGTGTTGAGATCAGACATGGTCAAACCTCCCTCTGACTCATTCAGTATCTCAGAGGCCATGGCCCATTCAAGGCTAAGCCATTCCCTGTTCCCCCTCCCCAAACAGCTCCTGAGCCATCAAGAAAGACCTGAGACCCTGCAGAGCCAGTTCAGGCAGCAGGAAATCTACCCCTTTGCTTTGAGGCTCCAAGCAGGGCCTCTGCCTCCTTGTGTGAGAGGCAGCATGGAGAACAGGCAGTAGGCTGGCACACTGGCCATTTTCTGCAGGAGCTGCTGGATTGGGCGGTGGGGGGGGGACATCTGTAGGGCTCAACACTGTGGGCTACCCAGCAAGCTCTCAGTGGCAGGAGGAGGCAGGGAAGGAGCAGCCTGAGAGACTGTCACCAAGAATTGCTTGGTTCCCATCCTCTGGAAAGCAGCTGCTAAATTAAAAAAGCCTTTATGGTCCTGTCATTCAAGGACATGGAGACAAACTCCATTTTCCAAACATTCCCATCATCTTGTCTCATCAGTACACCACAAAAAGCCCCGGAGAAGATCCGGCCCCAGCCTCCAGCAAGCCTTATCATCCTTGCCCATCCCTACCCACGGCAGAGCTCTCAGATGCTTTGATATGCAAATCAGCCACAGGATCCATAACCAGCGCTGTCGGCAATTAACAGCGCACTCGGAGTATCCTACACCCAGTGCCTCCTCCCTCCCCAAGCACCGCACGGCTGCGCAGGCTTCACGTCAGACGACACATGTCCCAGCTGTCTTTCGTGGGAGCAGGAGGTGCTGCCTGCAGATCCTTGGATCTTGGACCAGCATACAGCCTCACCCTGGCCACTAGGACGGAGATGGGGCGTTCACAGAAAGGATGCAGGCTGGGGTTGCACCTCGGTGTGGATGGGAGGGGCGGCAGAGGAGCTGCCGGCAGGATGCTGCGGGGCTCCCAGTGACCGGAGGCTTATGCAAAGTGTAATTAGCAACAGACTAAAAACAGGGCCTGGGCACTGCAAGCTCTCAGACTTTTATTGCAAACCTCAGGCTACCTGGGATTTTCTGGAAATTCTAGTTCCCAGAATGAAGAGATTTCATGAACATTTTGCTTCCACATAAACAATATAAAAACCCCTCCAAGCAAGTTCCTAGCCCGCTTTATTACTGCAGAAAGCGGAAAAATATAACCAAGGATATTTTAAGCCCAGAAAGAAAAAAAAAAATTAAACCCCCAAGCAAACTAGAAGCAAAGCACGCTCAGGATTTCTCTTTTCTTGGCTCAACTCATGGCTTCAGAACAATTCAGGATAGTTGCACTGCGCTCCGGTCAAAGGGCAAGAAAATGGAGCATTGCAAAGCCTTGTGGCGATGCCTTCTTGACATGAAAACTGACACCCTCAGAAAATACAGTAGCTTCAGTTCCTTCCAAGGTTACCAAAGACAGGAACAGACAAAAATAGAGCAAACTTAGTGCAACAAAACATACTCGTGAGCCAAACCAGAGCCTCTTCCCAACCCCCTCAAAGGCATCTTCTTTCATGTTTATTTTGCTCTTATGGTATCCAGGTAAAGACTGCAAAATGGACTTCTCTCCCCATAAAGATAGAGTACTCCTACTATTAAAAGGCTCGAGATGAAAAAAGCCCTCCTCGGTAGATACCAGCTAATTGCAGTCATTAGAGGTAATGCTTTGCTATTTCTGGTTGAATGGAGCCCTCCTCGAGTCAGCTACAAGCTGAGTGGTCAGCTCTGTGCTCTCTCAGAAGCATTAAGAGAATTAAAAGCTATTAGGGACCGTACAGTGCGATTGGTTGGAGGGGAGGGGTACTGGTCCCTGCCACGCACTTGCAAAGGCTCTGTCCCACACTCAGCTGGGGCATCGGCAGCACCACCCAAGAGGGACCTGAGCCATGCAACTCTTCAGTGGCTTTGTGACCACTGCTTATCAGATGCTCCTGCCCCACAGCCCATGGCCTTCAGTGTGTGCTTACTCCCGAGAATGACACCACGGAGCAGGACACTTTCACAGTAACAGACAAAGCCAGGAAAGAGAGGACTCCTCGAGGACTACGCACAACTAAATTAGCCACCTTGAGCACATACCGATAAGCCTTTTGTTTCTAACTTCTACTATCGAGAGGAGCAAGGGAGGGAGGTGCCCAGAACCTCAAATTGCCAAAACACCTGCTCTCCATCCACCTGAGAGCTACCAAACCTGCTGAGAACACCGGGCTGACTGCAGCCACATTGCAGATTTTTGGCGTGATGCCTCCTCCAGCAGGTAGCTACATAAAGGGTGCACTCTACGGCAGGACGAAAAAACATGGTTTGCTGATTTGGAGGAGCTGGCGACCGAGACACTCCCCAAATGGGACTGCCTGGCTACCTGGCCACAGACGTGAACCATATCCGATTGCCCTTTGTCAAGTATTCCAGGGGAGGAGAAGCAGGGTAATATCAGAAACCTGCTCGCTACTCCCACCACCCCTAGAACATCCCTCCTGCCTCCCTGCTGCTCTCACCACAGCGGTGCCTGCAGGAGCGGCGGGGGGCGGGCAGGCAGGTCTCCGAGCCCGAGCACGCACAAAAGCGTCGACCGCAGAAGAGACGGGCGCGCCGCGGGCAGGGGTCCGGCGACCCCCGAAGTGCACAAACCCCGTTACTCAGCAGCAGCCGAGGGGAGGCACAATAAAGGACAGGCGCCCGGAGAAGAGAAAGAAGCCCCGGGAGGCCTGGGGGCGGCGAGCGGCCGAGGCCGCTCCACGGGCGCCGCGCCGGGCGCGCCCCCCGCCCCGCTCCGC
>VZTD01003876.1:848514-871920 GCA_013397725.1 Rhagologus leucostigma | reverse complement strand
GACGGGACGGGACGGGACGGGACGGGACGGGACGGGACGGGACGGGACGGGACGGGACGCTGCGCTGCGAGTGCCGCGCGGCGTAGCGTAGCTCTATACCGCAGCGCCCAGCAGGGCTGGTGCCCGGCCTTGCCCCGCCGCCGAGCCAGCCTGCTCCCGGCGTGCTGGCTTTTTCCTGGGCCCCACGGCCGAGCGGCTCGGGGCGCGGACGGCCCCTCTCAGCCCCCGGGCGCTGGGGATGTGCCGCTGCCGTGCTCGCCTGTGGGCGCCGGGGCTGGCCGGGCCCTCCCTGCCCCCGGGTCCCGGCCTGGCCGCCTGTCCCTTGGAGGGAGCCGCTTGCAGGTGTTCCTGGTGCTCTGTGCACAGGGCTTGGAACGTGTCAACCCTGAGCATGAGCTGCTGCTCTAGAGGGACGGAGAAACGCTGTCCCCGAAGATGCGCGGGGCGAGTTTGAGTGGCACTTGAGTGGCACGCAGCGGGGCGGAGGGCGGTGACATCACGCGAATGCAGCTGGGAGCCGAAGCCTTTGTGTCGCTTGCACACTGTGCTCGCACTGGACTGCAGTCCGTGCCTCTGCAGTGTGGCCTGGGAGAGAGGGAAAGCACTCTTCTGAAGTTCCTGCATGTTCAGAGAGTTTCTTTGCTCAGAATTCGTGTGGGGCTGCGATGCTGGGATTAGGGCTTTTGTGGGTATGAGTAGTCACGCAGCAAAGTTAGACCGGAATTCCTGTGTCCTGACAAGTGTGGCATTTACTCACGTGTGTCATGGGGACTCGGGAAGTGTGGGCGCTAGTCTGTGCTTTCCTGGTTATTCTCCAGAAAGCCCTTCTGGAGGTCTAGTGAGTAAGGGGAGGCAATTGGGGGAAAAGACAGTATGACATATTTCCTAAAAGCATGAATAACTTAATCTTTGTAGTAAAAACAGGTAAGCAAGCCAGCCTTTTTAACAGCAGGACACAGATGCTCATCTGAGCTCTGTTGTCTTGTCTGGTTCCAGAGCTCTCCAGGCTTGCCTAAGAGGGTCTTGTTTGGAAGGAGAGAGACTGAGTTAAGGGAAGTTTCTGAGCAAGAAGGGAGGCTTATGCCACCAAAGCTGCAGGTAGCTCTGTACTGCCTTGTGGTGCGAGCATGCCTTTGTCTCCAGGTCATGTTTCTCTTAAGCCTGAATTCTGACAGCATTAGGTGTCCTTTTCTGGTATAGCTTTATTAGGAAGGCCTAGAGTCACTGTTGTTTTTTGTTCTGTGAACAACTAGCCTAGGTCAGTTGTTCCTGACTTTTTTTCGTGGTCGAGACACAGCTACACACCTTCTCTTCCTTCTTGTTTGTGTTTTACTTGCCACAGCTCCCCCCAGCGTGGTTACTGCTGTCTGGGTTGTGATTGCACCTTACTGGTTGGGGCCTGGCCACCGAGGTTGGGGCTGGGAACCAAATCTGATCTTGTGGCTTTCCACCATTGTTCTGTTCTTGAGACCTCAATACTTCTAAAACCAGTAAAGAGACATTTGAGACATGATAGCAGTGTAAATTTACAGGCGATTCTCTGAATTCACATATAATTCCCAAAAGGCAGAGACAGAGGAGGGACCTTTCTTTGCTTCACCTCAAACCCCACAGACCCACCGGAGAGAACTTTTGAGGATAATCCAGTACCTGCTCTACTGCTCATTTCGTTTGACTTCACACAGATAGTTGTCCTCTCCGTAGCTTAATTTTCTTCTGGTGCACTGGGAATAGCCCCTCCCTATTTTAGTGCTGTGAATATGAATGTATAGGATGATTTTAGGTGTTGGGATATTAGAACAATAAGTACCATAAGTACTTTAGAGTTGTGACTTCTGGGTACTTAAAATGTCAAAAGTAAGTTTTATTTTAAAGGTATGCAGCTCTTTTGTTATCTGCCATTCCTGATTGTGGTCTGGAAAATGAAGTTATGTGTTTTGCTTCAAAATTGTTAACAGATGTACCTGTAATGAGTTTCTGTTGGTAACTTGGATCAGTAAATGTCATGTTTAATAGCTAATCCTATTCATAAACAGAGTTAAGAAAGACTTAATTCCTCTTTGTGGATCCTGGCCTTTTCGTCTGTCACTGATGTAAAACCAATTATGTCTTGGTAATGAATATCTTGAGTATTTTTAACACACACAGCCCTTAATCACATTGTTTCCTTTATGAGGAGAGCTGTGAATGGATTGAGTCCCGTAGTTCACAGTTGGCTCCTGCAGCTCACTGTGGCAGACGGTCTATAAATAGACCTGCAGTGGCAGAGTTGGGGTTTAGGCATTTGCGTTGCGTGTACTGTCTTGGGTTTATTTCCTGTGTTTTAATGATGGATGACAGATGCAGTTCAAATCTTTATGGTGCCTGGAGCATGCCTGTTTTGATCTTTTAAAAGAATAAAGGTGATGTTGGTCCCCACAGTTCGACTGTGCGGATCAGGTCACTACTATAAAAGTGAAGAATGTTTTTACCTGGTTTCTTGTTTCTTTGGCTTTGACAGCAGGCTTTGGGTAGTTGGCCTCAGAATTTGCTTTGCAACACCCATTGGTGTTGCGTGAGGCCTGTCTGTGTGGATGAGTTGCTAACAGAAAGAGGGAAAAGGAATAGCTGAATGATTATGGAATTACAGATCTTGGGAATATAGGGAGCAGGGGTTAGTTCCAAAACTTGTGATTGAAAACAAAAGTAATACTGGATTGCTACGTAGCAGCACTCTTTAAAATTACATTTACTCTAGGATGCAGGCAAGGTAAGAATGGTACCTTGGCTGTTGTTTAGGGTATACACCACTGATAAGAACTTGGTCGGAGCTGTTGCACTGGCTTCTGGAGTGCTGAGATGCAGACTTTTTCAGTGCTCCCGTGGCTGTATTAGTAGTGTAGATTCACGCGGACCATTCTTGTGAAGCACACCACTGTTTTTGCTGAAATGACAAGAGATCCTTTTCTTGTCCAAATCTCCTGGTGTTTCTTTGGAGATACTGTCACCACAGAAGTCTGGGTTGGCAGTGCAAGAAGTCCCACTCTTGTGTTGTGCCACATTCCGTTGCAGCAGTCTTCACGTGCCTTCAGGTTGAGCTGGATCAAGAAACTGAGCTAGCTGAAAACTGTGACTGATTTACATAAGTGCTAAAGCCAGCATAAGGGAGATGATGGAAGTGTGTGTTGGGGGGACACAGGGCTTCCTTTCTTGGTACTGTGTGCCCTGATGTCCATTCAAAGTGAGTACATAGTCCTGTCCTCCTTATCTGGCAGATGTCCTTGCTTTGTATCAGTTTCCTGAGGTAGTCTACTTATGTGTTGGCATGCATTTGATGAAAATGTATTTTTTTGTATTTCCCAATTTTATTAGCTGGGATAAAATTTTCCAGAATTTCTCCATTCAAAAGCTGCTCAAGACTGCAGTAAATATAAGTTAGTTCTTTAATATCAAGGAAAACCAGTGAAGGTGGTAGCTATAGCACTTGAAAATAGTGCAGTGGGTAAATAACTTCCAGACATTTATAACTGGTGAAGAGTTTCTTTGTTGTGCAGTGTTGGAATTTGATACCGGTCTTTTGCATTGAATGGGGTAAGGCTGAAGGGCCCTTGAGAAGAGTGTTTGCAGTAGAAGTTTACTGCATGCTCAGAAGTAATTCAGTGAAGTATAAATAGGGTCATTTTAGTGAATATTTGATGAACAAATTCCTCACCCTTTTCTGAATCTTACTTTGAGCTCTTGTCTGAGGTCTGTGATAACTTTTAACAGATATGTAGAGAAGGGCAAAGTGGTTCTGTGACTGTGATTTTCATGAGATAGAGCCACTACTAGAAATTAGGGGCAGCAGGGTAGAAACAGCCAGAGATTCCTCTACATGGTTCTTTATTGCTGCTTTGGTGCAGCTATGAGTGGTCAGTGTTATATCAATAGTTGCCTTTGTGTTAGGCCTCTCATTTTAGGATAGTGTCTGTTTAAATACTGCTCTTGCCTAGCATGAAAAACTTGGAAATTAATCCTGCTTGAGTAGGAGATTGGACTAGATGACCTCCAAAAGTCCCTTCAAAGATAAATCCTTGGTCAGGAGTGTATTAGTGACTAAGTACTAAGCAAGTGGTGGTGTTTTGCCTGTCCAGGGTACTTTGGAGTGCACTCCTGCCTGTATCAGTTGGGCAGTACCAACGGCAGACTTCTGGGAATTCCTACAAATTTTTATGTGCCTGAAGCTTATGGCATTACTCTTCCCATACACCTCTGAGCACTGAAACCTGATGACCTGGGGAGAGCTACCTTCAGAGGCAAACTTGGATCATATGCATTCCCTGTGCCTAAGTGCAGCTTCCTCTGAGCCTTTTTAAGGTCCACTGGTGTGAGGCAACCTGTGCTGGGAAGGAGAAAAGTGTCGGGGACACTGGGACTGGCAGCTGTCGTCAATTTATAGCGGCTCTTCAATTTGGCACCAACTCGGAGTGTTCCTGTGGCAGCACCGAGCATGGCAGAGTGAATGGCTTCTGTGCCCTTCGAAATTTAGTTGTTTAGTAATTAGCAACTCCACAGAGGGAAGCTGAGGGCAGGAGAGATGAAGTTCACAGCCACAGAGGGATCAAATTAGGACTGGGTTTGGTTGAGGAGCACCTGGAGACAGACCCAGACTATTGGCTGTTCCTTTCTAGAAAGGAAACTGGCATGTTACAGTAGCTGAAGTTGTGATTCACTCTTTGTGAACACTCTTGCACCCGTGAATGCTGTTCTTCATGCCATAGATGCATTCTTATTTTCCCTCCACCCTGAACCTTCCTGCTAATTGGAAGCATCCCACCTGTTTACTCAGTTGTTAACAGGATGCTTCATACCAAATAATCAATCATGCGAAATTTCTTAGCTTGTGACACATCTTCATGTGCTGAGGAATAGTTCTTAGCTAAGAAGGGGATACTGAGTCATCTGGAAGAATAAACAGTCCTTGGACACTTAATGCTGTTGATGCTTCTGCTGGTAGTTTTGTAACTTCAAACCTTCACTGCTGCCATGGGGTAGAAACAAACAGCGACTTCTCCCAGGAGCGATGAGTGAGTTCATAGTTTAGGCAGCACTTAAGCACATTTTAGATGTGCTTTAAGCACATCTGGCTATGCTGGTCCTGACGTTGCTGTTCCTTTGGCACTTGTGCCTGCCTTGTGAGCCTGCAGACCTCTCCTATTGGTCTTACGTAGTGGTGAGGATGGGCAGACTCACCTTCTCCAGCCACCAAGGCTCTCATTCCTGCTTGGGAAAATAGAGATGGGGGTGACGGTGGCATGTGGACTCCCCAAGAAGTGTCCATCAAAGACAACAGAGAGACCAACTTGCTGCTGCTTGTTTGGATTTTGTAGAGGGATCCAAAGGCTCATTGTGATTCTGGAGGAAGTAGGAGCATTATTACCCACTGAGTTTGAATTTCACATGGAGACAGCACACCCACATGCAGAACAGGACACAGGCAGATGGTGGGCTTAAAGCAAGTCAACATAGTTGGACTTGCTTAGAAATCTGAGCAGCAGCAAGGCCAGGTATAGGACCTTGATTGCCAGCAGCACTGTAAATGCCATAGGGCCTTCCTGTCATTAGGATCACACAGCTAGGTAAGGAGATGTGGCATAAACACAGCAGTTTTGAAGTCTCAGAGAGGAGACAGTGCGGGCAAGCCCTCAACTCATTTGATGATCATCTACCCCAGAGAAAAGTGTTGGGTTTTTTGTTTGTTTGTTTGTTGTTTTGGGTTTTTTTGTTGTTTTTTTCTTTTTTGTAAATAAATGTAAGCTTTGGTTGTTGCTGTTCTCTTCCAAACCTGCCTGTATGACAGAGTTGGTTTGCCACCAGTGCTTTGCTCAGGTAGCACTGCTCAAAACTGCTGTGGTGCACATGTCCTGTGCTTCTCATTGTGCTCTCAGGTAACACTTGCTCTGTAGAACAACTGCAAACCCTAAAACTTACATACCTCCCCAAGTAAGTAAACACATTGGAGAAAAAAAATAATAAAAGAGGGAGTAGAGATTTAGGCTGGGCTTTACTTGGTTGTAACAAGAGCTGCGGCATTGTCTATCGGAAGGCTCTGTAGGTATTATTTTCTCCCTAGAGAATTTCAGTCAGCTTTGTTTTTAAAATAAAAGTTAAAAAAATGGCTTTACAATGTATTACTGTAGTTTGGCCCAAAACTCATCAGAGCTGTCAGAGAGAGAGAGATGAGGGCAATGGATTTTTAGTGTTTGCTTTAGAAAAGAGAGAAGCAGAGCACGTGTTGGTTACGCTGCCAAGGTCACAGCAAGCAGTGTCACATGGCAGTAGTTGCAGTCAGGTGGAAAGTCTTAGCTGTACCTGAGCTGGCCTGAAAAAGGACTGGCTCTAGGTCTGTGTTGTTTCCTCCTTTCAGTTGGATCTGGTGGTATAAGCACCTGGGTCATCATTCCCTAATGATGCTTGGGAAAGTGATCTGGGTTCAGATAAGCCTTTGTGACTGCGCATGCAAGTTGGTCCCCGTCAGTCTGACAGAATGAGGTTAGGGAACCGCCATAGACGTAGGCAGGGAAGAGGGTGTGGTTCTCAGTCGGAGGTTACCCTTGTAACCCAGCTCTGCTGCAGTCAGGGTGGTGTACTGTGTACAGCAGCGTTGAGCCAGTACTGTAAAGTTACAGGGAACTCCTTGGGCAGCCTGAAAGGGCAAGATTGGCAGCGGTGTAACTGTGGTCTCTAAACAGGCTGCTTGACACCTTTGTGTGCTAAGGAGAGCGAGCTCTCACCAATGGAGCTCTGACTTGTTTCTTGTCTGGCAAATTGTTTCCTGAAGCTGTGATGCCAGTCTGTAGATTATTTGGCTTTTTGCTTGGTTTTGTAGGTAACCTTGGTAGCTTTTACAGGTAACCATGGTGGCTTTTACTGGGCAGTGCAGCCTCTAAACCAGTTCATATCTGAAATTCTCAAACCTGCTTCTTGTTATGTGATTCACAGTGCACACAGAAGGGCCCTTACATCTGTGTGAAGGAAACTGCAATGCAGTGATACTGAATCCATCTTTGTAGTATACGTGTCTGAATTACATTGCCTCCTGAATTCAGGCAGGGGTTGTAGATCTGCTTTATAGTGTGCTGCAGATGATGTTACCACTCTGTGTCCTGTGGATTCTAGCATTTAAGTACTTGCTGAGGTCCTAGTGTGTGATTCATGTAAAGGAAAGACAGCAAACCAAATTCTGTCCATTTTCCAGAGTTAATAATTATTTTGTTTCTTATGCAGGGTTGGTTGCCAAATGGCTCTCTTGAATAGACGATTTGGTTTATCTTTAACCCATCTAAGCAGTGCAGTGATCCAACGACAGTTCAGGTAACTTTCAAATTTTGCTTTTGTTTTCTTCAGAATGTTTCATGATTGAAAGAGATGCTGTTAAGTAGATCAAGAATAAGATACAGCATTTGTAATTCAAAAGGATAATATAATAAAAAAAAAAATCTCACAGTTGTCCTTTCATAGGTTGAAAAGTGAGCCCAGACACTCCATTTGCAGGTTCCTGGCAGTCTGAACTCTGCATTGTCATAGGTCTGTAAGTAGGCTTTTAGGCCTTTGACAACAATGCATGGGCCTGCAAGTAGAAGCTGAAAGTGTCTGTGTTTCTCATGCAAGTGCAAAAAAACCAAGTCAGCCCCTGCTGATGCAGAGGCAATTACAATGCTTAAAATTATTCAAGAGTTTATCATTTAAGTTATTTAGAATAAAAATAATCTGAAAAATTGCTTTCTCATACTTTAACAGTGTCTATTTTGTTATTTTTCTTTTGTTTCTTGTTCCAGGCTCTAGGCATTTAAAGTTTTAAATTTATGGGCTTCGTATTTTACAAAGCCTTGCACAAAGCTTAGAGCTTAGTCTCACAGTACACTCTGCCAATATGTGGAATCTCTATAACTCTTTGAAGGGTCAGGGCTTCAGTTTAAAGGATGAGAATAGTCAGTCTCAGGACTGCGGTCTAGAGAGGGGATTAAGACAATGCTCAGGGCTAGGTTGTGTGATAGTCCTGGGAGTTCTCTTGAGGAGGTATCCAGGTCGTCCTGGCTTTCTCTGTAAGTGGGCTGTATGAGAGCATTGGCCAGTACACATTTAAAGCATATACAAGTGACAACAAGAGGGAGGTGAAGTCCAGTCCGTAGAGGTGAGCAGGACTTCAAAAGTCTTAATGGGGAGACCTTTTCTTTGTGGGGTATTGCTCCAAGACTGTGGCAGAAATGAATTAAAAACGGAAAGAAAAAGTTCTCCCAGTGCAGTTATTCTTGTCTAGTGGTTCCTGGACAGTCACATGTATATCTGTTTGCTACTGCTGTATTGTACACTTGGTCCCACCAAGGTTTTCCCTGCTCCTTCCTGTGACAACACTTCCCTTTTTTCAGCCTCCTCCCTTCTGCCTTCCCTGTTGTGCAGCCACAGATGGCAGGCAGAGGAGAGACAGTGTGGTGTACCGCAGTCCCTGCCAGAGGATGGGATGGGAGGGGGTGGCTGCTTGCAGAGATTGGTGACTTCTGAGAGAGAGAGGAAAGCTAAAGTAGGCCTCTGCTGTGGGAAACAGGTCTTGAAAGGCAGTGCTTGACCTCTGGAGCAGTTGGACTAATGCAGACTGACTCCACCGGCCTTCCTTCACCTCGTGTAAAAATACCTGCTTCAACTGATGTCCATCCACACCACATTTGGTGTGCACGCTTATCTTTTAGGTAACTTTGCAAATACAGGCCCTTCTTCAAGAAGGGATGATGGTCCCTATTTACTTTACATGCTTCTGCTCTGAAAAACAAGATGAATGGTTAGGTTGCTTCCATGTGCTGTCACTGAGTAGTTCAGCTGGCAGCAGGTTGGCATTCCTGCAGCTCTGGCCAGCATGTTTCTAGTACCTCACAGCAAAGCAGTTTAGCAGCAGAAATGATCTTCCTGCTTTTCCAGTGGTCTGTGTTTGGGTGTCCTTTGAAGACAAGCAACAAATCACTTGAGTTTGAGCTCACTGAATAAAGGAATAATGGTTTCTGTAAGGGAATATGTTCCTGCTGTTCCCAAGTATATTCAGAGTCAGACCTAACAACTTAGTATTGTGCAGTTTATTTATGTTGTTTCTTACTCCCACAAAGCAAATATACAGAAGAGACTGTCTCTCTCTGGATTCCTTCCGCATGGGGAAGGTGGTGGTCTCTTAGATTCTAGCTGGGGACAGCTTAGCACAGCCACAGCAGAACCTCAGAGGTCTTACTGAGAGCAGAATAAACTGAGAGACTCACAGACTTCACTGAAAGGAAGGTTCGTCGTCAAAGTCCTTATTGCTGGGGACTGTGTGCAAGATTGAAAGAGCTTGACTTGAGTCTTAGCTTCCTGCAGGCTGTTTGAAACAGAAGCGAGCGCTTTTTTTTGCTTGTAGATTGAAGTTGGATCATCTGCATTTGCTAAAAAAGCCCATGGAATGCAAGCCACTCTTCACGCCATCCTTTAGCTGTGTTTCGGAGTAGAAAGGTCATTTTATGTTTGACATTTAGTGAAGAGTGTGCAAAGCCCAAAGTAGCATCTGGCTTTCAAATAGCACATTGAATGCGGTCAGTGTGTCACCCATATGGTATGTACTTGTTGCTGGTGCCTTCCAAGTGGTTTGTGTAATGACAAGATTCTGTGCCGGGTTTGCCTTTGCTCCCCAAGGATTATTGAGGAGTTCTGTCTCTCATTCTCTCCTGTCTTTTGGTAGCATCACTGGAGCATGCCGAGCAATACAGAAACTAACTCGCGTGCGAGTGGTGGACAACAGCACCTTGGGGAACACACCGTACCACCGGCCACCAAAATGTATCCATGTGTATAACAAGACTGGAGTTGGCAAAGTTGGAGATAAGATCCTTCTGGCAATCAAAGGAGAAAAGAAGAAAGCTTTAATTGTAGGGCACAAGTTGCCTGGCCCCACCATGACGCCTAGATTTGATTCCAACAATGTGGTACTCATAGAAGATAATGGAAATCCAATAGGGACTAGAATAAAAACACCAATACCCTATACACTGCGAAGAAGAGAAGGCGAGTTCTCCAAAGTATTGGCCATTGCCCGCAACTTTGTATGAATGTTGAGAGGTCTTCAGCAATCCTTTTAGATCCTTTCATACAGTAGCTGTTCCTTGGTTCTTTTCCAGAAACTGGTGAAACATGAAAAAGTTGATGTTCATCAAGAATCTCTCCTCCCTTTTAAGAATTTCAAGCAGCTAATTTAAATATAGAAATAGTTTCTTTTTCTCCAGAAGAAGGTTGATTTATTTCACAGAACATCTGCAGTATGTTTGGGAAATGGTCCTTCACCCGTATTCCTCCTGTAGTGTTAATCTGGTCTGTCATCATTAAAATGAGAACATGAAAATCCTTGTCCTGTAGTGCTTATGCTCTCTTTTCCTTATTTCTGCCTTTTCCAGTTCCCCAGGAGCAAGATTCAGTCCCTGGCCCAATGACACTGGGGTCTATAAAATGGATTCACAAGTAATAGAGTAGGGGAAATACACAATGAACTGTGGGTGCCTTGGGGACATTAAAAAAAAAAAGTTTCTGTCTTTGCCTAGGAGAAGTATTTAGGAGCAATTAGAATCAGGAGGGCATGGTGGCCTGCACCTTCAGTGGTGTGTGCTTGAATAGGGCATACCAGGGATTGGGAAGCAGAAGTAGGGTGGGCGGCTGAACGGGGAACTGAGATGCATCCTGTGCTCTCCACCTGACCAGCCTCCGAAAATTGTGTTCTCCGATTAATGCAAGGGCTGGGTTCAGATTGAAAGATCCACAGAAAGAAGCTTCCTTTTGGACTTCTTCTTGAGACCATTGTTGGACATCGTCTTTGGTGGGCTATTTGTGAGGCTGGCTTTTGTCCAGTTTCCTAAGCTTAGGCACAGCAATGGCAGATGCTACTGTGTTGCTTTCAGGACCAGTTGGGATCCAGGAGCCAAAGAGCTGCTTTTCTATGGACCTGAGCAGAGAAACTTGACGCTCATGGCTGGTGAAGGGACATCAGTGCAGAGCACTCCCTAGACATAGCAGTGCTGGGGAAGAGGGTGCAAGGGGTGCAGTCAGCAGGAGTCTGGCCAGCTTCAGGCCCTTCAGCCAATTCCTCACAGGTATGGTGGCAGTGGTGGCTGGCTGCTCCTTGCCCTTTTGCCTCACCGTCCTGTTGTGCTGGGAAAACTCCTTACTTTGGCTCTGCATTGCCTCAGTGTGAAGATCTAAAGAATGCAGTGCTGAGCTATTGCACACTCCAGTTACGCCTTGCAGATGTATCTGCCGTATGGTCTCCACTGTGAAATCCACATGGTTCCTGGAAAAAGTGAGCCCTGGATCCCCTCAAACTCCATTACTCCAGGTAACACAAAAGATTATACTATAGGTTTAATTTCAGTATTAACCTTTAAGTAATGGCACTGTCCCACTAAGTAAAAGTTCCCTGTGAACTCAGTTCTGTGGGAAAGCAGAATCACTCGCTGCTGGCAGCATGTTCCTTGTTTGTTGTTGTCCATGGGCCGAGGAACGTTGGGTCTGCTGCTCCAAGCTCTCTGAGCCCCATGGGCATTGCCTTTAAGCCCTGGGCCTGTCTCCTCCATAGGTGTCTGCCCAATGGCACAGCAGCAGAGCAGATGCTTGCCTGGCTGAAGTCAGTGTTTCCAGTCTCTCTGAGTGCAGTCAACTTCCAGGAGGAACTCTGTGTGCTCAGGGATGTTTATGCCATTTTGCTAAGTGGGACAGTGAGCAAACTCTGCATGGCAGTCACAGTGATAAGTGTGACTGGCCTTCCTCCCTTGGGTGGGGTTTGCTTCTGTGTCACAAGGGCATGGCACAGCCCGATGCCTCAGACATTGTCCATCACCTTTTTTCCTGGTTAAATTTGTTTCTGGATCATACTTTGTGTAGAAAAAGGGTATATGCTTTTATGTCTTTTTAGGGAAAGTGTTTATGCCACTCAATAGCTCTGTGGTCTTGCTTTAGAAAACCTTCTGCAACCTTTGAAACTCCTCCAACCCTGATAAACACATAAACAAATACTTCTATAATTTTTTAATAAATCATACGCCAGTTAACAAGTCTTTCCTGGCCTTCCTCAATGTAAATCCCTTTGAGAATGGAAGAGGAAGATGGCTTCCGCGAACACAGTGCTGGAAAATAGAATTTGAAATGGCACTTGTATGGAGTATTCTGTTTCTGTGCACAGGCTGTGGGTAGAGTCGAAGTGGGACTCATCCCAAGCTGAATACCTCAGTCTTGCCTAGCCAGGTTTATAACTTGTCTGAAGGCACACTTTACTGTGAGATTTTTTGCATGGCAACAACTCCAGCCTCAAAGCATCAACCAGCAGGACCTGGGCGCCTGCAAACAATCCTTGTTTTTCTTGTCCTGACCATAGGGGCTATGAATCTCTCATGGGATGCCTAGACCCTGCTGTTTGGATATTAAACATTTCACAGAATCTTTGCTAATAACTTTCCAGCATTTTGCTGAGGAAGAGGTCATGGGGAGAGGGCACGAGAGGAAGCGGGCAAGACAATGCAGCATACTTGAGATTAAAATGTGAAGTGATGCTTTAGTTCTAAGTAAACTGATATGTGTGGAACTAAATCCTTAATCTCAGAGTTTAATAAGCAGACATGCAGACAGCTAAGCTAAGCACATCCCATAGTGTGTCTCCTGCAGTTTTTACCTGTTGTCCCTGATGAGGAATATAGTCTCAGCAGAAATCCCTGGCCTATGTTGACAGCTCTGTGCTTGGCAAATTCCAGGTGCTGCCTGTAGCAGTATCTCTCGGAGGGGAAAGGGTCAGGCTTGTGGGTGAGCCCATAGCCTGCTCCCACCCATCCCACTGATGTGGGCCGTGCCATGGCTGCAGGATGGTCAATCCTGCTGCTCTGGCTGCAGAGCCTGTGCAGGCAGGGGCAGATGGATGGGGCCCTGCCCAGGCTGATGTGGGTTCTCCAGGCTCTCCGTCTTTTCCTTTGAGCAGGCTTTGCTCAAGGATCCTCATTTCCAGGTCACCTCTTTTGTTTTGGCACAGGGGATAATACCTGCTTGTTCTCAACTTCAGGCTGCACTCTGCTCTGTTCCAGAGCCTTCTGAGCAGCGAGCCAGTGGTGTCCTGGGATCAGCTGCTGGGTTTCCTGGGCTCTGGCTTGTGGCATCCTTCTTTGGGATCCACCGAGGTGTAACTCTCTCCAAACGGGAGGCTTTTCCTTTTGCATATCCATCCTACTAGGAAAGTAGATGTTATTTCCTCTCTGTGTAGCAGTTCTTCCTGCAGGTCCTTTTCTTGAAGGATGGCTGCAGGCAGGTGGAATGATTCCCTCAGAGGAGGGAAGAAAAACCAAAATGCTTCCTATCTCGGCTGCTGCCAGAAGGTCATTCTCTCCCCTGGTCCCCGTTTATTATTCTGCCATTAACATGATTTTATATTGTAAATGAAAAAAATTTCCAGTGTGACACGTGCTTAGGGTCTTCTTCCTGGGGTCTTCTTGCCTCATTACAAATGTGCCCCCCTGGTCAGTTTCAACTGTGTCCTTGGGTTGTGTACATTCCCGTGCGTTTGGATATAGGATTTGCATCAGCTAAGCTCCCAAGAGGGCGCCTGTTTGGTGATGGTAGGGACTTTGTGCCCAGACATTCTTCCATGGGAGCTGGGGAAGAGGCGTCTTTTTTTAGGGCATCTTGCATGGGTAGGGAGAGATGGCCTTTGGGAAGATGCTTGCCAATGAAAGACACGTGACGAGGCTTTCTGGATGAGGGCTGGAGTCTGGAAAAAGACGGGCGAGCACTGGGGATTTACTGGCCGTGAGAAGAGGTGTCCCCGAAAGGAAGCGGGTGAGACAGATTATCGTGGAAGGATGCAGCAGGGAGCTGATGTCTTCCATCTGCTTGGAGACTGAGGCTGGGAGACAGGCGGCCCCGTCTCGTGGCCCTGTGCCAGCAGGGTGGATGGACCCCAGAGCTGGGGGAGGCAGCTGGTGACTTTGGGGGCTGGGAGGAAGGGGAGAGAGCCGAAACCTCAGCCGAAGCGGGGGTGATGCGGCCGGAGCCTGGAAGCCTCCCTCAGCTGGCAGGGCTGAGGGCGGCGAGCTGCACATCCCCGAGCGGGAGGCTAGATGGCAATGTGGGCGTGATGGTGTGCCCGGCAGCCTGCCCCGCGCTCGGCGGGCCCCTGAGCCTGGCTGACGACACTAAATCGCCGCACACAAAACCTGCCTCGGTCAGCGCGTTCCGCAGCCGCCGGCCCGCAGCAGGGCAGCGCAGCTCCGGCCGGCCGCGGGAAGGTTCTGGGGGGACCGAGCCTGACCTGATCCCTGGGGGAATGACCCAGGGAGAGCCAGGGAACTCTGCGTCTGAGCCCTGTCCCCGCGGAAGGCTGTTGAGTGACCAGGGGCGTCAGGGTCAGCTTTAACCTTTCGGTGAGGGCATGCTGGGCTAGGAAAGTCACTGGGAAGATCGCTCTGCGAAGCAGCATTCTGACTCCCCTGGGGCTGATAGCTGGTTGGAAAGAGGAGGGACAGCAGCGGGATGCTGGCTCGTGGGTTGCAGGGGGCTGCAAAACAGGAGTCAGGGATGGGCAGCAGGGAGGCACAGACTGGCTCTCTTTTGAAGCCCCGAGCTGGGCCACTCTCCTGATGCCAAACAACCCCTCAGAATGCATTGTCTGTCACTCCTTGCCAGGGTCTTTCATCTAGAGGCAGATGCCAAATCTCCCTCCCTGAGGGAAAGGCATGCCAAGCCTCAGGTTTGCAGGCTGAGCAGCATTTTCCACCCAGCTGCACAGAGAAGCAGCGGCAGGACCCTGCTGAGCCCTTCTGATGAGACGAGTGAGGGCTGTCATTTTTTTAAGTGTCTGCATCTCATCTGAATGTGGCTGGGCTGTTTAGCATTGACATGACCCAGGAAGAGCAAAGAGGACAGGGAAACAGCTGGATACTTGTTTATATCCTGAAGCTACTGTTCAAGATAGACAAGGGAAGGGCGAGAGTGTCCATCAGGGAAACTCTATGGGCTGGACACTTGTACTGGGAAACACAGAGAGACTGGAGAGGGCAAAGAGTTGGCAGTGAGGGAAGGGGGATGGGGTTGGCACTGCTGCCGGGGCAGAATCCCAAGGTTGAAGCTTGTGTGGTCGCTGCCCAAAGGGGTCTCCCCTGAGTGCGTTAGCACCAACTGCAGCCTTGCCAACTCATTTTCCGAGTAGTTTCTCCAGTTCAGCCTGAGAAATGGGGTGGTGAATGACACTGAATCTAGTCTGAATGCTGTTGCAGTGGTGGAGCCTCAAGTGAGCATGCCAGGCTGGTCAGCTTATCTCAGAAGCTGTCAGGGATAGAGGATGGAAATTTTCCTAGGCCTGTCACAAATGCACCCTCTAAGAAGAAAATAGAATTGGAAAGCTCAGGAGTGTCTAGCCTGGAGAGAAGAAAGATTAATGAGGGCTTATGACAGAAGGATAAAAAGAAGGATGTGGAGAAAACACATCAGGCACATCCATTCACCCTCTCTGAGAGTGCAGTAGAGACAGTATTCAATCAAACAGACTGTCAGAGGAAATAAACTTACCTTTTTTTCATTTTTCCTTTCTCCCAAAACACAGGTTGCCTCATGAAATTCATTGCTCCAGGGCTTCACTGCTCTGGATGCTCACCTCCATGCTGGCTACAGTGAGTGCGCTCAGTGTGAACAGTACACGCACCCTCCCCAGAAGACTGGGAAGTGATGTGCCCAGTTATTGTGGCACAGACACCAAAGATAGGCTGTCCCTTGGGCCTTGGAAATATGAGCCTGCTTTGCAAAAGTCTGAAGGCTGTAAACTCCATGAACCTAATGCAGTTCTTTAAAAATAAACATGCAAGCCCCAAGGTACATCATGGCCTAAGGCAGAGCCTGTGAAGAACATCCAAGGTCTTTTGGTACAAGGCTGTACCCAGATCCTGCTCGCTCTCTAGCTCAAATGAGCTGCTCTTCATAGCTGTGGAGTGTGAGGGGCACTGGTATTCCCAGGGGCCAAGGCCAGGACGTGGACAAAAATGTCTTCTTTTGATGGCCCCCAGTTGTGACTATGGCACCTCAGTGTGGTTTCCCGTATTAGATATATCTCTTGGGATTAAAGGATTTGTTGCTCTGGCTTGTAAGACTGGATGCTGACACTGGATGAGGTAAATCTTCCTCACATTTCTGGGGCATTGTGATGCGGTGATTGGAAGTCATGGTGGTCCCTTCTTGGCTCCAAAATGAGTAACATTTTGTGGCTTGGGAGAGCAGTAGTCAAGCATTAGGGGTGGCATGTACTGCTGGGGCACCTGTTTCACCCACTGCATTCAGGGGATACGAAGAGCTCAGGTGTTCCCTGGTCCTGCCAAGCCTGGTCCTGCTCACTCAAACAGATGCCACATGTTGGGATGGGGCAGAGAGAGGTACAGTGGGGTGACTGATGCCCAGTCCACTCTGATGGCCCAGTAGCAGCTCCCTGGAGGCACTGACAACAGCAGACCACTCTAGGTTCACCAGGGATGGCAAAAGCTGAACAGACCAGAATGTGTTTTTTACTCCTGTGCTTCAGGCCATCCCTGAGGGAGCCCTGCCTAAGGCCCTCAGGTGCTGTTTTGTCCTTACTTTTCACACTTTGCCCCAAGCATCTTCCTGGGATGCACAGGAGGCTTGGGAAGGTGGTACCCATCTCCAGTGCAGGATGAGCTTTTGGAGTTTTGTATTTGTGCTTGACTAGAGCAAAGACATTGGTTGTGTGCTGCCCAGCCACCTGAGCTTTGCTCCTCATTGTGTTTACTTTCCTCTTCAAAACAAGGCTTGAGATTCCCTCTGGGTGTCTGGAGAAGGGTAGGAAGGTAGGAAAGGCTCCAGTTCACTGGAGGCAGAAAACTCTTTGCTTGGAGAAGTAGATAAAGTGAGGAGAGGAGGTGGTAGGATGGTAGATGTTATCTTTGCCCTTGTTTCCTGAGCCTGATGCTTGGCTCTTGGACATTCTTCCAGAGGCTCTAGACAGCTCCAGGAAGCTTCCAATCTATGTTTCATAATGCTAACATCTGTAAATAGCTGGTTTAACTGGCTTCACAAGTCCGACACTTTGCCTTGGCTCTGCCTTGTGGAGGAGGAATAGGTTCCCAGGAGGCCTCACCTGCAGTGGGGTGGGTTGAGGACATGGGGACCTCCAGGGCATCAAATCCAGCCCTGCAGAGGCAGTTCTCTCACGAAAGCTTGACAGCTCAGGCAGTGGAACCTGGGGGAGAGGGAAGGCAAGCTGTCCTCCTGCCTGCAGGGGAGGATCTCCAAACACCCATTAGGCTCTGTGGGGCGGGATCCACCCTTCCCCTACTCCCTGTGCTGCCTTCGCTGCTGGTGTCTCCACTTTGCCAGCCTGCATAGCTTGCAGGAAAACTCAAGGGCAAAAGACTGCCAGTGCAGAGTGGTGGCTGGCAAGCGCTACCTTGTGTGTCTGTGGGAAGTTGAACAAACCTTAAGACTTTTAAGAATGGGGAAATGCAGAGTTAATGGGCTGTCCCGTGCAAATTTTGGGCCACCTGAGGCTGAGCTAAACTCCCTTCTACAACCTCCAGCTAGTCCTTTGTGGGTGGTTGAAGGATGGGGAAGAGTCCTGAGAAATCTTTGGCAGATGGCATCACAGGGCAGGGAGAGGGACTGTAGGGAGAGGGGTTCAAGTTCAGAGCAAAGGGGCTGCATAACCTGGGAGGCATATGCTGAGGTTTTAGGGCACATATTCTAGGCTGCTCTGGTGCTGTGCAAAGACTGGGTGCTGCTGAGATGTAAAGGGACTAGCACCCCAAGGGACTTCTGAGCTGGTGCACAAGCTCTGTGTTTCCTGCACTTCAGCAGCCAGGCTTTTACTGACGGAGGGGACAACAGATCCCACATGGATTCTGCTTTTTCCTGCATGGACTAGGTGGGGTGGATAGGGGCTGTTAATCATGTCTAGGGATTATAGTTACCTAGTTTATGGTAGGGATGCTACTGTAACCCTTTAAACGATGCTATGCAGAACCAGACCAACAATTTGTGCGGTCCTTGGGGAATGTCTGAAGTGCAGGCATGCTAAGAGAGGTGCAGATCAAACCCAAGCTGCATTTATGGCTCCAAAATCTGTCACTTTGTTATGGGGTGGTCAGTGGATTTTAGCATGCAAGTGAGGCAGGTTGTTTGCCTTTCTTTCTCCATCCCTCAGCCCACCCCTTACCCTAGTTGCTGTCTTGTGCCCATCCCATTCAGTGATGAATACACTCAAACCAGGCCCAAGCACTGGTGGGACAAGCCCATATGATTAACCAGTCCTTCCTGTACATCCCTCTCACCTCTGATTTTGCCAGGCTGTGCCTCAAGCCCACTCATTCTTTCCCTGTCCAAATCACCTGTATTGAAGGGACCATTCAGGCAATAAGCCAAGTCTGATGGTTCCTATGCCCTCCTCTTGAGATGCACCAGACTCCAAGACAATCGGAGGAAGGGGTTCCATTGCAGAGCACATACTAAAGCATTTACTTAAGCCACAGGCTCTCTGGTCCCAGGGAAGGCAGCAGGAGTGCTGTGCTGAAGTTGTGTTCCCACCAGTGTTGCAGACCTGCAGCAAGGCTCCCATGTCTTAGCTGACTCAGTTTCACACGCCTGGCACTGAACGTGAGGGGTGGATAACTTAGCTAGGGCTGACAATCTCCTCAGCCTGCAGGCTGAGTTTATTGACCCAGTATCTGTAAGGTCAAGTGCTTACCTGGTGGTGTAATGCAGCAGCACCTCACTGGCAACACAGCCCCCCAGCCCTGCCCAAGTTCTGCCTCCGAGCACTACTCACTGGCCTGCCTTTTTAATTAAGAGAATCCAGGTGTTTGTATGGACTTTGGGTTTACTTTCTACCAAGTCTCATCCTAGCTTGGGTGCTGGCCTCATAGGTGCTGAGATCTGGTGGGGCTGTGGCAGCCTGTGGCTCAGCTGCATTGAGGCATCAAACCTGAGTTGAAAGCCCCGGTGCCGTGCAGAAGGGTTAACAGTCTGCTTGCTCCCTCTGTGCTTCAGAGAGCTTTGTTCATTGGAGTATTAAATTCCACAGCTGTAAATAATCTGCAGCAGGAGAGATTATCAAGGCCTTGGGAAGAAGCAGCTTTTATTAATAAGATCAGTTCTCCCTGCAAAGCATCACGTAGTCGCTCTCCACCCTTTCCTCGCTGTCTCGCCAGGCATTGCCAAGGTCCGGTGGCATAACTTCCCCACCTCCATCCTGTGCCACCCATCCTCCTGCCATGCTCCCTCTGTCTTGCTGTTGCTGATAGGCAAATATTGCTCTTCACATACAACCGTGTGAAGCTAGAAATGTGTGAGTTTTGCCCAGTCTTTCAGAGCAGGGAGGGGAAAAGTGGTGGTCTCCCATCTGGAGCACCCCAGGTGAGATGAGTTGTGTTTGGCCTCAGCCCCTGGCTGTGGAATGCAAAGGAAGGCTGCCCGAGGAGGGGAACAAAGGGCCTTGGATAGCAACCAGCAGTGCAGGCTAGAAGTGCTCTCCACTTTACTTGAGATGTAATTGTGGTTTGACATGGCCAGGCTGCTGCTAGCCAAGGTGGGAAGGTGGTGGGACACATCCTTGCTGGGACAGGAGTGTGGTGCTTCTCGCCGTCGTGGCACCTGTCTCTGTGCCAGGCTGGAGGCTGCTCCATGTCTGACTCCTCCAGGGGTATGGCTGTGGGCAGGTGCAGCATGCAGGGCCTGGATGTGGTTTTCCATGGCTCTCCCAGGAGCAGGAAACAGGCCTAGCGGGTGTTTGAATTGAAACACATTCCTGGTGATTTAGAATCGTGTGGTTTGGTGTCTGGGAGCTTTTTCCAATGAATCCTCCGTGAAGGCAGGAAGATCACAACTGCCCAGGGTGGACAAGGCTCTAGCTAGAAAACCAGCCTAAGAGAGGCTTTTTAGGATGGACACCAGGGCTTGGCCCTCTTTCAGGCCGCCCAGTCCCAGGAGATTCCTCGCTTCTGCGTGAGGAAGAAACCCCTTGCCTAATTCTTCCTCAAACCCTTCTCCCCCTCACAAGTAATTTCCGGTCTTAGCACATTCCCGGCAGTGATGGATCCCTTCTGCCACCAGAGCTGAGAACACGGCAGGGACATCAGGCCTTGTGGTGATTCCCACCTACAGGAGGTGGCTGTGGCTGCAGTGGCTCCCCACTACGCTGCACTAATCCAGCTGGTGCAGGGCCCTGCTGAGCTTTTAGCTTTCTTTTCTGGCAGAGCTAGAGACTCAACATGAGGCCCCTGTACCTCTCAACATCTGCAAGCAGTGCACAGACATCCTCCTTCTCTGCTGTGAAAGGGATTGGTATTTGGGGAGCAACAAATGCTTTGAGTTTGGGGGAGGGAGTACCCCAGTTTGCACCAGGCTTTCAGGACACTGTTAAGCATTGCCAAGAGCACCAGCCCCATGGTAAGGCCTCTGAGAAGCGAGTAACAGCTCGCCCTGCCACTTCCCACTTTCCTGGCAAAGCTGCTGAGTTCAGAGCTAAACCTGACGAGGCACATCTTCCCCCTCACATCACTTGCCCAGCTCACTTCTCCTCTCCATATCCCCAAAGAAGTCTGTACCCCGCTGACCAAAGCATCACTTTTAATTAAAATGGTTCCCCTGCGATGCATCATCTGAATGTCTCCGGTTATTCCCGCTGGGCTCTGGCCAGAGGGGTGTGGGGGGGCAGAGTATCAGGTCAAAATCTCTCCAACCTGCAGCCAGAGAAAGTCAGAGCAGAGAAAGCAGCTGATGGCCTCACTGCCCCGCTGCCAGTGGGCTCTCAGTAGGGGGGAGCTCTGCCCCAAGAAGGCCTGGGAATGAGACACTGCCTTTCTCCCTGCAGAGGTGTGCGGAACTGTGGATGCCCAGGGGAAGCAGGGAATGAATGCTGTGAGCAGGGATCACCAGCTCCCTGGGCATGGCTGATGTTCCTGCAGGAGAATCAAGCTGGCAGCCGTGCACCATGCTTGGTGGGGTTTAGAGGATTTTCTCCAAGGCCCTGAGAGGAGTAAGGGTGGGACATCCATTGGGGTTTGTAAAATGGAGAAGGGAGGCAGGTCAGTAAGAGTATACAAAGGATTCCCTCCTAAATGGAGACAAGCTTCTCTATGAAGGTTGCAGGGCTTCATTTGAGTTACCTGGGAGATCATCTGGAGCAAGGGCTGCCTGCTCCAAGGTGGCTTCACTCTCAAGAAAAACACCTTCACCTCCCCCTGCCCCCAGTGTACTGGCAGCTTTTCCAGGGATGAGAAAAGAGGGGGGTGCTAAGGATCAGTAACTCCCTTGGGGCACCACATGGAGCCATTCCTCCCACTTCCCTAAGAAGGGTGAGTGCTAGCTCCACTAACACTGCTGCTGGAGTTTCCCTGGGCTGGGGTCCTGCAGTGGCATAGCTGCTGGGGGTGCCTCAGACATGCTGCAGGCGTAGCTCTGAGCAATGGGAATTGCCAGGGTGTTTCAACTCTTGCACGAGTGTGTCCCCCATCCCGACCTGGGTGGGACATATGCCACACGTGGTCACTGTGACCCTCACACCTCACACGTGGATGCAACAAGTGGGCACCTTGTGGGGTTGGGGGTGTGAAAATAATGATGTTTTATTCCAGCCCCTGCAGAGACCCCAGCCCTTGTGCTTTGGGAAGTAGAAATTCAGCCTTCTGCAGGAGGTGAGTAAAGCCAGAGAGGAGCAGGGAAAAGGCCTTGCTGTGCAGTGGGGAGGACTCTCTGAGGGGCTTGAAACTCATATGGATGTTCTTAGGAGCCTCCCATCTGTTGGGGCATTATTATAGCAGCCCTCGTTGTCACGTGCTGCTGTAGAGCAAGAGGTCTTGTGCACTCATATGAGCCTGTGGCATCAGCTAGCAGTAAATTGAAATTCTTTTCCTCCTGGACATGCTGGGCTGAATCCTTGGGCACTTACGGAAACTGCTGGGACACGTGTGTGCTGCTTTATTAAAGTATGTAGCATTTCATCCCTGCATGACGGGTGGCAGGAGTCAGGCATGTGCCCGGTCTGTGGTTTCTCCCTGCTCCTGTCAGCCTTGCTCTGCTAAAGCACCCTGTGTGCCCCCTCCCACGCAGCCTCCACACGGGCTCCATCCCCATCCCCATCTCCATCTCCATCCCCGTCCGCTCCACGCCGCTCCGCGTCCCTGCAAGGCGGGAGGCGGCCACAGGGTGTCAGGCGGGTGCCGGGCTGCCTTCCCACGGAACCGGGCTGCGGGACCGCCGGCTGCCGCCCGTGGGACCAGCGATGCCGGCGGGCCTGGGGAGCACGCCTCGGGAAACTGCAAATGAGGGGCAGGGTTTGCTGTCACCGACACCCCTGAGGGCGCCTCTCTCCAGGGAAAGGATGGCTTCTCTTCCTTTTCCCACGTAGGGAGGGAGATACGTTTTCCGGGTGCTGTGTGAATTTCGCCCTGTCTTTCAGAGCGGGGAGGGGAAAGGTGGTGGTCTCCCGTCTGGAGCACCCCAAGTGAGATGAGTTGTGTTGGGCCTCAGCCCCTTGCTGCGGAATGCAAGGGAAGGCTGCCCGAGGAGGGGAACAAAGGGCCTTGGATAGCAGCTCTAGCGAGCAGGGAGTGTTGGCAAACCCGGCTGCCATTGCTCAGGGAAGAAAGCAGTTTAGCAGGGGCGTGGGGAGACACTGAGCTCAAGGGGCTGTGGGTTCCCAGCAGGAAAAGGGGATCAGGAGGTTCGTGGTGCTGAATCTCCCTTGGCAGGCACCTGCTGGACCTTGAATCAAGTTCAGTTGTGCTTTTCCCAGCTCTCTGCTTTGTGCCTGCACTGAGCGTGGGGGGAACCCATTTTTCCCACTGCATTTTCGTGGCGGAGGCGGGGGAGCTGGTGCAGAGAGAGAGCAGGCTGGGGAGGATGCATCAGTGAGTGACGTGTGATGCTGGAGCGAGCAGTGGCCCAGCCTCGCTCAGGTGCAGCTCTCCGTGCTGCGCCTCACGTACAGACGCTGTCTATCCTCCAGCTATTTACCACCAGCTCATTTTGCAAACTCTGCACTCGCAAGATTTTTTTTCCCTCTCTCCCTTCCTACTTCCCTCCCTCCCTCCCTCTCTCTCTTCCCTGTAGAGATGCTCAGTGTTCCCCATTCAGCTTCAAGCACAAGGTCTTCCACCTGCACAGACATTGCTCACGCTGACCTGCCTGCAGGTTCTGTCGGGCCTGTCCAAATTCACCCCCTTCCCTTTCTTCCACTCCTTTAGGACTTTAGTCCTGGCAGGGGGAACTGGTGAACAAAGAGGGAGGCTGGTGTGAGCTGAAATGCTGCCAGGGGGGAGACGGCCAGAGAGCCTGCTGCTCCTGCTCATGCACCCATGAACCTGGAGGTCTGGCCCCTGCTGCCCTGCAGGGCTGCTCACTTCTCACTGGGGT